>CM068749.1:22826034-22875486 GCA_035084275.1 Hydrolagus colliei | reverse complement strand
TTGTTTTGCGAGGGATGGAGAAAGAAAACGTTTTATTAACTGTTATTACGCTATACAAAATAATACTCTTAATGGATGGTTCCCTTTCGCGTTGTATCGGAAGGGACAATTTCAAAAGTTATATGACTCAGATACTCTGCAGTCAGAAGTATGAAATATTCCCTCCTGACACAACTGGTGATTCTAGTGTGCAGCATTTTGAGTGGTTTCAAATGTCATTCAAGCCCCTCGATGAGGATATTTCCTTTGCTGTGCCAGTAAATAATATGTTCTTTTACTTGCACACCTCTAACAGTCAGTTTGAGTGTACAGCTAGATGTATGAATTTACACTTAAGCACTGGCATACAATCTTAGAAAACGTTGTCACTGTTATGAACTATAGGTCCACAAGTCAATCTGCATAAAATGCAGTACACTCCAGAATCAGGTAAGCACGCCTCCCTCCAGGGAAAGAGGGCGCATTCCATTCCACACACGGAAATATTCTTCTGTGGCTGGAATGCCAACATGTATCTTTCTATTAGGTACTTTTAAACCTTGTGGTTGTTTTTTGCCTGTGTCAAATACTGTGACCAGACAATATGTTGAAGTCTGTATCATTTAATTTTGAATGTGTTAGCTGCTTAAATGCATTATAATCATGATTGTAATCTGATCTGAAGTTGAGGCTCGACTATGGAAACTCATTTGATTATGGCCTTCCCAACTCATTCCTCCACAAGCTGCAGATCATCCCAAACTCTGCAGCTTGTGTCCTCTCACTCCAGGACTCCCATCACCCTTGCCCGGCTCCACAGGCTCCCTATAGAATTCTAAATCCTTGTCCTCACTTTTAGGTCTCTTCATGGCCTTGTCCATGTCTGACCCGTTGACCCCCGGTCAGACATGAAGCAGGCTCCGGCCTGCTGGAATGCATAATCTTACTAAATTTAAATGGAACCTGTTAAAATCTGCCTTGATTTTAAAATCAGCATTATGTGGCTTCAATATGTGTCAGAAATTTTGTGCAGTGCTAGTTGTTAGTCCTAAATGTTATTGTCTAGAAATGTAGTACAAATGTGAGGGTGAATAATGATCACAGGACAGTTTCAGTTTTTCCATAACTGGAGGTTGACTGAAGTTTTTGTAATTACAAGGAAGTTCTATGAATGCAGAAGACGCAACTAACCATGATGTATTGTACATCCTCGTGTGAAACTGACAGAATTACTCATGAGTTGTGAGTTCTCATGTTTTGGGGATTAGACACTAGAAAAAACCTTTGTTGGTTCACACTGAAGTATGATGATGTATTTAAACACCTGACTGACCAAAATGGGATTAACCCACTTTTGGTAGCGACTGGTACCTCTGAGTTAAGGTCATTAGAATTTGATAAATGGCTAAAGGTGCGGGCGAAGAAGAAGGTCCTGAGATATTCAAGGCATAAATTAATTGCTTTTTTCCCCCATATACCAGATGACATATCAGTTCATTTATATTTACTCTTATTTTACTCTAAATGGTGCTCCATTTGTATCAATTCTTGAGAAATTACTTTGAATCAACCAAGTTATTGAAGTCAGTGAAAGGCTAGAATTGTATTCAAACTCTTGTGTTGTGTGTTCTCATCTATATTTGAGCTGTTTTTGAAAAACAATTTGAAAGCAAAAGGTTTGAAACAAACATCCTGTTAAGTTGCAAATGTGTAGAATAAACACATTTCTTTGTCAGTATCAGCTTAGAACTTTAGTCCAAACAGCCAGGTTTCGCTGACTGTTAAAGCCATTTGTACTCAACTGTCAAAGTCGTATCTTTTAGTTTGGAATCGCTCATTGTTTCGATTCTTAAGATTACAAGTTATTGTTCCAGTAATGCTCTTGTACATTCATTGGCTTTTTTGAAACTTAAATGGTTCTTGATGTGTAAGGTCCTATATGAATGTAAATTTGTTGTTTATGGTTATTGTTTGACAAAGTTTAGCAATTGCTCTGGTTAAATGATCACTGCATCTCACTTACTGAATAACCTGGTGATGTGGCTTAATTAAAAAAAACTTGTTTATATATAGAAAACGTAATCTTGATTAAAGTCCCCGCATCGGCACTTAACGGCTGCATTGAATTACGCATACTCAGTATAGATTAATGATGAAGTAGGATTTCATATAGTGTGCCCGCAACTTTGCAGGCAACTGCAACTAGAATGTCATGTTAAATGTTATGGACCCGACTGATACAACTTCTGTAGTTTTATTGTAGTGACTTTACATAAGATAAACTTCCCAGACGCTTTACAAAATATAATTTATATATGAAAGTCAATGTTTTGTAGGCAAATGGGTATGTCCCCAAATTTGTGTGTTAACCAGTAACCATTTGCCTTCCTGCTCATTTCTGAGTATCTGCTTTATGGTAGCTTTTGATTCGATAGTAATATGATAGTAATATCATATTGCATTTTGTCAAAGCTGAAAGCTTTGTTGACAATTTGGGAATTGTGTTGCTGCAGAATTCTGACAGTATTGCGGCAGTGACCCAAATAACTGGAGATTGCTAGTTTGAAAATTTGACCATCACAGTTCCACACATCACTTAACAAAACAGTTTTAGCATTAGTTTTATGATACGGCTATATGCCTTTCACAATTTTTTGGCTATATTTAGTACCTTAACAACCAAGTATTTTTAAGTATTATATGCTTGTATAAGATGGATGCCTTTTTAATACCTTACTTTTGGATTGTGAACACAAATACTGTATCTAACTTTTAACCTGAGAACAGTGGTTTTTTTTAGCAGCATTTTGTGGCTCGTTATATCCTTAATGTTGAATGTATCAAGTCTGTAGTGGGTGCTTTATATAAGCTGATTGCGTACTTTCCTGCTCAAGTGTGTTGCTGTACTTTCAAGATTTAACATTAAATCCAAGGAGGTAGCTGCATTCAAGTATAGCCACTACCCTAGCATGTACTTTAGGTTGGGATAGGGTAAGGTTTAGCTATGATTGTCCTTGAGGTTAAATGGTTCAGGTAGCCCGCTGACACTCATTGTCCAGCATTCTGTGAGAGTGTTGGGGGAATAAAGGGGAGAAGATGAATTGGAGGGAACATTTGGGAGAGAAAATCTACAGTGGTTTGTTTTTAGATATTATAATGAATCATGCTGCAAAATATCATTCATTCAGCTATCGGATTCTAATGAAACACAAATTCCACTGTACAGAAGTTGAAACCGGAAATGATGACTAGCAAAGAGGCCACTCTTGTTTTCAGTTGTCATCTCCTCGTTGCAGCTTGTGAATTCAGCAGCCACAAAGAGCTATGATACACGTTGGGGAAATATATTTTTTTATATAGCGCCTCAAGTTGGAAAATAATTTGGAAACATCTGAGGGATTATTCCAACAAAAGATTGTAATTTCATGTAAAATTGTAATTGGCTGCCACATTTCACCCTCATATATACAGTCAGTTCACTTTACAGTATATTCTGTGAAGTGTTTTGAGGCGTCTAGAAGATGTGAAAAGTGCTATAACAAATATAAGGATTATTATTATTATAAAGCTAATCTTGCACGTCTTCACCAGAAGAATGTAAGTAATTCAAAATCATTATCTGCTCCAAGGTTTGCTCTGTTTAATCAGCAGTGTAGCACCTATGCATTAGTTCTGCAAGGTTGTAACTCACCACAGAGTAAAATCATAATAAAAAATCATACAAATGTGAATATTTATATACCCATAAAAATTTGAATTCTACAGTACTTGGCTGTTTACAAAATCCATTTTAACAGCTGTGGAAATGCTACAGTTTGGACTACAGGGGAAAATGTTTAGCTGAGAGTACTATTGTTTCTAGTATTTGTTGTTGTTGAAAAGGACTTTATCTTTTCCTCTGTTGTCTGGTGTGTATGTATAGCACACTATTCTTAGCCGAGATTGGTGGGCGGGCAACATACCCGCATTCTTTGTATTTATTTAGTATATGTATTTTTTAAAGTAACTACAACAGTTCCTATTTTGAGGCACATTGTCATGATTGTAAATCCAGAAGGCCCGTAAGGCAGCAAATGTATGTCGATGCCTATTGTTAAAATTATCCTATTATTCACTCTGCATGTAGCACAATCACAAAATTGTATTGGTTTACTTCCAAATCGAACTAATTTGAACTGGAACAGTTTATGAGTAGAAGTGCAGTTAATGAATGGTCTATGCCCTGATAATTCTTAATTAGCAAGATCCCATGGCACTAATCGAAAAGAGCAGGAGTTTGTTTCGGTGTAGTGTCCAACAATCCCCCAAATACAAATTGCCATTCACTTCATGGCCATTTGTGGGTCATAGCGGTGTGAACATTGGTTTGCTCGTTTGCCTACAAAATACGCAGTTACTAAACTTGATAGAAAATTTTGAGAAGTGCTTTGAGATGTTGTCTTGATGTGAAAGGTTCTATATGAGATACATGGATGATTATCATAATAGTGCAATATCAGAAATCTAAAGAAAGAAGTCAAATTATGATGATACGGTTTCTTCAGAAGTTGTTCTGCATAATAGGTACTGATCTTTGAGAACATTTACTTGCCTGCTCTGTACAGTCCTTGACATTTTTAAATGTACACTTCAGATTACAGAAATAGCCCTTGGGTTTTTTCCAAGCAGTAACATTCACTTTGCAACACTTGCAAGGAGTCATTGCCAAATACTAGTTACTTTTGACAGGGCTTGAGGCACTGACCCGAAAAAAAACTTGACTTTCTTGGCAACCTCCACAGTGACAATCTGTGATATAGCCAAATAAATATATGATTTGGTACAAATTCACTTTGTTAATCCAAAACATATGAGTAATTTGTAAAACAGAGGCCAAATGTTATAGAAGCAAATTGATTTTTTTATATTTTTATTTATTATGTTATTTCAATTGTTGGTATTTGTGCTCTTGGTATGTTGATGTGTTGGATAAATAAGTACAAAGTATCCAAACTTTCAGAGCAGTTCTTGAGTCAACTGCTGAAGCAATACATTTACAGCATTGATGCATCTCGTTCCATCACTTGTGAAGGCCTGCCCCATCTCAGCTTGGCCACTGCTCCCGTATGCCACTGCACACATTACCACCTAAATTCTTAAAGTGAAAGATGAGTTCAAAGTAGAAGCTTCCTTCAATGATGGTTTTGTACAGTTTACTGCAAATTGCTCAGGGAACAAATATGAGAAATAGAAAGGTTTTGAAATTCTATGGGGTGAGTTTCAAGGATTTTGTGAAAATTTTTGGAATGGGTCTGACCTGGTGCTATCTAATGCTGAGATTCTATCTGAAGGGGAAAATCATTTTCTGTTTTGTAAATTCTCTTCCTTAATTTGATATTCGCATAAATCCCCAAAAGTGTGTTTCAAAGAATATAAATTGAATCCAAATACTGTACTGTATTATTGAACTCGAATTGAAGACATGGCTTCAAGCTCACAAGGGGGAAAATAAAGTGACAATTCAGATAGATAGAGGTGGTAAATCTCTGGGATAGACTATTAGGGAGGTAGTAGAGAAAGATTGTGGCATTAAATTCAAGACAGCTATTTGCGAATAATTTAAATTAAGGGGTATATGAGAGGTTTGTTTACAAAAAAATTGGGAGTCAGACAGATGGGCTACAGTGGTCTTTTCTATATTAACTGGTCAGAAAAATAATTTTGAGAAAGGCTGCATTGACATACATTATTGTTTGGTGCAATGGTTTGCTTTAGTGTAAAGCTCAAGCCACCTTTCTGATTTACTGGAATTTTTATAAACTAGTCAATAGTTACAAATGATTAACTTTACAATGTTATGGTGTTAGAACTTTACTGATTGTCTCTTCTTCCTATTCAGGTCTAGAGTGCAACTGACTTGTCAAAGAATTCAGGATACAAAAATGTGAAAGACAGATTTTTTTTCTGAAGTGTTTGCAATGGATCGAAACAAGAGGAATTCAATTGCCGGTTTTCCACAAAGATTTGATCGTTTGGATGATTTTGATGGCAATGGAGAAGGTGGTGTTTCTCACTCAGGAAGAGCGTGTCTTTCATCTTACAGAGCCTTGAGTAGTGCTGTGTCCAGACTTACTAGGCTTGATGACTTCACATGTGAAAAAATAGGATCTGGTTTCTTCTCTGAAGTCTACAAGGTTAGTTTATAAACAGCACTGACCAATATATAACCTCTGAAACATTTTACTCTTTGTACATATACTCTTCCTATTGCTTCCTTGCAGTGGTTTGCTTCAGCATGAACTTTTGTTTATTAGAGATTTGAAGCACAGCCTTTTACTTCTCACTCCCCCTCAAAAGTATCTTCATTTTATGTGACCAGCACAAATGGAATTTGTTTTGCCAAGGAGTTTTTCAATCCTTGATTAGTGTGAACCTTTGAGTGTGAAGTACTTTGAAATGTCTAGAAGCCATGAAAAACACTATATGAAATGTAAGATGACCTTCTGTACAGGTCCAACTGAAGACCTTCCTCTCAACCATGATTACGGTCATCTCATCCTCCCACCAACCCCTTCAGCTCTGTGACTGTTAAGACGTTGCGGGAAGGGCGCTATATAACTGCACATTGTTGTAGTGTGTAGAGAGCAGTTAAACTTTACTAATTGTGACTGGCCTCATTATGGATAAACAAATGGGATATGACACAAAAATACAAATTGGCTGGAATGCTAACTTTAAAAAAAATTGTTCATCAAGACTGACACTGTTGTTATAGCACCATATTGTGCCAGCTATTCTCTCTCTGCCACTTTCTGACTATCCACACACTGCAAAGCATTTATCTTTCTGCTGCCAGTCAAAAACAAAGTTGTACACATGAGCAGGAGGTGAGGTGTTAAATTGTGGTCTTAGTAACCTCATGAGTATTTAAGTAACAATGCATACATTTTAACTGAATTCAATTTTTACTAGTGGCTCATAAATCTGCAGGCAGGCTTACAGTTGCCACATGGATAACTAGTTTTATTGTACTTCAAATCCTATAGGTGCGTCACAGAATATCTGACCAAGTGATGGCATTAAAAATGAATACAATGAGCAGCAACAGAGCGAACATGCTTCGAGAGGTGCAACTAATGAACCGTCTTTCTCATCCCAATATTCTCAGGTAATTGAGGTGCAAGTGGTGAAGCCTTTATTAAGTAGTTTTTAAAGCACTCGTGCAAATTTGGATTTCAAATTAATTATTTTAATGTACTGTCGTCTTCAAAAAGAACAATTTGGTGATAAAGAAATATCCCCTTTTACCTTTTTTCAGTCTAGCAAAATTGATCAAAGATAGTATGTTCTGGGTGTAATTTGAGTAGTCATCAGTTCTGTGCAGGAAATTGATTAATAACCCACAAACTCACTTTAAAGTCTGATTTTGTATGGAACAAAGATCTTCAATGGTTTTGTCAAAGATCAAAGTGCTAAAGTTTTGGATCATAATCATGTGGTTTAAAGGAGATGAGAGACTTGTGGTCTTCAAAGCAAACTGAATGAATGCTCACACTTATCTAGAATTTTGAGCTTTTCTGTCCTCAAAGAAGGGTCAGCAATACATGTGGGAATACTGACACGTGATAAGTTGGGTGTTTATGCAGATTCCCTGTGAGTAAAGTTAAGATTGATTATCAATGCTATTTCCTGCGCTGATTTCAGTCCAACGTTTTGAAAAGTACAAACTTGTTTATAATGTAGTCAATGACATCTGTTTATGCATTAGTTTTAAATCCAAGAAATGTTTACTGTGGGAAGACATGGAACACTAAATGTATGCAACAGTAATAACTCAAATGTTTAGAAGCCCCATCATTTACTTAATTATGGTTTTAATTTGCCTTCAATGAGTTTCTGTAATTTTTCTTCCATATGCAGTTGATATATTGTGGTAACAGATTATTTGGAAGGAGTTTCCGCTCATCTGTAAGCAATATAATAGATGGAGGCTGAAAACATTCTTGCTTGAATGGTTAATTATGCCTTGTAGTCTTGGAGATCTCTAGAATCCATTTTTAGCGCACAGATGTCTGCAATGATGTCAGATTTTGGCTCATTTAGTTATTGCATTAAAAATTAACACTTTGCATTTTTAAGAGTTGACCAAAGCTTTAAATCTGAGGATGACAAGGCAAATTTTTTAATCCATTGCATTGTAGTGCCAGTTTCATACAGAGACTGTATTTTTTTGGGCTCATTCCAAATCCATGGGAATTAAGTGTTTTTTCGTCTCATCAAAGAACAATTGTAAAAGGGACATTGCACATTGTAAAACGGACAAGACAAATATAATGCTTGATGACATAGTTTCTGCCAGTTATTGTAATCTCTGTGGCTCTGGAAGGGCTAGTTACATTTACATCTGATGTCAAGTTGTGAGTTGGGTGGGTAGCGGGGTGTAATGGGAAAGAGAGACTGGAATCAGAGAAGGCAGACAGCTTATAAAAAGCTTAGCTTAATGCAGACTGCATCTGGGCTGCTCATGTCATTAGAGGTTCAGTACCCATAAACATCATTCAGGAGTAAATATTAGGAGGTGCATGTTCTTCATCGATGGAAAAGAACTTGCCAAGAGGAAAATTGAAATATTGTGGATGGGTGTATAAACCAAAGGATGTGAGGAAGCAAAAAACCAAACAGGATACTGTTTACATTGCCAAATCTGTTGAGTTTAGACTCCTAAAAATTGTACTCAAACTGTACAGTGTTGTGGTCAAACTACATCTGACTAATCAGTCGGCCATCAGTCAACAATTCTCCAGAAAAATTGCATGATTATTCACTGCTTGTAAGACAGTACGGTCCACAAATTGACTTCTGGGGGTGCCAACAAAATATAGTCACTCCACTCCAGCGCCTTGGGACATCGTACTGATGTGAAAAGCGCTATACAAGTGTAATTCTGTTGTTGTTTACCATAATTCTTGTGACGAATTTTGATATGCTCTGCTGATGTGAAAAACGTTCTATCCAATGAAGTATTCTGATTATTTTATGTTGTGTCTGGTAATGGCCTCATGCTTAGTAATCTAATTAATTCATTTGTTTTTCAAAATGGGTGGTACAGAATGGTACATGTTCTATGGATTAGCTTTTCAGCTTCTGCCAACATTGAAGCCTCAGTTTAACCTCTAAAGTACAATCAGATTTGACTGCTCAGCAGTCACTGGGGTCAATTTAATGATGCAGTTGCCTTTACAAGGTCTGTATATACTCTAATAGACAGTGAACCAACCCAAAGGTCTTGCCTAGAAACAACCTCTACTGAGAACTGTTTTCCTATGTTCACTGCTGATATGCTAAACACCTTGCATGAATTCTTTCAGAAAGTATTCAGTGATCATTGAGTTAAACAGAGCATCATTAAACACAAGTAGTTCTTTGTCCTGGTAGATTTTATTGAACAGATGGGGCCTCAGCATTGATCTGTTCCTGTTAACTTAAGAGATGTTTGAACAAATACTACTGTGGCTTAGCAACTTCACAAATAACCTACTTTTAGTTCTCTAAGAAATAAAATGTGCTATATTGTTTTGTGTCATAATCTTTGTACATATTATATATCATAATCCTTACCTTTGATATAGCACTTTTCATGTCTTCGAGACATCTCTTAAGTGCTTCACAGAATATAAAACCAACTTGCACGTATGTAGCGAACCTCCATGCAAGGTAGTGTCTTGCAGCGCTTAGCAGTGATGGAACCTGACTCTGAGCTGGAGGGGCAGGACTTGATAAAAAGGGGAGAGAAGGGGCAAGGCAAAGGGGTTGAGGGAGAGTATTCCAGAGTTTTGGAGCATAGTGCCTGAATGTGCAACCTCTAAAGGTGAAGCGCAGGGTGTGAGCTACAGGTCGGAGGCTGGTGCTAGTTGAGCAAACGTGCTACGTGGTGGGTTGAGGAGTGAGGAGGTCAGAGAGGTAAGAAGGTGCTCAGGAGTGAATGGATTTGAACATTAGTGTGAGGATCTTGAAGTCAATCCGTTCAACAACAACAACAAATTACATTTATAGAGCGCCTTTCACGTCGGGAGGACGTCCCAAGGCGCTGCACAGGAGGCGTGTGACCCGAGCTGGGAGGGGAGTGTTTGGGAAGGGGTGAAACACGAAGGGGAGGTAAAAGAGTTCAGGGTGGAACAAAAGGCACGATCGAAGAGGAAAGTCTTCAAACCGGCCTTGAAAGAGGAAAGGGAAAAGACGAAACGGAGGGATTGAGGGATGGCATTCCATAGGGTGGGAGCGGAGAAACTGAAGGCCCGGCCTCCGATGGTGGGGCGGTTTGGGCGGGGGGCTTGGAGCAGGCCAAGTCCTGTTGAACGGAGGGATGAGGGCCACACCACCGCCATGACGGTTGGGTCGAGGAGCATGGTGGAATGTGTAATTGGGTGGTGTGGCTTCAACAAGGGGGAAAGTATCGCCTGGGGTGATCTAAGTCTCCGTCAGGGCCATGATGTCAACGTTCTCATCAAGAACGGCGGGGAGGGTGGGGATCTGAATAAGGGAGGAGAGATTGACCCCCCGGGTTTGTGTCCGGTGGGGCTGGCGGTGATGGTGGGGGACAGGGCACTTGGTGTGACTGCTATTGGACAGCCAGCGCCGAGTGCCACGGTGAACCCGACGGAGGATTCCAATACTGGAACAGAGGGAAGCGGTGGGAGGGTCGAGCAGGGACAGTAGGCGAGGAGGGCGAAGAGAAAAAAGGGTAGAGAAGGAATAACGGAGAGGGGGGGTTGGGGGGAAAAACTTGAAAAGGGGGAGGGAAGCTCGGCCATATTGCGCACGCGGGGGACCAGGAGCGAAGGTCAATGGGGCGGCATCATCCCAAGGGATGTGAGGCCGCGGCTGGTGGATGCAAAGTCGCTGCGGTCTGAAGCCTGACCGGGGCTGCGGCCGAGGCTGGGGTTGTGGGTTTTAGGGCCAGTTGCCGGGGCTGCGTGGGCCCGGGCCATGGGTCGCCGTGTCGAGGCTGGAGCCGGGACCGGGGCCGTGAGTCTGGTGGCTGTGGGTCTTGGAGCCGGGGCTGTGTGTCACGGAGCTGTTGGTCGCGGGGCTGGAGCCGGGGCTGCGGGTCCTGTGGCTGGGTCCGGGGCTGTGAATCTCGGGGCTGGAGCCAAGGCTGTGGCTGTGGGTCCTGGGGCTGTGGCTGGGTCCGGGTCCGGGGCAGCGGGTCCTGTGGTTCAGTGATGTGGAGCCAATGGAGCAGGTTTAACACACCAGACAACAATGGTGCATTATTTTATTAAAAAGTAGAACTTATTTATATTCTGTTGCTGAAGAAGTGAAGATGAATGCAATACAGAATCGATTAATTTTCAAGTCGTGGATTATCATATACAAAAACCCTGTGATGGTGCTCTCAAAATAGCACTGCTCGTCTAGTGGGAACCCAAGCTAACCAGAAGCACTTCTGGTATTAACAAGCTGGCTTCCCATGTTTAAAAAAAATGTCTGACCTCTGAATTGTCAGGTTACTGCTGACTTCATTTCAGTATGGTCTATTTCTATCCTTCCAATACTGTCTAAACTAGACAAGTGTCAGTATTTTTAGTGAAGGAGGTGATGAACATAGTGACAATTAGCTTTATTGGGCATATTTTCCATACAGCCTCTGGGTAAATTTAATTCTAATCTCTTGTTTCAACTAAGGTTTGTTAACTTACACTTTTGTATCCACTGGATGTACAGTTTACAATGTTGTATAAAAGTATGTGTGTATATTACATGAATTCAGTTAAACAGAATAATTGCACCATGCCAAAACCCCCAAACATGCATTTATCACATCAAGGCTCGACTATGCAATTATTCAGTTCCTTGGGACGTCCTCCTGACGTGAAAGGCGCTCTATAAATGTAAATTTGTTGTTGTATAGAAGCTCTACAGCTTATGACCTCTCCCACACCAGGCTCCGTGACCCCATCACTCCCACCCTTGCCCGGCTCTACTGGTTCCCCATACCTCAGAGGATAGAATTCAATATCCTCATTTCAAGCTCCTTCATGGCCTCCTACCTCTCTGACTTGCTGAGCCCCTATCAATCTGTCCACTCTCTTCATTCATCCAGCTCTGGCCTGCTCCATGTCTCCCGCCCAGTCTGCTCCATTTCTTCCGCCCGATAACCCCTACTATCGGTGCCTGGGCTTTCAACCTCTCTGCCCCCACCCTTTGGAAATCCATCCCGCAATCCCTTCGCCTTGCTCCCTCCCTTGCCTCATTCAAGGCCTGACTCAATACCATACTTTTCGATCGTGCCATTCTCCTACCACGTTAATGAAGCCACGTTTAAAGTACTCAAATCTTTTCCAGCATCAACTTATTCACCCTATTATGAGCCGCTCATAAATTAAGAGGTATTGGGGGAACACTGTTTTTCTGATTTTTCTTTTTTGGCACTTGAATAAAACCTGCCTTGAGATTTTGGGGATTTTAACGTACCTAAGATTGAGCTTTTGCTGTGATCTCTGTTGACACTATAAAATGAACACGTTAAACTAGTTTCCATTGGTCAAGACCGCATTTTGTGTAGTCCACCCAGATTATTCTCTGTTGCAGAATCTAGATAATGTTGAATTTCTAGCCAAATTGCTTGAGATGTACAAAAAGGCTCAATGTGAATCAGGCATATAAACTGGGATCAAAGGCCAGGAGGATAGAAGATCCTGTAAAATTGCAACACATTCTAATAATGCCTGTTGTTACTTTTGATTCAATTGTCTGAGCTGTTTAAGTGGGTAACCTAAGTACATCAGAGTTGATGTTGTAATTTATTGTGCTGATAGGCTTAAAATATACAGTGAACAAATTTGATAGCCACTATCAGTCCCTGTCGTGATATCTGCTGTTTTGAAGGGCTTAGTATCATATGGGTAGCATACATTCTGGCTAGCAGAATAGTTACACACATATTAACAACCCCTTAGGATGGCTGAAGAGTATAAATGATAATGGGGAATGTTTGAATTATTGCTATACTGAAAAGTATAAAAATATGTTTTTTGTTGACCTTGATGGACTTCTGTTACAACAAAAATAAAATGATACATTGCTAGCATTGCCAGCATGGGAAGAAAACAGCAATTTATGACCCAGGAGCAAAAAGACGAGTACAATTTTGCTGCAGACCGTAGTGGGACTATCAGTACCCAGTTGGCATGGTTCCATTACTGGACTTAGGCCATTTTCACTTTGTGTATTCAAAGCTCTAAGAACTTTGTTTTCCTTTTAGATTGCCTGTGCTCCAAGCATTATATCACTACAGTGCACATTACACTCAAAATATTAGATTTTTAACCAAAATGTCTGTAGATACGAATGTCATAGTACCAGAAATCCTGATCTGAGTATCATCCAGCTCAGTTATTGTTTTTTGGGACTGCATACAGTTTACTGATTTCTATCTTATTCCTTTCAGATTGGAATATATGTGCAATATGAAATACATGTGCAAACATGCATGTTATTCAGAAGACAAAAATGGCTGACTGTGTTTCAGCCCTATTTTTAGTATTAAAATGCAGAATTGAAATCAGGATCTGGACTTTCAAATTATGCAATAGTGCTGAACTCATATTTTGGATTTTCTTAAATAAAACGTTCAAATGTGAAGCATCTGAAAAGCTGCAAAGTAGACATAAATATTGAATTCATCACACTGTCATATGCTCTGCTGAATTTTGAGTTGTAGAATTTAGATTTTTTAAAAGCTACTGTAGTCTTAATTTGCTTCCAATTAAAAGCTGGAGATTTTTTTGCAGGATTGCATCTACTTTATGCCTGGACTGGATCCAATCACTTATTGACAGATTGCATTCTCCTTGTTTCAGTTTGACTTCTCAGATTTCAAATGTAATCAATTCCTCTTAGTGTTCTATCCAACTAATTTGTTTTTCAGGATTTGTCATTTTTGTCTGAAAGACAATGTTTGGTAATGCCTTCTGACTAATTGTAGAAAGGCTATGCGCACTGATCTGAAATTGTATATCTTGGATAGAGTAAAGCAGACTTCACAGGCTGAGATTCACCATGAAGTTATTTATTTTGTGTACTTTCTGGCATTTTCTCTTTGACAGGATTACAAATATTTGGTACCTCATTTCTGTATTTGCAGCTGGTTATTTGTATATGTGGAAAATTGCAGAGCACAAGATTTATTCAGATAGGAAGGCCCTTCAACCAATTGATTTCATTGAGAATCATAGAATTACACAGCATAGAAGGAGGCCATTCGGCCCATCGTGACTGTACTGGCTCTTTGAAAAGAGCTTATCTAAATCAATCCCACTCCCCCGCGCTCCCCCCATAGCCCTGCAAAACTCTCCTCGCCAAATAATTAATCTACTTCTCTCTTAAGAATGCACTCTGTCAATAAGTCATTAGATTAAATATGAAATATATGTGCAGGAAATCAGCGGTACGTGTAGGTGGACCGGTTAAACTTCCACATTTACAAAAAGACCTCATCAATGTGAGCAAGATCTCTCACCCTTGTTACAATCCTGGTTGGTATTTTATGGACCCCCCCCAACTATTGTGTTCTAATCAGCTTCCATTGAATTATATTTGCCAGACTTAGTATAATGTCCTACTGGAGATAAGTTCTTACATCTGCATAATTAATCTTTTAAAGTGCTCTGAGAAGGGAAGGGCATTATATGAATACAAGTTGTTGTTACAGCAGTACAAATGTGAACAATCTAGTTAGACTTGTTTATATAGTAGCATGCCTAGTAACATCCCTTGTAATTTGCTGCTGCTGAAAATAACTGCTGTAGAAAATCAAGACTTTAATCCAGAATGTAAGTGAGCAGCAATTAATCCTATTGCTCCCATAGTGTGTCATGAGCAGCCAGTATAATTCTATAATTACCACTGTAGTGCACTTGTGTGGGATCTTGTAATTGCCTGAGAATCACTTGATTTTGAGCTAATCAGACAATTCCTCTGGGTGATGGGGGAAGGGATTGAGAAATGATGTGCAATTACCCAAAGGTTGCAGAATTTTATATAACAAATGTGTGTCTTATGTAAATTGAATCTACTGTTGGTTCACATGAACATAGTACAGTAACAGCCCGTTTATCCGTGACCCGATCAACCGTAACTTCAAAAACAAAGTTCTGCATTCGATTAACCGGAATTTATCCGGAAAAATGCATTAAAAAAAACATTTTGCGTGTGTTTTCAGCTGAATATCCGTCATGCGCTTTAACCAGCATTGGCCAGGTCCCGGGGGTGCCAGATAAACAGGCTTTTACTGTACAATAGGACGTACTGATGATTTTGTTGGTACAGATATCCCCCGATTTACGACATCTCTATTTGCATGATTTCAATTTAACGATCGTAATTTATCGATCTACAATATTTTGTTTCGTTATTAATGACATTTTAAATTTATATTTGTTTTTTTGGGTGGAATAAATCTAAATGCGCAGTATATCTAGTATATTTTGTATACCAACCTGAAATGTGTGTAAATGTTGAGATAAACAGCCCAAACAGTGGCCCGGGTGGAAGTGTATACCTAGTGTATCCCTGTGGCCTTGGGGATCACCTGATCACCTCATCCAATAGGCAACCGGCATGACATCAAGCGGCTGCCGGTTGCTGATTGGATGAGGTGATTCCCAAGGCCTCGGGGCTCACATTGGCTCCTAGACGCTGGATCTGTTCACGGTACGGGACCCGCTTGACTGGTATAAAATTAATTATTCATTAATTAAATTCATTAAGTCTCATTATCATTAAATTCTTTGTTGCAAAGTGTTATTTTAGTGGGGTTGTGGGGTCTGAAAATGTTGCCACAAGAACGCATCTCGAATTATGTAATGCGACCTTATGGGAAAACCCGTTCCGATTTATGACATTTCGATTTATGTGACATTTTTCACGAATGCAACCCTGTCGTAAATCGGGGGGTGGATACCTGTATTGGAAACATTCTCAACATTGTGATATAATAAGGAAGTTTTACATTTTTTTGGTAGGGTTCAATGTCCTGTAGAAAATTCAATCTCTTTTGGAACTGATAAGATCATAGCTGAGAAGAGGAACTGATAAGATCATAGCTGAGGAACTGGTTCTTGCAAAATGAGATTTTTGGTGATGATCTGGGTAACCGGACACATCACATTTTGAATGTTCAGCTGTGGTATGTATTTTTAGCTTAATCGTCAATATTCCTGCTTTTGATATTCAGCAACGGACTGAAAATAGATTTTCTGCATAGATTTTGTATCTTGTGAGTTTATAGAGAATTACATTTTGTGACGAAAGTTTAGATTTTCTCTTTTGATTAGATGTCAATGTCTGTCACAAAAGCAGTCAAGGGGGAGTTTTGGGGGTGGGGGTGGTGGGGCAGCTGAAACTTTTGGAAATTACTGAAATTCATCTTTTCAAATTTTCAGTTCCAAATTGATTATCTGCCTATTTCCATGCTGTAAAGTCTTCGCAATCGTACTCTCAAAACTTTGAAGTGTCTTCCTGTGTGTGCTTCTGTGTGTCATAGAAAACATGGGTTTTCTTTGACCTTTTAAGAACAGATTATTTTGGTACAGGTTGAATCATCGTGTTACTCAACTTAATTTTTTTCCCCTTGGAAAAAATACCTCTCACTACCCACGGATGGATCATGATACTAGTTGATACTCACACCCACATTGCATACTGTTGCAATTCTAACAGCCTCTTTAGAAACTGGCAATGATGCACTAAACAGGGTGTAATTTTGAATTCAGCAGAGGCTGATATTGAAGTGCTACTAAGAAAAGTGGATGCACGTTTTACCAACTTGTGTCATCTATACGTGGGTTTTAAACAGCTTTTTTTGTCTGGGGAAGATAAAGCTGTGCATCAACATAGTTATGGTTTGACATTAGAGGTTTGACATTAGGTGGGAAGTATGTATTGGCATATCTAATTTGTCTGAACTGCAGGTCATAATTATTATTCCTGTAAAGGTTTTTACAAAGCAGTTCCACCTTCTGCCAGTACTAAAACATTAATCATAATGCTTAGCTAACTTAAGTTGCTCCCAAATCTTGCTGTCTTTTTCCTTCTGCTTTTAAAAAAAATTGCAGACATTATAAAATTTTTGTACTCTCCAAAAATATCCTTCAGATTACCATCTAGCGAGTATACTGCAATTTTTACTGAGATCTCCATAAATTTGTGACTTTTAACCAGACTTAAGGCTGCATTTGTATTTATATTTAAAAGCAGAGTTCCATCACTTAAATTTGTGTCTCTATGAATATAGGCACATTAATTAATGGAAGCTTCAAGATGAATACAATAAATTCAGCATAAAAATGCTTTCGATGAGCACGCTCAATGCTGTCCTCGCTCATCGATTTCAGACCCGGTGTGCTAAATGAAACTAAAACAATAATAACTACTTATATGGCGTTTTTCACATAGGATAATGTCTCCTAAGCATAGAGCTGGTACTGAACACCCAGCAGGGAGGGGGCAGTGTGAGAAATGATCATTACAGAAGAGTTGAGAGGGTGAACATCCTTGCTCAAAACTATGAATTCTACACATCTCACTCTTCTTACTTCTGTGATCAGCTCCACCTTCGGACACTGCTGTGCGCAATTGGCTGCCGCATTTCTCCTACAAATGTACAGTCAGTTCACTTTGCAGTGTATTCTGTGAAGCGCTTTGAGACATGGATAAGATATGAAAAGTGTTATATCAAATACAAGGATTATTATTATTATTATTATTATTATTCACTCTCCCACTCTCACTGCAAACTTGGACCTGCTGTTAGTTCCTCACGCTCTGCCCCACCATTGGCGGTCAACTGCTTCAGCCACTGTGGCACTACCTGCAGGAACTCTGTCAGTATATTCCTCTGCTTTGCCCCCTAAAAGATAAATATATTATTGGTAAAATGAGTTAATATCTTTGAGGATCATATATTTCTTTCAGTGCCATTTCGACTAATCTGTATTCCGGTGTTTCTATATATTTCCAGATGTAATCAATAGGTTGCTAAAGTGACTGTTGAGGAAATTAATGTTGAAAAATATATTCTAATATATATCAGTGAACCAGGTCCTGCTGACTTGTAGTTCAAAATCACATTAGCAATGGATTTTGCTGTGACACAGGATGATTTTCACATGCAAATATTCATGTTCTATCAGCCTTTCTTTCACTGATATAGATGATGAAATGAGCATCTATGCAATCAACTAGGCTAACGGTATCGAAATACCCACAAATTCTCCTTAGCCGTCTCTTAGGTAGAGAAGCTATAACAATGTTTAACACAATGTAACAACAACAACAAAATTACACTTGTGTAGCACCTTCGGGAGGATGTCCCAAGGTGCTGGACAGTCAATGTTTCAGACCTGAGATGGGGTCGCGATTCAGGAGGTTGGAGGGAAAGGTGGGGAATTGGTGTGACCAATGGGACCGTAGAAGAGGAGGGTCTTGAGGCGGGACTTGAAGGAGGCAATGGAGGGGACGAGGAGGAGGGACTGCAAGATGAAATTCCAGAGGTTGGGGGAAGAGTGGCTAAAGGCTCACCCACTGATGCTGGGGCAGATGGGTCGGAGGACATGGAGCAGGCCGCAGCCAACTGAGCAGAGGGAGTGCGTAGCTTGGCAGGGGGTTAGGAGGTCGCAGGGGTAGGGTGGGGCAAGGCCATGAAGGTGAGGACCAGGATGTTGAATTCAATCCTCTGGGTGATTGGGAACTGGGGGGATGTTTGGTCACGGAGCTTGGAGTGGTAGAGGACATGGGCCACGGAGTTCTTAATGATGTGCAGCCAATGGAGGGAGTAGTTGGGAAGGCCAATAAGCAGGGCATAGGCGTAATCAAGCCTGGATGTGATGAAGGCATGAATGAAAGTTTAAGCGGCCTGCGATGTGAGGTAGTGGCGGAGTTGGGCAATGTAGTTTTAGCAAGGCATCTTTTGGTGTTTTAAACTATAATCTACGCTATTGTAGAAGTGTATGTACTGTGATAAATTGAATGTTTGTGAATTGTGCCCTGGATTTTTCCATGGTTGTATACAACAACTTTATTGCTGGATATTTGATCACTGTAAATTCCAACAAGGTTGTCAGCATCCAGGGATGATGCAGTACTACAATATTTCACTGTGACACTATTTATATTAAACGTTTTACATTTTTGTTTAGCCTTAACTGCAGAATTGACAAGAACAGTTTGCCTAGTTTTTGCATAGATTGAAATACAGGGTGATATTTATGATTGATTTCTTTGGTTTACAGATTTCTGGGTGTTTGTGTCCATGAAGGCCAGCTACATGCATTAACTGAGGTAAGTTCTTATATCCAGAATTGGATGTACACTACAATTTATTTAGTTCAGTTTTCATTTGGAAGAAGCTGTCCTTTTCAGAAACATTGAAACAAGTTACAATTTAGGCTTGTTTTGTTGAAGTTCATAAGCTTTACACATTGGAACCTTTTAAGTTTCACTCCATGTTTCTTTTTCCTTAGACCGTGCTCCTTCTCAATATGTTCTTCTTCCAAATTGATTTCTAGGACGTGATTATACAACTTCAGTTTATTACATGGGACCAAAATAAAAGCATTTGATAATACAACCTAAACATTTTCAATACTAATTTCACAAAGACCAGATATTTATTGGTGCATGCATCAAAATACATTTTATTACTCAAAGCAGTAATCAAATGATCGATTAATATTGCTATTATTAATATAAACTAATATTGTTAATAATATACAATTAATATATTGTGCTTTGAGGCGTCTAGAAGACGTGAAAAACGCTATGTCAAATGCAAGTATTATTATGGAAAATCCTTAGGAAAAATTAAAGTATTTATAAAGACAGACAAGCTAACTGCAAGGGCAACTAATTGCATTAGTTATGGTCATGTGCACATGATCAATTTTAGAGGATTTTATTTTTAAGAATATAATACTAATAATTATTAATAAGAACCATAAAAGGGTTGACAATTTGAGAGTAGTATGTGCCATTAAATTTAATGGATTAAACCCATCCACCACTATTGTGCTAACTGGCAAGATCTCAGTAAGTACTAATAAAGCCTCTAAAATGTTGAAAATTATCTTAAAACAAGAAATGTGCGATTAATTCTGTTCATTAAAAAAAGTAATCTGTGAAATATAAGTGAATGTGCTCTTTTATGTTCTTCTAAATGTTAAAAGCAAAATAAATTAATTGTATTAAAAGCAATCCAAAATTCAAAGGTGAGATTTATGTGAAGGAAATGAAAACAGTTCAGGAGACAGTCTCTTTTATACCTGAAAGCGGACCATTATGTTTAAACTCTCATCAATTTCTTCTGTCACTTTCTGGGCCTACTGTCTAGCCATTTAGTAACAGCTAATCTCAAAAATGATGGCTGTGAATCAAACAAGGTCTTGCACTTTTCTTCTGAGTGTGTGGTGCATCTTTTACACAGATGAGATTTAGAAGCTTTTAAAATTTTTGGTTGCTGACTGTCAACATTTATTGTCAACCCTAATATATTTCCAGTCTTGTTCGCTAACCAGTTCCTACTTACATGTTTTTAGTAATCTTTCCTCTATGATATAGTTGAAAAGCAAATAGCCTCCAACTCATTTGTTACTGTAGCAACTCTTCACCCTGGATTGCTACAACAGGAAGCCTGGCTCTGTTCATTTCCTATCCTGGTTTTAAAAAAATGTTTTTTCCAATGTTGACGTGTCGTACAGAATCAACTAAGAATTGTTCTGCATCTAGAATCCTATTCAATTGTAGCTAATGAAGGAATGTTGATATTGCAGTTGTAATGTTCCTTTAGTAAATGCATCTGCTTCTATGGCATTTTGTATGTGTTGTATAAAACAGTAAAACGTGGGCTCATGCTGGAGAAAATGTTTGTGGCCAGGCTGCCATCCTCACAAAATTATTGGTTTAAATTTTTTGTTGAAAAGTTCAGAAAATGTAGGAAAGTGCCTGATACTCTGCAGAAATTATACTCTGTAGACTGTGTTTCCCTTCCAATATAGCAATTGTTCTAATTGAAGCAATTTGTGTTTGGGTGTGATCTCAGCAAATATGTTTTTAACGTCTGTTCTTCCCTTTTCCTTGGGAAGGGTTTGGTATCCACATAGTATGCCACAAAGGCCCTGATGTGATTAGAGATTCTTATGGGAAATGCATTCACATATTTCATTCCTTCACTCTTAACATTCTGGCAGTACTGTATAGTGCATTGGAGTGCATTGCTTCAGGTTGTCTCCTAGATGCACATTGGCAGGCTCTGTAAATGCTCTATGAAAAGTGATTATCATATCAACATTTTTTTCCCCTACTGTGCTAAATCCTGGGTCTACGTAAATAATTTGCTAATTATTGAGAATTGGATGTGCAGCCAATTTTTATGTTGCCGTTTATCAGTAATCTTGGTTTGCTGCGGCTCCTGAGGCAATAGATTCAGACAAAAGGCATGTGAAGATTTTAATCCTTTGGGGAATTTTTGTTTGATCTTTTTAACTTAAAATAAAATGTGTATATAATATGGAGGTACAAAACATTGGGCACTACAAGTATGGTTTTAATAAGTTACTGTGTTGAGTAACAGAAGCAAAATATGCTTTTGTGATAAACTAAGACAACCCTACTTTTGATAATCTCACAATCCTGTAGGTATGCAGCAGTTTCCACAGGCATACACAGTACAAAAGATATACTTTTTCTCAGAAATACCAGTTAAATTGAAAGTGTTTGCAGCTTTACTGGATCATCTTTCCAAATGTGTTTTCTTCCCTGCTTGCAGCCCTTTATCAAACAATGCAATCAATTCCAAGTAAACTTCCTGCCCAAGTATTGCAAGTGAATTACTCCGTCAACCTTCTGAAAAAGTGTCACAATGTGTATAGTAAAAAGATTGATTGTTTTATATTATTTTTGGTTGGGACTTGCCTGGAATATTATCAATATGTAGGAGTTGAATTTCTACTTCCCATTTATAGCCATTTTATCTTGACTAAAATTAGCATAATCTAAAATTATTGAAACAGTTAATAAATAATATTTATACTAGTTTTCTTTTAAGATTAGATGTACAGAGGATGGGATAAATGTAAGTAAAGCTCCTTCTGTATTAGGCACAGGTTGACAAGAGCCAATGTTTAGAGATCCCATAATATGCATTGGGGTATTGGGTTTACCAGCTAAACACATATAGCTTGCTACTGAGAGCCCTGTTTGGGAAGCTTCCCACTGCTTGTCTGGTTAGGATGACCCTACCAAGTAAGGGATATATGCTTATTTATGAAATTTGTGGATGAATTACTTAATACTGTAGACTTGTTCGCTTATGTTGTTTCAACTCCCAAGAAATCTCTCTGATTAAAATGTTTGTCTAGTTATAATCTTCACTGTGATGTAGGATGGAACTTGGGTTACAAACTGTAATGCCATGGTACCCACAAATTATTGAAGAAATGGAAACACAGTGAGCATTGGATGCTCGAGTAAAGGAGTGATTTTAGGTGTTGGATTTCTGTTCCTGCCTTTTGCAACACAAAATGTCTGAGCTGAAATGCCACACCAATGGCATACCTACAGGGATGCTAATACGCAGAGCATCAGCATGAAGTTTTGTATTCTAACGAATGCTCCCTTCTAGTTCTATCCATACTGTGGTAGTTTTGTTGCATTTCATTCAGTCAGCAAAAGTTTAAATAATTAGACTAGTAATAAATAATAATCTAGACTTTTAAAAAGCATGTAAAATTTCACTTCTGTTCAGCATGAAGGGGGCCATATCAATGCAAGTTGTTGTTGTTCCCCTTTTACCCACAACTCAAACTTGTGTTGAGATAAGATTCCACCGACTGTTGATGACAAACATCTGTAGGCTTTGTCACACAGTTCATCGAGAAGCATTATATTTTTAATAGCTGAAGATAATGAATGGGATATGAGCACTTAAGAACTTCAGGGTAGAGTGCAGTACTGATTCCTCTTTAGAGATCACAGATTTTTTTCTGTTGTTACAACTAAGTTACAACTGATGTTGTAAACTAAGTTCTGCTAAACTCTATAAAAATATTATGAGATCCGAGAGGTGGGACACGGATGAAAGTCAAAATGGGTGAATGTGTAATCTGACTTTTGGACTGTGATAAGTGTTACTTTTATCAATTTTCCTGTTTATAACTTGACATTGCAACAGTTTATGACCTTGTTTTATTGCATCAGTTAAATTCAATGAATAAACACTGTTTTTTGTATTGGGTGTTTTATCGGGGTGGAGGGAGTTGAGTTCAAAACTAAAATCAGAAAACGTAGTTATCCGGAAGACCGATATTAAACCTAGGGTTGCAATGTTGAATTTTATACAAGCTTAGATTGTTTTGACTTACATGATCTCAAGTAATATCGTGGGTTAATCTCAGTGTTATCAGCCTCACACTGACTGGATATGTGCAGTGATTTGTCAATGATCCGAACCTTTCTCTATTCTAAGTGGATACCTAGTTATGTGCATGTTTTTTGGATTTCCCCCCCTCCCCCCATGTTTCCAAGGGCAAAACCTTTGGCAAGTTTCCTTACTCCACAGGCCTCATAATAATCCCTCAAAAAAACAATAATAAAATTGGTCATTTCAGTCCATGACTGTTTGTGGGAGACAACTGTGCGCAATTGGCTGCTGCCTTTTGCCCACAAATATACAGTCAATTCACTTTACGGTATATTCTGCGAAGTGCTTTGAGACGTCTAGAAAACGTGAAAAGCGCTATATTAAATGCAAAGATTATTATTTATTTTCTTTACAGCGTGTGTTACAGATCCAGATTAATATACCAATTCACCCCACCTCATCCCACAAAACACCTTTGCTACATGTCTTTGCTATTGTGTTTCATATTTTTCATATTATTGTAGGACAAGGATTTCATGTGCTATTTCACAAGTTTGGATCCCGGTTGAGTGTGTTGAGGGAGTACAAAAGAGATTGTCACATTGACAATGGGAAGGAATCATTTTGGGCTGCTCTTGCACACCATTTAGTGACTGTTACAGAATGGCATTGTCGAAAGCCATCTCAGCAACTGAATGCAGAAGAACAGCCTTGAGAGGATCCTTTATCTTCAAATGTTTCCATTTTCCATATATTGTACTTTTATTTCCCCCATGATTGATTTCTGCAACACTATAATAACAAAATAATTTAAATGCAGATCCAATTTCTATTATCGTTAGCTGCCAATAATTGAAATATGGCCATTCCATAGCAAATTAGATATTGTATGAAGTTCCTTGGACCCATTTGACCTCATCCTTCCAGACAAGTCGCCTTAGAATCACAATATTCTTCTGATGCTTTAGGATATCTGAGTTGTCCAGCATCAGGAGAAGGGATCAAAAGTTCAGAATTTACTTCCTCAATCATATGTAGTATTTATATACTTCTAGAAGTTCTCCTCCAAGATATCTATTAAGTCAGGGGATCCTCTCACACTGGACATTATCCTTGTTGCTTTCTTCTCAACTCCTCATGTCACAGTGACCAGTGTTATAGGAAGAATTTTGGGTGTGGCCCAATCAGAACACTGTACAGCTTGTGCAGGAGTTCTGGGGATCTTAACTGATTTGGCACTGGAGTACAGCATCCTGTTTGGCTTGTTCATTGCTCCCTAACTCTGTTTGCACATGTGAGCAAAAAAGTCAACAACCGCCCCTCGGCTTCTTTCAATGCCTTATTTGGTAAGTTCTGTCCTCCCCTTGTTGTACATGTCGCTTAATTTAATTCTATGTAATGCGTTACACAGAACTTCAATGCCAGTGATCAACCCAGATACGAACCCTGTAGAGCTTTCTTTATGTGAATGTACATGACCAAAAAGTCATGATACCATTACAATGTCTTAATAAGTCTTACAGAAATGAAGAAATTAAGTAATTAGTGTTAAAGTAAATGGTATGTATCACAATGGTTTGGTCATTCTGAAAATTAGGTTAATTGGACAAAGTTTTCTCCTGTAGTTGTGAGTGGAAGTCAACACTATTAAATAGATTCTGCAGTTGTGGAGTTCACTGTTAACATATGATTGACTGAAATTTTCATTAGAGGGTATAAAACCTAAATGTGGACATGTGTGCTTTCATAATGTATCATAAATTAAAACTTACATCGTGAAATGCAGCAGTGTTTAATAATCCTATCTCCCAGCAATATTTTAACAAGCCTGCTAAGGTGATCTTTCAGCATTTTTCAAAATTTACAGATCAACTTCTTAAACCAGTTTGCAGCAATTTTGGAACAAGGAACATGTGCATGGTGTTCCAGATCTTATTATGATATTTATAAAGTTCAAGTGAATAGTATATGCAGTATTTTGTCTCTTAGGTTGGATTTACTTGACATTGGAGGGTTGAAAGCACCTTGGGACGTCTTCCCGATGTGAAAGGCACTCCACAAATGTAATTTTGTTGTTATTGTTGAGGACACCAGGCCAGGTTCTTGCAACAAAAAGCTTTCTAACATTTATCTGTTATCGCCGTTACTTCTCTGATGAAGTATCTCTAGAGGACCTCATTGTAGCATCATATTGTTTGTGGTGCTCCAACTCTAGGTGTATAGATATACCATCTTTGGCTGGAGATGGACAGTATATGATATGAAAATACCCTTAAGATCTAAGATTTTCTTTTAAACTTAGTTGAAACTCTTTGGGATAAAGACAATAGTGGAATGTCAAAGTTATTCACACTGCTGGCTAACCAGTTTTGCTTCTTCCAGACTGTGGGCCACCTAGATTATTTAACATAATGATTGAAACAGTATTTAAAGAATGCTGAATGAGAAAGAAAGATTACCTAATGAGATGCCTTGCATCTGCCAAGATCTACCAAGATCCTTTGGCTGTATCTCTAGGTTTGTTGTGTTCACTGATATCAACATTGTATTTTTTTTTACCTCTTGGGAAAGAGTAATACATCACTCCAGAGAGGTATATTAATAGTGTACTGCGTAGCACATTGGTGACACCATTAATGTCAAGCAGTAAGGGGATGCCTCTATAGTAATTTCCTTTATTGATTACAGGGGTTTAATTTGAAGGGAGAGGACGATCCCACATTTAGGTAAACTTCCTTCTCTTTTAATAATGTCATGATGTTTCTCAGAATTCAGCTTATTCAATTCTGTCTTGTTGTTAACAATATGACAAAGAATCATATTTACATGATTGCCCAACTAATGTCCAAAATAGTTTTAAAGAAAACACATGTCATTGTTCATTGTGCTGTATCTGTTATCTGTGGGTTTGATTTGCAACATCATTTGTACATGCCTGAAAATGGCATGTCCATTCTGGCTTGCCTGAAATTAGTTGCTGCATCCTTTATCAGTAATTTATGTGAGGGTTTTTTTGTTAGGGATAGAAATTCAGGCTTGTAGCCTATGACTCTTACCTGTTTGGATTTTTAATGAGACCTTTGGTTGACATACTATTGATGTTCAAACCTAGGAAAGTGGAGCAACTTTGATCCTATACCTGATTTCTTCAAATAAGCATGGAAATAAGCAGACCAGAATAACTAAGCATGGAAATAAGCAGACCAGAATAACTAAGCATGTTCAGTCATGTGTTGTGTTTTGATGTGTAGCATGTTTCTGGTTCAGGAGATGTGTAGTCTGTTGCTACCAAAATCGTATATGCAAATTGGTTCAGCCTTCTCACTGTAATCCCATCTGGCAAAAGGGATCAAGTGAAGTTTGTATATACAATTAGCTGCTTGTTATGCTTTTAATTTCAGCTGGGCTGCTTAGGAACGCCATTCGAATATAGCCACAAATCAAACTTGGGGAGAATGTGACGGGTTGTTTACTTTGGAAAATATAGGCCAAACATGAAAATGCATTCCTGGGCTGATATTGCTGGAAATGCAACATCTAGAAAAATAGTGTTTTAGGTGTTACCCTTTCTGTTGGTCACTTACGAGAGTTTGTTTTGAATCTGTCTGCTTTGAAACAAAAGGAGGAGGTGAGGCCTAAACAAGAGAACTTTTTTTTTAGAAATTGCGAATTTTCAAACAAACTATTTTGTACCATAGTATTTATAGCTGCTCCAAATAAATGTTTTTGACAGTTTCTCAATATCAGCTTTTCAGGGATCATTGGAGAATAAGTTTATTTTCGACTGGAGTGCAAATCCTACATGAGGTCTTCTGAAGTACTGAAGTTCTAATTCTCTGTGTTCTATGCTTTATTCTCAGTACATTAATGGAGGGAACCTCGAACAGTTATTGGACAGCAGCCAACACCTGCCCTGGATTGTCAGAGTCAAAATAGCCCACGACCTTGCATCTGGGCTGAGTTACTTGCACTTGAAGGGTGTCTTTCATCGAGACTTGACTTCGAAGGTGCAAAATCTATCAACATAAGTGCTTTGCTAAATTTGTTACAAATTTATCAGTAAACATTTGCGAATGACGCATGGAATCGGAGTGACATAGTATTTGCTGTTTGCAAACATTTCTGGATTCAATATTGCCATGAAGTTATCAGAGAAGCATAATGGTGGCGATATAATTTTTAATAATACTATAAACATAAGCACAGGCAATATGAAAATGCACATAGCAATGCAATTATAAGATTAAGTATAATACTTAATAAAGGATGATTCCAGGGCTTGTTTTAATTGGATTATTCGAAATACCAGAGGCAACAAGTAATTGGCGTACAAAATGGTCTATAGAGGAAGATTGTTGAAGGAGATGATATAAATGGTTTGAGAGGAAATTGAATATGATTCGGTAAAATGAAGGGAATGAGGGACATAATAAAAAGAAATTAGCTGATTCTGAGAATAATCAAGATGAATTATCTTTTCATTCAAATTATTGTGTACCTTCTTGGTTGCTCTTGGATGCAGGTTTATAATTGACAACCAACGTATGTAGATCGTCATGCATGGAAATCTCAGCTTGGTTTGGATACTCCTTATGCACGGTGATGGCTTTCCACAAGTGTCAGACACCCGACTGGCCAAAACAAAATAACCAGCATTATAGTATTGCTGCAGCTATGATATTGTAACTCTAGATTACCCTTGCATTGCATGGTAATATTGCAGAATGGGTTTGGGGAAAATGCTAATCCAGGACTAAACTGAACAGAAACCTTTTTTCTTTGATTTTGAAAACAAAAAATTGAATATATTTCAGTTCTTACTTACATTTTTGAAATTTTGAAAGTGTGGATTCAATAGGTAGAAAGATCGAGTTGTAACTACAATAATTGTAAAGACATGTATTGTTTTTCTTCCATAGAACTGTTTAATTAAAATAGAGGAGAATGGGTACACTGCAGTGGTGGGTGACTTTGGCCTGGCTGAGAAAATTCCTGACTACAGGTAAAATTAGTTTCCCTTTATGTATTTTGGCACAAAACTGCACCTTCCTTTTGGAACTATTGTCCGTTCCATTGGTAATATACAGTACTCTTACTTTTTAATGTATTAACTGATAAATATTATATTTTTCTAAACTGTTTCACTCATTGCACATGTTTACAATAACCCCTGAACCTTACTGCTCAGTTCTTTTAAAATCTGTTGATGGTAGCTTCATTATTGGGTTATCTTTTTCTTAATAAAAATTCACATGGAATTTGTATACTTTAATAATATTGTTTTGAAACTTTCAAACATTAAACATAATGCAGTAGCAAGCAGAACTGAAGTGTTGTGCCAATAGCTTTCCCACTGAGAAAAGTTAATTGGAGGGAGTTCAGTGAAAAACTATTTTGTTGATATTGGCAAGTTTATGACAGTTCTTTGAGTATAAAAGACTATGCTTATCAAGTTATGATAGCCTTTTGTACAATGGAAAGGAACCTCTGAAAAGAAAGTGCATCACTGCAGAGATCTATTTATTTTATAAATGTGTGCCTTATGCTAAACCTTAAACACATGTTGAAATTAATCCAGTAGCTGCGTGCTTCATGACCTTCGAAGTGTTTTACATGTGTGAGCTACTTTAGGCTGTTAGTAGAATAAATAGATAATGGTTACCCAGGCAATAATCATACCCAAACCTTCATATAAATTCACAGCAGTGAGCCTATAATAGGCCATAACCCTGAGGTGATTTTTTTTAAAAAAGAAAACTATTTTGAAATCAGAGTTTTCAGTTGTTTTTGTTGTCCAGCGCCTTGGGACGTCCTCCTGGCGTGAAAGGCACTATACAAGTGTAATTTTGTTGTTGTTGATTGACATAACCATATTGTTTCTTATAGTTATGGTGGTGTATTCTTTCCAAATAACCAGCTGGTGATGTAATTGCTGCAAATTTGCAAAACGATTACAGTATCTGCAGTTGATAATCAGCAGTTAGGTTCAATGATGTATACTAGATATAGAAATTTCTTGTAAGTTCTTTCTCAAGAAAATTGCTGACATGACCTTGGATTGGTGGAAAGAATTGTGTACTGAACATCACTGACACTGTTTCTCGAAAATTTCACTTAAGTGGGTACTTAGACTGTATATAATGCTTATACACCTTTTAACTGGAATTGTGTACATGTCCAATAAAATCCTGAGTTACCTGTATTTCTATGTAGTAGATTCATGTGTGTTATAGTAATGAAATATTATGCATTCTCTCAATTATATTGCAATTTATGATTATTCCTAGTATCAGTTTTATTATCAATTTTTTAAAACAATTTTAGCACCAATTAAGCAAATTCTGTGTGTTTATATATTAGAAATATATATATTAGAACTAGTGGGTTTAAGGCATGAATATGCGAGCTCAACATTGCCCTGGCAGGGCTCCATGTGCTTGAAAATGACTTGCTGGAATTAAATTTAAAATTCTCCCCGGTATCTATTCTAAAGGATAGGTCTCTGATATTTGTTCTTATTTTAGTAGCTGTAACAGCAAATGAACCAACTTATTGAGTTATTTTTTGTGTGGTATTGGAGTGGCTGATTACGTTGTATAATATTGCTATCCCATTTTCTTTTTTTGGTGTTGTCAGTATTGATATAGAAAAGCTGTCAGTGGTTGGATCACCTTTTTGGATGGCTCCAGAGATGCTACACAGTCAGCGTTATAATGAAACGGTAGGCATTTTATAACTTAGGAATTGGGAACTGAAGATCTGCAGCTGAACTGCTTGATGGTTTAAAAAAACATTTCCCCTTTAAATTCAACCCTGTTTTAAAACCACGATAGCGTCTGCACTCGAAGGCTTTAAATGAACGATATTTTTAACATGTAGGTTTCTCATCTACAGTAATTTTAGTTTCACTATGTGTAGTGTTTTGTGGAGACTATGAACTAAATCTATTTTGTTGTTTTTAACTCTCCGTTTAGCTCCTTAGCTCATGTTTTTCTTAGAGAAAGGGCTGCAGCATTTTGCAACTTTTAAATGTAATATTAGGGCATGGAATATTTTCATTGTGCATTTTGTCTAGTTGTGAGGTCTCACAAGTGAGAAACCTGGGTTTGGTCCCAGGAAGGCGAAACCTTGAGCAATAATTTGGTCACTCAATCCCAAATCTGTTTGTGGAGACGCTGCTGTGCACGATTGGCTGCTGCATTTCGCCCACAAATATACAGTCAATTCACTTTACGGTATATTGACTTACGGAAGTGCTTTGAGATGTCTTGAAGACGTGATAAGTGCTATATCAAATGCAAGGATTATTATTATTTGTGGCTTATTAAGTAATTGATGCAAATCCAGTTGAATATGAAAGTTTGGATGAACATCTATTAAACTGTTTCGTTTTGTGGTTTGAGATTATTGCATTAAAACTGGATGCTCAATAAAAATGTTCTTTCAACAAGAAGAAAATTACACATCTATAGCGCCTTTCACATCAAGTGGACATCCCAAGGGATTGGACAGTCATTGTTTCAGACCCAAGATGGGGACAGGGAGGGTGGAGGGAAAGGGGGGAATTTGAAGTGACCAATGCGAAGAGGAGGTTCTTGAGGCAAGACTCGAAGGAGGCCAGGGAGGAGGCCAGGTGGAGGGACTGCAGGATGGAGGTCCAGAGATTGGGGGCAAAGTGGCTAAAGGAATGCCCGTCAATAGCGGAGGGGGCGGGCAGATTGGTAGGGGGTGAGGAGGTCGTGGACGTAGAATTTCAGAATGTAAATAATAGCTTTAGTTTAATAATTAATTAGAGTGACCTGTGGGGTTTTGTTTCTGGCTAATGCTGATATCTTATGGCAGGCGGATGTGTTTTCATTTGGCATTATCCTGTGTGAGATTATAGCCCGCGTACAAGCTGATCCTGACTATCTCCCTCGTACAGAGGTAAGAAACAAGCTGTTTGTCTTTGACATTTCAGTTAGCTTCTGCTAGATAAGAAGCAAAGCATTATGTGGTTCAACAAACTGCATTTTATCAGTCACCAAATGACAGTTTCTCTTCAATCATTACTTTGAATTTCTAAATGCATTTTTTCATATTTTCCAATTTCTGTATTACTTTCAATTTGCTCAACCTCTGCAAACCGAAGAATCCTGATCTAAATAGAGGAATGTTAGCGAATCACCACAGCATCTAGAATAATTAGCAGAGCACCAGCCACTATGGAGCAAGCCAACTATCTACCTGGGGTGTCATTTGTAGATTTTCTTTTGAAATGTAAATTTCCTTTCTGATGTGCTGCAGTCTGCATGAAGAACTGAGGAAAAGTAGTCATGCTCCCTTGGTATCCAACCTATGTGTAGCAGTTTTATTCAATCAGAACCCAAACAAGCAAAAACTCATAATGACTGCTTGATGTTGGTCATAATTGCCATCATGTAACAATGTCATGTACATTACTGTGGGAATTTGAGTAGATTTAATGGCATTAAAAGCACCTCAACTTAACCTAAATACCAAATGGCTTGATTTAGCAAGAAGTCAGACAAACTGTTAAGAGGCTATTAAAACAGCTGCTACTGTTTGTAGAAAACATTTTAATTCTTGTGATTCAAATTAATTTAGCTGTAGAAGTTAGTGATATTATATTGTTTATGGAATTTAATGAACATAAGAGAAGCAATGTAATCACCGCCTACTGGTTGAATTGTTCAATCTTGCAGATCCAATGTGAATGGATAATAAATGGGTTTGTTCGTACACTCCAAAAATCTTAACTCTGTTTTTAATTTGAAAACCAAACAGATTTTGTTCATAATTAGCTTTTATATCTGTGTGGAAGAATATCCTGTTTGAGTGGGTTACAGATAAATGGAAATTCTGTATGTTTAACTGTCATGTGCTCTGAATGGTTTAGACACTGGTTAAACATTTTGTTTTTCTTCTGTGCATTCAACATACCCTTCAGAACTTTGGGTTGGATTATGATGCATTTCAAAACATGGTAGGAGATTGCCCACCTGACTTCCTGCAACTTGCCTTTAATTGCTGCAATGTGAGTAACTTGTGCCAGAGTGACCGTTTAACTGTTAGAATTTGTAATATCTCCAGATATTCTTATGGATGACCAAGACAACTTTTGCCATCTGAAAGTCAGCACAGGCTAGCTACTGTGTCTAACTGATCAAATAGCGCTGGCAAATTTTGCCTTGGGGATTTTCTTGGTAAATGCTTTGGGCAACAAGGACTGCAATGCAATGTGCTCATTACACCAGAACCTCAATCATTTTGTCCTTAAACATGAAGTATTTTATGACCACTTTTACAGTGTAATCTGAATGGTTTTCAAGGTGACATTATAACTTGATGAAAATTAATTTTGTTACTTATTGAAAATTGACTGATGTGCCTGTTTTTTTAAAAGAACATATTCTGATAAACTAATGAGTTAAAATTATTGATATATAATATTGGTTTCACAGCACTGACAATGAAGATATTAATTAAATGTGTGGATATGTCACTATTCAAATAGAACTTGCAAACCCAAATTACTATGTGGGCAATGATTATGAAGAGCAAGAGAAGAGTATTCATCAACATGCTTATGTATCTTTCATCAGATGCAGAAGTTTATTACTAAACTTTCATTGGTGGTAAAGTGAAAGTGGTTTACTTTAATGAATCACTTTAATGCTTAAATTCGATCTTAATTCAAGTCCTGGATGACAGCTAATTTTCTACAGTTGAATGTCAACAAGACCCACCTCAGGCAATGGCAACATCAACCTCCACGGATGCACATTCCACCTCACTAAGCCAGTCAGGAACCTGGCATTCTTGTTTGATCCTCAACTGTCATTTCTCCCCCACATCCATGCCATGACCCTCTGCCTCTCCTCACGGCAGCAATATTGCCCGACTCTGCCACTACCCCACCCCTCAAGACCGCTGAAACTCTCATTTATGCCTTCATTACGTCCAGGCTCCCCAATTTCTCCCTCAATAGGCTGCAGATCATCCAGAACTGTCCTGCACCAGGCTCCACAAACCTATCACTCCTATTCTTGCCCAACTCCACTGCCTTCCCATCACCCAGAGGAATCAATTCAAGATCCTGGTCCTCACCTTTAAAGCCTTCCAAAGTCTTGCCCCATCCTCTGAGACACCGTCCAGCATGGAGGGCGCTACATAAACCAAAGTTGTTGTAGTTATTGTTGCAACCTCCCACCCCTACCAACCTGTCTGTTCCCTCCACTCAGCAGGCTCTGGCCTGCTCCACATCCATCCCCCAATCCCTCCGCCTTCCCCCTCCCTGGCCTCCTTCGAGTCCCGCCTCAAGACCCTCCACTTCAACCGAGCCATTTGTCAACCCCTTCCCTCCACCTTCCTGATCCCAACCACAGCTTGAGTCCAAAACATTAACTGTCCAGTGCCTTGGGACATCCTCCTGACATGAAAGGCACTATACAAATGTAATTTTGTTGTTACACTAATTTGTTAATCTTGCCACACTACACTGTGTTTTGGTCTGTACAGCGCAGTGTGCCAGGACGTGATTGGCACATTTAGTGAGAGATGGGAATGTGTTTGTTACTGTAACATTGTTTTCATTAAAACTATTTATAATTCGCAATGGTGCATAACCAAGTTCATTCACAAGATATCGGTACAGATATCTGGTATTGAGAATTTAACACAATAGATGCGCTCACCCATCTGATACAGCTAATGTCTATGAAGACAGCAACCTTGGTCAGGTCCTGAAACAGTGCTAAATACAGACCCACCACGTAAAACAGTGCGGTTTAAAACAAATTAAACATTGAAGTTCAGATTATTTTACCAATGAAGGTTTTATTTATTGGTGCTTTTTGTGTTGGGGCTTGAGGGAATTTTAAGAATGATTTGATCTTTCTGCTTAGTTGGATCCCAAGCTCCGACCTTCCTTTCCAGAAATAGTAAAATATTTGGAGGATATCACACGCCGCCTCCAAGAGGAGGGACCAGAGAGGCACCTAAGCAATGCAGAAGGCATTGAGAGAAAGTCTGTTAATCTTCAGAAAGGTAAGCGGGTAACCTTTTTAATAATGCCAACGCTTGCCAAATATCTAGTTTGTTGATTACTGTGATCATAATCTAACTCGCCCACAAATACACAGTCAATTCACTTTAAAGTATATCCTGTGAAGCACTTTGAGACGTCAATAAGATGTGAAAAGCGCTAAATCAAAATGCAAGGATTGTTATTATAATCTAACTGTTTGGGACTGGAACCTGATACTGGAAGAGAACAATGGAAAGGGGGCGGGGAGGAATTCTACATTACATCGGTGGATTCAACATTTTGTTTTGATGATTTTATTTAAAAAATTTGGTCAGACTTTTACAGTGGCCCTTGAACGGGGTTCCTGACTTTGCATTTTCCCCAACCCTCATATCTGCCAGCAAAGCAGGCTAAAGCGCCAAGATCTTATAAGTAATGCAATCTGTCAGCTACAGTCATATTTTATAGTCATATCAAGGTTATTCAGTAGCGGAAGCTCTGCATGACTTTGTGTTGAATTGTACTGCCGGTTCGTTTTTTTGGATGAGGAGGCAGTGCCAATCAATTGTAGATTGTTTAGGAAGAAAATTCCCTACGGCTTCTTAGTTTAAATTTATTTGAAAGTTGGTTTTATTTGCAGCATTTCACAGTGACATTCCATGTGAAGAGGTTTTGGAGTCCCATCTCCATTAAGACAGGATTTCAGCTGTGTTTTGCCAACATTGTTAAAATATTTTGTTGGTGGCGATGATTTAATAAACTATATGTCTGCTAGTGACTGAGTAAAATTATTATTTTTGTATCCTGTGTGATAAATAAGATATTTGGTTATAGAAAGAAATCTTTGCGGATCAAAGCTGGAAAATAACGGGATCCTTAGTTTCTTGGATTGCTCTTAAAATATAGCTTAAAATATAGCTTTTTTATTTAAACCTAAAGCGTTGTGGGACGCTACCCTGCATGAGAAGCGCTATATAAATGCAAGTTGTATTTGTGAAATATATAAAACCTAAAACAAAGCCTAGAATGGCTCATTGCCTGATGTATAACGGGAGTTTTATTCAAAGCAAAACAATGGAGATTACAATTTATTTTCACCTGCTGGTAGTGCAAAGAGCAATATCTAGGCATTGTCTACTGAACTTTAATGACTTGTTTGCTGTAAGCAGCAAGCTGTCAATTGCTTCAGTGGGTGCAATAGCTATACTGCCATCTAGTGTCATTTTAGATGAACTCATCTGCATGGCAATATGGACTTTGCAAAGTTAAATATTTGCAAAGTCTATATTGCCATGGACAAAGTTAGATGTTAAATGAATTGTTTTAAACCTAATTTGAGATGAATAATATTGTTGTTTGCAGCTGTGGGAGAGAAAGCACTCGCCATAAAACGGTCTAGCCCTTTAGACATTCCGGATGACAGTTTATCTCCTAAATCCCCTCGCCCTCGACGGAATATCTGGCTCTCTCGAAGTCAGTCCGACTTCTTCACCCGAAAAGGCAGTCGAAAGATTAATGTCCTTGATCCATACTATACACCAAGCAAAGGAGCGGTGCGTAAGATTAACCCTTTCACTGCAAGGGAGGACCTAAAAGGTGGGAAGATAAAGTTTGTGGACACACCAAGTAAATCTGTGATATCACTTACATTTGACTTGCCATCACCTGATACAGTGGACTCCCAAATCCCTTCCATATTACAAGCCAAACAAAACTACACTGGCGACTTGCATGAATCTTTTATCATTGGCCGAAAATGTCGGTCCCTCCCTGTGTCACCAGATCTTCCACCAAAAGAATGTCTTATGTTTGGGCCCCTTTCATCAACCATTGGGAAGTGTGATTCTGTCCATCTCGGAAATGATACGAGGCAAAAAGTGTTGAACAGCTCGAGTTATTCTGTGTTGGAGATTCCACCATTTAAGCTCAAAGTTCAAAGCCAGGAATCCTCATTGGAACAGTTTGAAGCTATGGACTGCTCAGAGAGTGAGGACCTATGTTCAGATGAGAGGACATCAACAGAAAATTCACAGAACAATGGAAGCATGGGTAACTGTGAGCCTAAGAGTCGGAATTGTACTAGGCTATCCAGAGATAATGGGTCAAATTCAGGTGGTACCTTGTTGAATAATGATCAAAATGCAGTTTCTGGTGATGAAATGGAACAAGAGGAGATACAGAGAGACATGTCCAAGCTTGCTCTACCCGAGTCCAAGTCATCAGTCAATGTTGGTATTGTACCAAACCGTGATGATGGAAGTGGGATGCACAACTTCAAATCCGTGTCACCTTCAGTCAAAATGTGATATTTAAAAGGCTTGAACGTATGTATGAGTATTGTACAGAGAGATTTCACATAGTGGCTACTTTTGCCTAATATAATATTTGAGAGCTATTTTTATTTTGTGATGTTAATCTGTCAAAACAGGTTCTTGGCAGATGAAGATTGTCAAATTGTGAAGTTAAAGTGCTGGTACCATGGCTCTCAGCCCATTCTGACAAATGTTTCTGCTTGAGGTGGAAGGGTAGACCAGCACTAAAACAGTCACATTCAAACACGTAAATTCTTTATTTTGTAATCCTATCATGTAGGGTAATGTAGTAATTCTATAATGAAAGTGAGGCACTCCCACCTTGCCAACTGTATTTTCACTGGTGCCCTGCAGTATTTATACTAATCACTAACTATTGAATTTAATGTGCTTTACATAGGCTATATTTTGTGAATTTGGGTGCACTAAATTGATTTAAAAGCATTTTTTAAATGATGACATTAAGCTTTATCCATTTTCGATTTAACTTGTGCCATTCAAACTAAACTTTTAGGGAAAAGACTTTTGGCCGTTTCAAAACATGAATGTCAATCGTTCTAAATTTGGGCCCCCCACCTACCACCATGGAAAAGTCCCTATACTTTGTGACCACTTATATTTTGAGGTTCTTTCAACATACTGTTTTTTCATGCATAGTTGTTCAAGGCTAGATCACTATATTGGAGAAGGGTTCTTATTGTAAGAATAGCCTGCATGTCCCACGGTACCAGTACATAATAAACTATTGATGAGGTTCAATGTGGCATTGCCACGTAAGGATGTCATTTTAAAAAAAATTTTTTTTGCAGAAGATCAAAAGGTGGAGCACCAAGATTTTTGTACAAGAAAATCACTTTCCTTCTATATTCTATCACTCTGGTATGTTACTGCTATATGTTTCTATATTTCAGACAGGAGTATTAACTGTGGAATACTATGTATTTTAAAATCCCAGAGGATTGACATGCAGGTTTCTTTTATTTAAAAATGCACATTGTACTTCATAATAGCTTCCACACCCTTCCTCCCACATACACTAATACCATCTTCTCCCCACTCCCTCCCTCTGCACATCACAGGTGGTGAGGAAAGAAGAATTCCATGTACCTTCCACGCTGCTAAGCACGTGATAACAATTTCATGGGTCTCGCATTTCCTTATTTTCTGGCACTGGCATCTCCAGGGAATTTCAATATTCTTCTTTCTCGGGCTTCTTTTTCATCAACTATTTTTTCCCTTTCCATCTACTGGAGGCATTTGACTTTTTCAGTGGATTACAGTTACACAGGTGCTGGCCGCCTTCTCGTACCTTTCCCAAATGGCCATTGTTTGTATGAATCTTGCTAATGATCCAGCGGGCTCTTCAATCACAAAGCTATTGCTGCCAAACATGATTTTGATGGCCATGTGTATATATTCGAACAGGGGTCACTAGCCAGTGATCCAAAGTAAGAATCTTTGATTCTTCCGGCCTCTCCCCCACTCCACCTCAAATCTAAACACCAAGACCAAATCTGGTGTCCCATTGCTGCCATGGCTATTTGGGCAATTCGGCACAGATTTAGTGCCTTCTTGCTTCACAACGCACAATTGCTCACTGAATAAACTTGCTACACCATTGCAAGAGCAGACAATGGTGCTTATACAATATTTTTTTTCCACAGATCTTCTGTTTGTTAAAGAATGAACAATAAATATTCTTTTATACTTTTGTTTCAATTAGGGCTTCTTGGTAAGAATTTTTTTAAAAAAACAAAACACTGTAAGAAAAGAGTTAATCATTCTGTAGAAATTAGATACATTATTTCCATCATGCTAAAAAAAATTTAAACCAATAACAATTTACGCAAATTTCAGTCCCAATTCTCAAATTTTACTTGACAAAATTAACATTTCATTACTCCTTGAGGAGTATATTGATCAAATATGGTTCAATTTCCCATTTGCCTAAAGCATTTGATAATGTACACACAAGCTTACATGAACTCTATATAGGTGCACAGCTCATATACCACAGTGAACAAGTCTCTTTGGCTGGATTGACTGGTGGCAGTGATTTCTGAGGAAATCTTGAGTGGTCTGGGTCAGTGTGACGTAAGGCAGTACGTCACATCACCCCAGCCCGTGGGAAGTTTACTTCCAATATAGATTGCATCAACGTGGAGTTCCCAAAGATCAGCCTGATGCACATCTTGTTTTCCTGTTGAGGAATCCTGTTCCAAATTGCCCCACATTTTACCCATTTTATTCATGGTAAGAGATCTTGAGAAGCCTGGGTAATATAATCGAGTACCAAAGTGGAAATGGGCCCTGTGAATTTCTGGTCTAATTTGCCACCTTTGTAAATCTGGGGATACTCTCAGAGTTCTTGCTGAAACCAAGTTGAACTCTGCACAATCTTAAATATTAGAAAGCCATTTAACACAGTATGTCACATATTACCACAGTATTGCTGGCGTTGCGGTATTGCCCCCTGCCTGATTTTCTGAAGGAATGCTTTTTGCAAATATTTTTGAAGCCAAAAATAAAAGTTGAAAATCATTGCTATGAATCTGACAAGAGCTTCTACTGTTCAAAGGAGAAGGGAGGGGTGGAGAAAGAAATTCATGTCAGTGGAAGCATCTGCATTCACCAGCGTTTCCCTCTTTCATGTTCTGTAAAGATTATGCCTGATATGGTATTCTATTTATAATTACATGCTGTGTTATCTAACATCTATCATTGACTGCAAAGCAATAGTTTATGCCAATGTGTGCCCAAACCGTACTCTTTGCATTATACAATAATTTATCCTGATGTTGCATGTTATTTGAATATAGTACGTACAGGGCAATCCCATTATAAATTGCTCTGGTTTAGTTGGGGGGTCAGTGATATTGTGGACCCATGCAATACCAAACATGCATTATACCTGGCTTTCAAGTTTTTTTTTGACACAAGTCTTTTTCAAGATCATTGGGCTGATCTCACTTCCTGCGTTATTAATAGCAACCCGATACCATTTTTGTCGGGCTTCATTTTAACGCATGGAATCCGGGCTTGTGGATCCAGATTATGTTATAATGGGGTTTCCCTGTACAATGTAAATTCAGACTAATATGTGAGATACAAAAAGATGTGTTATTTTATACATGTGTACAGTTTTGTAGAAGATACATTCATTTAAATACTTGCGAGATACTATAGATACTATACGAGATCCAGTACTAGGCTTGTGAAATTGGCCTTTCATAAGTAACACTGCTTGCCTGGATGTCAGGATTTGGGGTCCAGCATTATGATGGGTATATAGCTTGCTCAGTTTACAGTATATACACACACACTCCACAGCTGACACTGAAATGTAGGTAAGCTGTTTCGCACTTGAATTAATGGCCAGCTTTGAACCGTTTGCCAATGCAGATTCATGTCGTTTTAATGCAAAAGTGCAATGCTTTTTAAGTTTGAAAATAAGTTTTTTTCTTATTTCAGAGGATCTTTTCAGTCAGAACTTTAAAATTATGAATTTCTTAATTTACATTCCTAAAATGGGAGCAGGGCATTAATGTATAATGGGGTTGAGAGGATGGATAAACCAAGGGGATATTCATTTCAGAAACCTCACCATTTTTTAAAGCTTTGATTTATGGTAAATGTGTGTAATGATAAGCATTGTTGCATTTTAAATTCTTAAGCCTTATTCTTCAGGGAAGGAATGAAGAGCTATATAATAATGGCTGCCTTGATTATCTGGATTCATTGAGTTAACTTTGAGCTTTTAAGAGACACTGGCTTAAAATGTTCTGTACATTTTAAGAAGATTTGGTAGCATGAACAAACTTAACAATTCCTGTATATGGAAAAAAGCAATATTTCATTATCAATTTGCTTTTCTTAGAATGGGTACTCATGAATTCAGAGCAGAGTGACAGACATCTAGTATAAGTCTTCCTTGTAGGTTCAAATGTCATAATGTGATAGGTAAGTAACAATGTGCTATGAATTACTCTGAATTTATCCAGTTCAGATCATTCACCAGTAATACGTATCAAAAGGGAAGTTGATTCGTTCTCTGCCCTATTTGAACAACCAGGAAACAGAAGCTGTCATTTCTCACTTTGAACAATATTTTCTTTTAAAAAGCAAATGAGTGTTTCTATTTAATTTGAAGGTGTGAGTAAATTCTAAATCATTCCCAGTTCACTGTGATCGGCCCATGTTTAGAACTAAGCTACATTCGGCATTTCATACCGGTTTCTTATCTTCATTTGATCTTGATCTAGTGCATAGCATAAACTCAGATTTGCAGATGCTACCAGGTGACATTGTTCAGAAAGTTATTTGGATTTGCACACTGTAAACTGACGGATGTGTCTACCTTCTGTTGATTTATTGTAAATAATGATCTTCAGGTTAATTAAAAGCCAAACTCATGCTTTAAGTGTTCCAAATTCTCCCAATATAAAATATTGCAATTCCCTTTTAATGCTTTTGATTACGTATAAACCACATCACAGCTACTGATTTGTTTCTGTGTTTGTTTACTGGCTGTCCTGTATTCACCTTGTGCCAAGTGCCATCATCAGCTAGCCGGCTCCCAGGACTCTGGCTCCATCGCCCTATAATTAATGGGCTTCTAAGAAATGCAGAAGGGGGATTCAGGTTGTCTTATCTTCCCCAACCCAGCCCTGGAGTTTCCACAGTAATGCATTGGCTAAGTGTATGATTCTCATGGGATTGACTGCTTTCGTAGAATAGGAAAGTTCAATCTGTTGCACCTACACTGCTATAATTCTTATTCTGTTTAACAATGTGACAAATACGTGGATAGAGAAGGTATTGTCAGAAGTGTAATATATGTTTTGTTTTCGAACTCCCACTGTTTCATGCAGTTCAGGAATTGGGCCCAAGTGTTTGTATATTGTAGTTCTCAGTCTCTCCCACTTTTACTGCAATTGAGTGGAAATGGAATGTTATTTTGATTGCTCCAACTGGTATAGCTAGCAATAGTTTCATATTATGCAATTATGAAGATGGTTTCCTGTTCCCGTAGTTCCTGTAAAAGCTACCTTGGCTATTTTCATTCAATTATAGGAATGCTGACAGTTTATAGAGATAATAGTGAGCTGCTGCACTTATAATGTACTTTGATGTGATCTGTTTTTTCAGAAAAACAGTAACAGTTGGTAAAAAAAGTTCAATTGGAAATTGAAAAGCAATAAAATGAAGGTGTAGATTTTGGATTATTTAAAAACAAAATTCTGGGTTTTAATGAAGGGATTGTTTGAATTCAAGTTGTGTGTCATCATCGGGGAGTGTTTGTTTTTACTTCAATAGATCTAAAATTGTGGTTTCGAACTAAATTTTAGATCATTTAGCATGTTGTCATGAGGCAGTCACTAATGAATGGGCTTCTTTATCATTCAAATATCTGTATATTTTACAATTATGATAGGAGGAAGATGTGTATTCAGTTTCCATTTACTATTGGTTTTAAGTCTCACAGCTTGGAGGATTTAGTTCCAACCTTCAACCTCCCATTGTAAATTTCAGTGGGGGATCTACTGCATTTAGTGATTATAGCTTGGGTCAATCCTTGAATCAGCTCATATTTCCTAACAACTTATTAAAGAGAAATGTTTGGTTTCAACTGCTGATTAAGTGCTTCAGCATCCTTTCTTTAAAAAAAACATCTTAAAAAAAGTAATTTTTATATTTTCACCTGAAATAATACAAATGAGTCTGGCATGCAATGGTTTCCACACGTGAGAGCAGCCTTGATTTTGCCCAGAAACGATTAGCATTTTGGTATCAGGTTGTGAGCCAGTTTGGTATCAGGTTGTGAGCCAGTTTGCTATCATCTGAAATGTATCTTGGCAGTGTGTGGATCTCCCAGTTTCAGGAAGCCTATCAGCAGAAATTCTCCTAATTAGTTAGTAAAGTCTCATTTTAGGCTTTTTTTCCCCCACAAAAAGCTGTCTGTTGGAAGCTATAACCTCTGATATATTCTCATCTGCAATCTTTCATTTTCTACTTACCAAAGGACTCTTTCAAACAAGTACCGGAATTCAATTACTGTCAGTAATCTAAAAATTTATTTTGACTTTCCATATTTTTAAAAAATGTACGTAGGTTATGTAATAAAACAGACTTACTGCCATTAATTAGATTATTGTACGTTCCACAGTACACTGAATGGAAATTGTTTGGAGGCTGAAGTTTCCGGATAGGTTTGTGGACAGCCTCTTAAAACAGTCTGTTCAGTGGATTGTTCAAGAATTTGGGCCTCTCAAAATGAAAATATTGTAGCTACAAAAAAATAGTACTAAGCAATATGTCACCCATCCAGCAACAAAAGTGTTAAAATTATTTAACTACCATTGGAAGATGCAAAGCAAACCAAATCTGTTCTGAAGTATGCACAAAAAGAGTTTGATCTAGTGCTTGGAATTCCTATATAGATAGGTTAGTAAATTCAAATCATTGGGAATTAATGTGCTGTACAAACATAGCTGAAACATACATACATGTTGGGTTTTATTTGTAGGCATTTGAAGCCTGCTTGAAATTGAGAGAAAAAAAGTATATTTTTGTAATGAATATGGAAAATTCTTGTACAATTTTAATTTTGTTGGCTGGTGCATTTTACTATTGCAAACTGTAAGATTACTACAGCAGTAGAAATTTAATAATATTGGCTGAATCTGTAAATTACAATCTTATGGAACTGTGATCATACTGTAACAGAAAATTGATTCATGTGTTTTTAAACTTGACAGAGATGGTTAATTTTCAGTAAACATAAATTATTTTTCTGGAATATTGTGATATATTGTGACACTTTCTGAATGATCGATGTACCATCTGAAAATGGTACCAAGCATCTGTCTACTGTACCTGCAGAAATTCTGGCATATAGTATCAGTGTTAAGAACTTCATATAACTGCTTAGGTTTTGACACAAGCAACTCAATCTAACTTTTTCACAATTTTCTTGTAACTCTGTGCCGCCCCATGTTGAAATGTTAAAATGGTCAAAGTTAGTTGCATTTTTTCAAAGAACACTCACTAAACAACTGTATATTTACACTCCATTTCCCCCACCATCAACAATCAGCTGTGTCTTAAATTCCGTCAGATTTTTCTTTGGAAATTTGTATTCTTTAATGTTATAGGAAAAAGAATAGTTGTTTTAAAGGGACATTGTCAGACCTTTTTATATTGGTCTTAAAAATACAAATCCAAGAAAACATTCTGTTTTGATAATTTTATAGGAAAACATCTTTGGCAAAGTATATAATGGGTCGGGTCAGCAATACAAGTCAGAATACAGTACTTGGGTAGGTTGACATGTTTCCACGTGTGGCTATATCCTTTTAAATATAATGTAAATGGTGGCATTGGTGAGTGGTCTACAGTATTTCTGCCCTGCACAAGCCCAGTATTGACTATTGTTTGAACATACACAAAACTAAAAACGATTTTAAGCTATTTGGGAATATTTTTAAAGAACCTTTGTTTAAAACTGGGTCTTGGGAGTGATTTCCTCAATTATTGCAGATTTTTAGTTGCTTTTTGAAGCTTGTTATGAATGACATGACCATTTAATTTGTAGTGATATGTTTGCCAGTTTGCAGTCTCAGACACAAGAATAAACCAGATCATTTGCACTTCTAACAAAAAGGCCCTTGCATTGTGTTACTACATTCTATGCAAAAATGTTTTCCAATTTTTGCAACAGGAAATTGAAGAAAAAAGGTTGAAAGTAGATCTATTTTCTTATTTTTTTGCTAAATGTCTTAATATTCAGACCTCTGTAATAAAACTATAATTTAAGAACCTGTTTGTGTTGGTGTTTTTGTTTTGAACGATGCTGTTAAGGTCTGTCAAATAGCCATAAGGTGAAAGACTAATACTGGAATCTGGAAAGACTTGCTTGTGAACCTTTTTTCAATTCTTTGTATAAGCTTATTGCGAATATTTTTCCTACAGGTCAACATTAAGACAATCTTTCAAATAAAAGCTTTATTTAAAAAAAAATAAGATCAGGTTTTCACTTTTTCCCCCAGGCCAATTCAATCTTGGCTTGATGAGCTTTGGAGGATTTTGAAAAAGAACTCTTGCAAATCTGCAAGGGAATGCTTTTCCCACTCAGATAGAGTTTATTCAGGAGGTCGGGTAACCACGTGTGTATCTTAGCAGTGTCATAGTCAACAACATGCTCGCTGTCACCTTTTTTCCACATCAGGATGTAAGCCATTATAAACCCAGTCATAAAAGCATCGAATCCCGCACGGTGAGTGCCACCCTCGGCCTTTTCCACTCTGGTCTTTCCCTCGACTTCAAGTTTCCCGCATTTTTTCTCCGTTATGCTTTCCATATCATTGGAAGAGTCTGTAATTGGATGTGAGTCACTCAGAGGTTCCCCCTCCATTCCATTGCCATGGTGCAAGTCACTAAACGACTCTGCCTTAACTTCCCTTACACCTGGAGTCTCTTCCATTTCTTTCTCATTCGAATAGCCCTTTGAGGAATTTAAAGACTTATCATGCATTGCTGCTTCAGTATCCATTGTCTCAGTAGCTTCCGGCGGCTTATCAGGATTCTGACACGCGACTTTACAGGGTGGGCTGAGATCAGGAGCTACGCTGTCTCCTGGTGTGGACTCTGGCAGTTTGCTGGTCACTTCCATCGCATTCTGCTTCCGTCTTTTCCTGGCTTTCCTTCTCTTCCTCTTATCATCTTTCATCCGTTCATCCTCATCGATGATGAGGTCAGTATTGTGAGACAAGGGGCATTTCATTCCATTGGGACACCAGCCATAAGCCTTTGAAAAACACACGGAAAGCTAGTTACTAAATATCAGCATCAACATCGGTATCCCAATATATTTTTAAACAAGTAGAGTAACATGTTGAGAGTGCCGATAAGGGCTGCTTGTTCTCATGACTCCCACCTGAAGACTCAAGGACATTCTTTCAGGCCTCTTTGACATGAAGTATTTTTTTATAAAGGAATTAAAACTAGATTTACTTAAATCAACTAAATAGTTTGAATACCAGATGTTGTGAGTACTTACAGAAAACTTCTCACAGATTCCCAGTTTTGTTTTGTCTGTGACCTCTTTATCACCATCTGGGAGGGAGCAGTACCGATAGTCAATATAATTGCCAATTGTCTGCTGATAGTTAAGGAACTCAACGGAGAGATGTCTGCTCTTCATGTCAAGTAGTCTGGTATTCTCCCGTCTGCTGAAATATTTAACAGCAATTCAGCATTAGTATCTTAATGATGGTTTAAAAAAAACGCACATCATTAGCCAGACATCTTCATTACTGGACATGGAATCATCTTATTATAATGCTGCCATCAGTCACTTGCAGCCCTTAGGAAAGCAGCATTATTAACAGCACGTGGAATACACTACGCCTGGAAATCAAAACTAACGGTTAAATGCACCTGGAATAGCCAATTCAGGGGTTAATTATGTTTTATTGTGATTTAGCAATACAATATGGCAGCTCACTCACATTCTGCGTTTTTGATAAAGCCATTGTTTTTCCAGTTTATTCTGAATGCATTTCATCCAGTTACACAATCTCTCTTTCATTTTTTCTCTCTAGTACTTTACATTAAGCGTAATTTCTTCTCTCAGAGCTAGCAATAACAACAGGTCGAGCCTGTGTAGATACATACCACTTTTTGTAAGCGTACTCCAGGTAGGAGGCCACAAAGCGAGTCTCAAACTCGGAGGCATATTTAGTATCGTAAATCCCAGCTGGAAACATCTCAGACAAGTCAGCTGTGAAGGTCAGGAGTTGGTTGGGTAAGTGTGCATAAAAGCACTGGTATAGGAATGCCAAGTCAATCAGCCCATTGTGAAGAATTAGCGGCTTCCTTGATTGAATAATTTCTAGGAAGAGAGCTCGAATATTCTGGCCCTTGCTTTCATTGCACTGTGGAGTAAAAATGACAGATTTAAAAAGCGAATGACATTCATTTGAATCCAGGTAAATCAAAACCCTGCCATGTTGCCAATTATCTCAAGATTCAAAATGATCTGCAAACACTTAAGAAGGGATAGAAAATCTTAACAAAGACTACAAGAAACAGCAACTTGCCCCATCCCCCCCCCACCCAACCACCACACGCACGCAACTTTTTATAATGAATGGTTTGGAAAACAACAATGGTGATAGGAGACAAGGAATGCATCAAAAATGTTTTACATTAATAGCTGTCAAGCAATGAGAAGTTTCATCGACATTTTCAGCACAGAAGGCCATTTACCCCATCAATATTGTAGACATTATATCAGACACAAGAATTATTACACAATCCACGATGTACATAATTAAGATGCCAAATTAGCAGTTACCTTGTCGTTGCCTTTGTGGTACGGAATTCCCTTGGCGTATTGCTTATTGAAATCAAATCCGTGCTGGACCAGAAACTGAACAGATTGAGGCTCAATTATATATTCGTCCATACAAAGCAGGATAAGGTTGTACACCTGGCACAGGTAAGCATCGTCCTCCTGAAAACAGTTGCCGCCAACATTAAACAATCATAATAATTGAGAACATGACAACCACGTATCCCTAAGCGTCCTTTCAGAGAGCACTCGCAAGTGAGAGACCCTGGGTTCGATTCCCGGCAGACGGGTGTAAAATGCTCTTACCTTATCTGGCAGTTTCTTGAAACACGCTATCCCCAGAGAGAGAATAGATCGTGTTCTGGCAGCTTGGCATATCGCATTGTAACGGTCTTCAACCGACCTATGAGACACCAAAGAAAACCCAAACTGACCAATCTACAAGTAGAATCTACAATCTACAAACACAGCACAGAGGGAAAGAGACAGTAACCTAATCCTAGTAATTTCTCAAATTTTCCTCAAAAGAGATGATTGCTAACTCGATGGTTAATTAAACCCGTGTACAGTCAGCCAATAATTGTCACATTACCGTGTATTTCGCTGTTCAAAAACATTGTGGGCCAAACGTGCAAGTTTCTGCAGCGAGGAGAGGATTTCCGCTCCATTGCACGAAGTGTCAGAAATAAGGAGATTTGTCCCGTTGTGCGGCTAATTAGAGGATAATTAGATGAGTTCCTTAAAACAAAACTGGATTGTGTGTGTGTCAAGCCATTTGTGGGACTTCAGCTATGAGGAGAGGCTAGATAGGCTAGGGTTATTCTCTCTGGAGCAGAGAAGATTGAGGGGAGACCTAATAGAGGTTTATAAGATCATGAGGGGTTTCGACAGGGCAAATAGAGAAAAACTATTTCCACTCGTGGGCGAATCTGTGACTCGTGGTCACAGATTTAAAATAGTTTCAAGGCGAAGTAGAGGGGAGCTAAGGAGAAATGTTTTCACTCAGCGAGTTGTTCGAATCTGGAATGCATTGCCTGAAAAGGTGGTGGAGGCTGATTCGATAACAACTTTTAAAAGGGAATTAGATCTTTATTTAGGGAGAACAGGTCTATTAGGCTATGGGGAGCGGGCAGGGCAGTGGGATTGAATTGCTCTTTTCAAAGAGCCGGCGCAGACCAGATGGGCCGAATGGCCTCCTTTTGTGCCGTAAAATTCTATGAATCTGTGTGCGATCGGCTGCCCAAAAAAAAAAATCGGCCAATTCACTTTACAGCACAGCGCTCCGTGTCGGCGCTTTGAGAGACGTCTCAAAAGGGCACGGCCGGGCGCTTACAATCGGACGCGAGGATTGCGACGGTCACTCACTGCGCCAGCAAAGCTTTCCGGGTTCCCAGGCCGCTCAGTTCCTGCGAGGAGAAAAAGGGTCAAAACACACACACACACAAAAAAAACAGGCTCTTAAGAAAAAAAACATTTGATTTTAACGTTTAAAACGGGCAACAGAGACGCCGCGACTCACGGTGTCGATCGCTACGAAAGTCGCCGTTCTCACTGCGAGCAGCAGGGACGGCCAGATCTCCTTGAAATTGTCAATGTGAACGTCGACAACCGGGACTCTCATCAAGGACATCTTCGCCAAATTATCCTGGGACGGGAAAGGCCGGGCCGGTGGGGTGGGGGGGGGGGGAGAGCTCAGGTAGACGCTTGACTTCAGTCTTTCACAACCTGAGCAAAGCCAGAGCAAAAACAAAAAATACTGAACGTCCAGGTCAGGCACAATAACAGGTGTACAGCTCCCTCCACACACAACAACAACAACAACATTACATCGACTGAGCGCCTCTCACTTCAGGAGGAGGGGGAGAGGGGGGGATTGAGGGGAGAGTGGGAGGGGAGAGTGGGGGGGAGGGGAGAGAGAGAGATAGAGAGAGAGAGAGAGAGGGGGGGAGGGGGAGGGGAGGAGGGGGGGGGGGGAGGGGGGGGGTGGGGAGAGAGAGAGAGAGGGGGGGGAGGGGGTGGAGGGGAAATAGAGAGAGGGGGGGGGAGGGGAGAGAGGGGGGGGAGGGGAGAGAGGGGGGGGGAGGGGGGGGGGTGGGGAGAGAGAGAGAGAGGGGGGGGGGAGGGGAGAGAGAGGGGGGGGGGGGAGGGGAGAGAGGGGGGGGGAGGGGAGAGAGGGGGGGGGTGGGGAGAGAGAGAGAGAGAGAGAGGGGGGGGGGGAGGGGAGAGAGGGGGGAGGGGAGGGGAGAGGGGGGGGGGGTGGGGAGAGAGAGAGAGAGGGGGGGGGGGTGGAGGGGAAATAGAGAGAGGGGGGGGGAGGGGGGGAGAGAGGGGGGGGGGAGGGGAGAGGGGGGGGGGGTGGGGGAGAGAGAGAGAGAGGGGGGGA
>CM068749.1:22610548-22825834 GCA_035084275.1 Hydrolagus colliei | reverse complement strand
ACTTTGAAGTCAGGTTTCCATCGCTCTTATGAAAGGCCTTCCAGGAAACAGGCTTCAAAATTAAGGCTATATTTAAGAATCAGCCAGATTCTGGACAATCGAAAAGGCTATGTCTAACTTAGACCTAGACTTGTCACTCTCTAACCCCCCCACCTAACCCCACCCTGCTACTACACAAATGCACACAGTGCTATAAGTAAATAATAATTTAATGATAATAATAATAATCCTTGCATTTGGCTGCTGCGTTTTGCCCACAAATATATACAGTTAATTCACTTTACAGTATATTCCGTGAAGCGCTTTGAGACGTCGATAAGATGTGAAAAGCCGCGATATCGAATGCGAGGATTATTATTATTGTTACTATTATCTGAAATGAAAACCGAAATGGCTGGATCAGGCAGCATCTATGGAGAGAGGAATGCGAGTTCACGTTTCAGGTCCACGACCATCAAAATGAAAGGTCCATGGACTTGAGACGTGAACTCACTTTTCCTCTCTCCATGGATGCTGCCTGACCCGCTGAGTGTGTGTTCCCAGACACTTCTGTTTTTACTCTTGCGGCAAAGTTTTTCCCTAAACTACTGGTGGGTGTGGGGTTTTTTTCCGCTCTGTGTAGACAAGTGTCCACACTCTTGGCTACCACAGTCAGAATGGCTGCTGTGCGTTTAAGAAGCAGGAGATGAGTGAATGGTGTGTCTCTCCTGCGCTGGTTTTGCTCAAGTTGAGTCAGGAGGTCAGCGTGTTTGGAGTGGGGGGGTGGGGGTGGGGGGGGGGTTAGGGACTGTAACCTTGTTCTGGGTGCGCTTGCTCTATCCCACCAGTCAAAAAAAAAACCGCAATGAAGGAACGCAGAGAAGAGTTACAGGCCCCAGGGTAATGGGAAACAGAAGGATAATATAGAAAATCGCACGCTTTCGAAGGGGCTGTGTGCAGTCATGTTGTTTTTTTTTTGGGGGGGGGGGGAGGGGGTCAAGTTACACGTTTGAACTCTGGCTCCTCTATCTCTATCCGCGTGTCAGCCCGACTCGCGGTCGGTAGCGCGGCTGAAAAGGTTGCGGGTTCGAGCGGCAGAGCAGCACATCAGGACTTGGAAACCCACTAACATAGTCAGCGTAGGCTGGCACTCCATTGCAGTGTTACAGCGTCTGACCTGGCAAGGGAGAGGACCTGGGTTCGATTCCTGAGCAGGCTGAAAACAGGGGCAAGTTCACACACACACACACACACACACACACACCACTGTGTTTTTTGTTAGCGTGACGTGGAATGCAATGTCTGTTCTGCGCACTGCATTGTCGGATGTAGCCATTCCTTTGGATGTCAACGTTTGACGCTAAACCGAGGTGCCCCCCCCACTCTCCCCCGTCCGCCCCCCCTCCCCCCCTCCCCCACCCCACCACCTCCCACCAACACATACATATCTCTGTGTTCAGCAAGATCAAGATAGGAAACTTGACTTCCAGAAAATGGCAGATACACAAGGCTCCACTAGGTGGTGTGATGGTCTGGGCATTCCAGGCCATTTTGCAGGCCAACTCCATCCCAGACCAAGCCTCCCTTCTCCCCGGTTCTTGTAGCCGTCCCTACGAGCACAGATCCCTTTCCTTGACTTCGCCTCTCGATCATCTCCCCTCTCCCCTCTCCCCTCTCCGTTCCCCTCTGTCCTCACCTCCCACCCCTCGGCTCGGGTGCATTGTTATAAAAGCGTTACGTGTAGCGCTCTTGCTTCGCAAGGGAGGGTTTGATTGCTGGGCAGCCTGAAACGCAGGTTTCCTTGCACCAATATTTTACCTCGTTTGTTTAGGAAACCCGGTTGTTAATCGATCGGCTTATCGCTTTCTGAGGGGAATATTCGGATCCCTTCCCCCGGCCCCCCCCAAAAAAAATATTATTAAGAATTTGGTCACTCAATCCAATTAATCGGCTGATGCGATTCGCCCCACGAAATGTACAGTCAATTCGCTGGACAGTATATTCTGCAAAACGCCTCGGTGCAGTCTGGGAGACCACCTCAAAGACATGATAAGGAGCTCAGCCGCTCCATCAAATGCAAGGATTATTATCGTTCATTCCAGCATCGAAGGCGCTATTACTGTACAAATAGAAAATGTACCCATTGGACATTTCTCAAGGCAAGTCATTGAGTCTGTGATGTTAAAACGGTAATGTTACCAGTTATGAAACGCTTGGTGCATTAAGATTGCTAGATTTTTTTCAATGTGTTTCCAACAGTGTTGCAGGGGTGTTGGTGGGGGAGTGGAGGGGATGGGGGATGGGGGAGGTTGGGTGGGGGGGTGGGGGGGTGGGGGGGGGGAGAGAATATCTGAGGATGATTAGCTACATGACTAATTTTAAGAGTGTGTCTTGGCAGAAAGTGGAGTTACCAGCCTGCACGCAAGAAGAGAAAAAAACAAACTTGCGTTCAAAGAGTGAAATCACTTCCTTTGTACCAATAGCTATTCATACTCTGGGGAAACTAGGATTTAACAGGAAAAAATCACTCAAATCTATAACATTTTTCTATTGCCTTCCCCTTCCTTGCCCACCCCCCCCCCACCCCCACTTTGCCTCTGCCCACCCCACCCCCTCAAAGCCCTACCCCCCACTAAGTTAACTGCTAAATTACAGGCCCCCAAATTCCTTCTCTCTGATCTTATTGCCCTTTATGTGCAGAATATATAGTCTCTTCCACAACATACCACAGCTTTCCTACAAAATTCCATCTGACCGTAGTATATATTTTTTTACCAAACCCCCCCCCCTTCCCACCCATCTCCTGTGCATCCAAGGAGGGAAAAATCCCTGCTGTTATGACTGGTGACCGGTGGGGGGGGGGGGGTTGGGGGGTCGGTGATCAACACAGTATAACTGCACAATAATTATTATTATTATTATTAACTGATGTGCTAATCTTCCTCCAGTGACTTGACTTGAATCCACTCGAGTATCGTAGCCAAAGCCATCAGTGTTATCGGCCCTGTTTTCAATTGCAATTTTCCGAGGTCCCAGAGGAACAGAGAAGAAACTATTGGATCAAATGGGATTTGATGTGGTGTCAGGCACAAACGCAATAAGAAATGCAATCGGCTGCCGCGTTTCGCCCACAAATATTCGGTCGATTCACTTTACAGTCCATTCTGTGAAGCGCTTTGAGACAACGACTAGAAGACGTCGAAGTCGCTCTATAAATGTAATTTTGTTGTTGTTGGTGTTGTTGTAGAGCTCCTAGCAGATGAGACATGTAGGCCTGACTGTCTTACGCAGAAGATAATCGGTAGCAAAGTCATTGTTGTGCTATCAATATAGGATAGTGTTTGTGTGTGTGTGTGTGCGCGCACGCATGTGTATAGGTTTCACATAGGATAAGCGTGATGTATTCCTGAACGTCTTACACCTGGGTATATGTCGAAGGCGTTTTTTTTTCTTTTCCCTTTTGGTTTCATTTCATGAAAGGAGTGTTCTGTTCTTTTCTGGTCGGCGTAACTCAATCTCTTCGCTCCGATTTTAACAGGAGGAAGAAGAACATTAAAGCCAGGAAGGTGGAAAGCCAGAGAGTTGGCTAAGTTTATCGGTGAAAGGGCTTCAGTGGTGAGCTTGTTGGCGATGGATGTCTAGAATCCCCTATAGTGAACCCCTTGTAAATGGAGATAAATTAAACAATTCAAATTCCCTCACCACCCCCACCCCAACCCACCCCTCCCACAAAAACAAATTTGATGCTTCAAAAGACTGAAAGAGTGATGACAGCCCTTAGAGGCAGAGTTACTGTCTTTAATAATACTAACGATCATCACTTGCGTTTGACATAGTGCTTTTCACGTCTTCTAGACGTCTCAAAGCGCTTCACAGAATATACTGTAAAGTGAATCGACTGTATATTTTGTGGGCAGCCAATTGCGCACAGCGGCGTCCCCCACAAACAGTCGTGGATTGAAATGACCAATTTATACTATTGTGGTTTTTTGGGAGGAGTGATTACTATTAGGCGTATGTGTGTGTGTGTGTGTGTGTGTGTGTGGAGTAAGGAAAGGTTTCGCCCTGACCTGCTTGGATTCGAACAACAGGTCTCACACTTGTAAGGCAAGCGCTCTAACCACTGAGCTACAGGACACTTCCTTGATAGTGTTCAAATCATTAGTCCTTTAGGTGTGCGTCGCTGTATCTAGCACCTTTCAAACTAATCATTCTCCGCTGAAATGTGCAGGGCAGGGCAGGGCAGGGAGCGTAAATGAAATTCGCTAAATGGCCTTCACACAGAATTGACGTTGGTTATAATTCCACTCTCACTTCCACGGATTAAAAAAGAAACACACGCTGTGTTTTTTTTTGTGTAAGATGCTCCTCGACTGTATTGATGGAAGGAAGTCAAGTAAATTCTTTTTTCTCTCTCTCCCCCCCCCCTTGTCATAGCTTTTGGTTGCATAAATTAGGAGGCTTTCAAAAAGCCTCGGTTTGTATACTTTGTAGAAATGTTATACGTAGGTCTCTCCTGGGCTCGCAAATCAAACACAGATGGTCCGGTTGGAGGTTTAATTTGTAGATTAACTCTTTGCCAACACTGATATCATGTTATGGGAGTGGTGGGGGGGGGGGGAGGTGAATGTAATTCACTTCGAGCCATGGAATCGGACCACTTGGCAATTTTAATCATTTCCTTCAAACCAGACGCCTCTGCCTGTAAGGGCACAGCCAATAGACACTCTCCAAAGCAGAGGGCGGGGTGCAGCCTAGCTGTTGACTGTTATAAAGCCTGCCAAGGAGACTTGTCAATTCCAACAGTATCGTCAGTGCAAGTGTCAGCTAGGCCACAGTAAAACCCTTGCTTTATGGGGAAATTAATGGAATGGCAGGGTGCAGCCCAGAGAGAGCGAGAGAAACAATGACAGAAAACTAAATCACTCCAGCGGCAGATCCGTTCGCTCGGTGCTCTTTAACCTTCGCTGCATAAGCCTTGGGATCTTTCCCGTTGCTGTACGCAGTCTCGCAGCCGTACCGTAGGTTTGTTTTCAACAAGAGAAGCGAAAGGAGGCAGGCCCAGAGAGCTGATTTTCAGCAACAATCGGACCCGAGATCATAATAAAAAATAATAATCCTGGCCTTTGATACGGCGCTTGCTTTTCACGGCCGCTTGTGGGGGACGCCTGCTGTACGCGATTGGCCACCGCGTTTCACCCACAGTTACACAGTCAATTCGCTTTGCAGTGGGATTGCCAAAAGACGCGGAAACCGTCTTCCATGTCCGATGCAAGGATTATTCATCTGCAGTGGACAGATTTCTTATGGAATAGAGGGATTAAGGGATATGGGGATAAGGCGGGGTCAGGTGGAGTTAGATTAGAAAATCAGATTAGATGATCTTGTTGAATGGCGGGGGACAGGCTCGAGGGGCTGAATGGCCTACTCCTGCTCCTAGCTCTTATGTTCTTATTCTTCTTCTTCTTTATTATTACAGTATTATTATATCATGTTTAAAATTGTCTTTGGTTTCTCTTAGCAGATTTTCTTGGGAATAAAGCTGTGTTAAAGCGTTTTTTTTATATAAGGATCCATTAAAGTGAATGGGTTACAGTGTTGGAGAATGGACTGATTTTCATCCTTGCGCTATCCCACACAGCGTTTGAGTAACAGAGTTCTTGCGAGTTAGATTCTGACGTACTGGGGCTGGCCGGAGCGAATTTCTTGTTGATAACAACCGTGCAATGAGTGATCTAACTGATGTACATTAGCGTAAATCACCTCAGCCCTGTCCTCGCTGGGACAAAGATGATTCAATTCATGCCAGAACATTGCCCTTCTCTACTCGAATTTGTATGAGCAGTTTTCCCTGAAACATGAGTCGGAATAGTTTATTGAGGACAGACTGTTTGTTTCGGGGGTTGGTGGTGGGGTGGGGGGGTGTGCGGGGAGTCATAGCAAGTGGTGAAATTGAATATTAACAGGAACTGACTTGTATTCGGCGAAATTGCCAAATGATCTTAAATGTTTTAAGGAGAAACTTTAGCTTGGCTTGTGTGTGTGTTGTGGGTGAGGTGGGTGAGGGGGGTGAGGGGGGTTTAGGGGGTGTGGCGGGGGGGGGGGGCACTCGGCAGTGAGTTCCTGGATTGTGTTCCTTATCACAGGTTAGCACCAATCGTGGAGCTCCTGTAGCTCAGTGGTTAGAGCACTCGCCTTACTGGCCTGCGTTCGAATCCCGGGATCTGACTGTCCGCGGTTTACTGAGGAACAAATTCAGAAGTTTGAACGACACGATAAGGAGCGATATCAAATGCGAGGATTATTATTATTATTATTATCATTATTAATATTATGAAAACAGAAAGGACAGTTCGATGCCTTTACTCTTCAGGGCTGTATGTTTGTCTGTGAGGTCTGAAGTAGAATCTATCGACCGTTTCTCTGCGTGTAGATTGTGTGCTCGGATGGACGCGGGGTATATATTAATGTTCTGTGAATATTCCAGCAGCGAGATCCTACAGGAAACGCATGGTCCGGCCAAACGCTTTCTGGGTCCAGTTCTTTTCGATTGAGTTCTTGGAAGTAAATAGATGACTGCGAGGCATTGTTAAAATATTGCCTGTTACTTTTTATTTGCAATGCAATCAGTACTACCCTTCAAAAACCTCGCGCGACCTTACAGAGGGAATTCTGTTCTGTTGAAAGATTCTGCAAAACACAATAACTCTTCCAGTTCCAGGACGCCTAATGTGCTCCTAAATCATCCGGACCAGAGAAAGGGGCACAGATTTAATCCCCGGACTGTGCCAGATTTGCTAATGAATAATTTTTTTTTTTTAAAGTAATCCTTCCATTTGATAGAGCACCTTTCGTGTCGTGTCACAGCGCTCGACGGGATTCATGGCAGAGGGCAGGGACTGTGTATGTTTTAATGGACCAACGCCGCAGTCGACTTTGGCACCCAGCAGTGACCTACGAGAGGTGAAGTGGACAATTCCGTCTGTGTGATTGTTGGCCAAGGGCAACGGAACTCCCTTCTCAGCCCCGAGGTCACTGTCATTCGCATTGTTGTCCTCAGTCGAGCGGTTGGGAAAAATGTAAGTCTCCGAGCGGCTCTTAATGGTGTGTGTGTGTGTGTGTGTGTGTGCTTCACTGCCGACAAACGGGAAGAGTGAGATCGCTCTCGAGAAACGGGTCTGTCCCTAAATTAATAATACTAATCCTTGCATTCGATATATCGCCTCTCAACTCTGATCGACGTCTCGAAGCCCATCGCAGAATATACTGTGAAGTGAATCGACTGTGTGTTCGAGGGCGAAACGCGGCAGCCAATGGCGCACAGCAGCGTCCCCCACAAACAGTCGTGGATTGAAATTTGGTGCTGTGGTGGGAGATTGGGAAGATGGGGAGGATAGGGTTCCAACTGGATGAGATGAGATGAGATGAGATCAAAAGGCTGATGAATTTTCTTCACCTGAGCTAATCTTATCTTGCGCGGTGAGACCAACCGGGGGGGGGGGGGGGGGGGCAGCGCGAGTAAAGCTCAGTGCCAGCTGGTATTCTGTACACAGTATCTTATAAACAAATCTGGTACGGTCAATTACATGGAGACATAAACATGTGAGTTTAATGGATGGGAAGGGCTTTGTGGTTTATCCCAAGGCCGGTTTCCCATTGTTGTTTGGTGTGAATGTTGAAAGTTAATTTCCCCTTTGACTTTAACTCGCTAGAAACGTCATTTGGCGGGTAAAGCTGGTTTCTAACCTCTCCGCACGCGACACACACATGAGCGCGCAATACTGTTTTACCGTAGAACCGCCAAGGCTCGTGATCGAGCGGTCCGCGCTGTATTGCTGGAACTCCTGTGGCTCAGTGGTTAGAGCGCTCGCCTTGCAAGCGTGAGACCTGTGTTTCGAATCCAGGCAGATCCGGGGTGAAATCTTGGGCAAGTTTCCTTACTCCACATGCACACACACACCTAATAATGATCCCTCCCCAAAAAAAACCTATAAGAAATTGGTCATTTCAATCCACGGCTGTTTGTGGGGGACGCTGCTGTGCGCAATTCGCCCACAAATACACGGTCAATTCACTTTGCAGTACATTCTGCAACGCGCTTTGAGACATCTAAAAGACGTGAAACGCGATATATAAAAAGCAAGGAGTATGATTATTGTTAGTAGCAGTAGTATATTCATCTGCCAACGTAACAAATTGACGAACGCAATTCGGATCACAACAGAATTCAGCGCTTACACTTTGCAAACTCGGGTGGAATGGCCTGACCTGAGAGGCAGATATCCCCCCCGTGTGAAACAACTGACTTGACCCAGAAAAAGAAGGTTCTGCTGTTCACTGTGAATAAACAAACGGGGAAAATTGCGATATTGTCTCCGCAAAACGCAACATGTGGCTCCAATTAGACCAAGGACGAGAAAAATCAACCAGTTTCGATCTGTCTATTACCCTGACCTCAGAGGTTGCTGTAGTTGCTGTTCTTTTACTTGGCTGTGATTGTGTGTGTGTGTGTGTTATCATTCTGACGATGTGGACTCCCTTTAGCTCAGTGATTGGAGCACTCGCCTTACAAGTGGGTAGACCTGGGTTCGATTCCCGGCAGGTCAGGGCGAAACATTGGGGAAGTTTTGTTTACTCCACACACACGCACACACACACACACGCGCGCGCCTGATAATAATCCCTCAAAAAAAAGAATAATAATGAATTGGTCATTTTAATCCACGACTGTTTGTGGGGGACGCCGCTGTGCGCAATTGGCTGCCGCGTTTCGCCCACAACATATACAGTCGATTGACAATACAGTGGATCATGTGAAGCGCTTTGAGACACAGTCGAGAAGACGTGATGAGGCGCTATATCAAATGCAAGGATTATAAATGTTATTAATATTAACGCACAGAGTGACCCACACTCCTTTAGCCCAGTGTTGGTTGGAACATTTTCCTGCCTCAAATTATTAGAAATTATTTTATGGCGGTCGCGTGAGATCTGAAAGCACGTAAAAATATACTAGCTCGCCTGCCGAGAGGAAATCATTGAATTTGTGAAGGAAAGTACGAGTTTGCGTGTTATGGAAACCATATTGTGGGAGAGAGTTACATTACTTCAGAACTCGTAAGAATAATGATATTCTATATATATAATAATGCTGGTACCCGGCATGGATTCCTTTGGCGATGGCTTTTTTTTTGACATGACCACTTTGCCATGTGTACCCATGTATCCAAACCAGACGGAGACTTCCACATGTGTAGGCATCCCCAACGATGGTCGTTCTTCCGGTGTCTGCCGTGGAATCAATCCTGTAGTCAACCCACCGCTCCCAGAATCATCATAACAATCCTTGCATTTGATAACTGCGCCTTTTCACGCCTTCCAGACGTCTCAGAGCGCTTCACAGCGTACACTGTACAGTGAATTGACCGTGTATTTTGGGGGCGAAACGCGGCAGACAATCGCGCACAGCAGCGTCCCCCACAAACAGCCGTGGATTGAAAATGACCGATTTATTATTGCTTTTTTGGGGGGGGGGTAGGGATTATTATTAGGCGCGTGTGTGTGTGTGTGTGTGTGTGTGTGTGTGTGTGTGTGTGTGTGTGTGTGGAGTAAGGAAACTTGCCCAAGGTTTCGCCCTGACCTGACTGGATTCGTTTTTTTTAAGCTCTAGCCCACATGACTGTAGTGTTAGCGCTCAGAGAGAGTTTCAATGTCAGAGAGAACGGTACAATCGGTGGATTCAGGAACCATTGGCTGAACAAACCACCCCTCGTCTTCACTCAAAAGCACGAGAGAGAGAGAGAGAGAGAGAGAGAGATAGTGAGAGATGGACTGTGAGGGAGAGAAGGAGAGACAGAGAGAGAGAGAGAAAGAGAGAGGCAGAAATAACATAACATAATTATCGTCAACTAGTCACCACATGAGTTGCGTTAACTCTTCCAAAGCGCCGACTGTATACTTAAGGGGCGAAATGCAGCAGCCAGTTGTCTTCTAGACGTCTCAAAGCGCCTCACAGAATATACTGTAAAATGAATTGACTGTATATTTATGGGCGAAACACAGCAGCGTCCCTCCCACAAACAGTCGTGGTTTGAAATGACCGTTTTTATTATTGTGTTTTTGTGTTTTTGCGTGTGTGAATGTATGAGTGTGTGTGTGTGTGTGTGCGTGCGTGTGTTTGTGGAGTAAGGGAACGTGCACCAAGGTTTCGCCCTGACCTGCCTGGATTCGAACACAGATCTCACGCTTGTAAAAAAGTCCCCATTCTGACCCCGATCGCAGTCATTCTTCCTAACCCCCTCCCTCCCCTCCCGTCTCTCTGGCCTGTCGCCGAGAGCTCAGGTAGCCAGCCGGTATCGTCAAGCGGTTGACGGCATCTTCCCCACGTCGAAAGTTCCCCCATTAAGATCAACCCTATTGTATCTTTGCTTCTCCGACATTTAGGAAGCTCAGCGTGGAACTGTCTCATTGAATAATTGCCGTACCATGGATTGGGATTGTTCCCCAATGCTTCTCCTCCTTTGTTGTGAAGCGGTTGACCCCGTTTCAGTTTACTAATAGTAGCGCTCGCTCACGCATGATTGCTCCCCTCGAACCACTCCAGACATTGGGGCCAGTCGTATTTCATGGACGGCCTCACGATTCACTCCCGAGCTGTTCTGCCCCATTATGTGCTGATGAGGTCCACATTTGTCCTCAAGTACCGGTGGGGGGGGGGGGGGGGGGGGGAGGAGGGAGTACGTTACTAACAATACAGTGGAACATCTGGGCCAAACTTGCGTCTAATTGTAATCACCGATTGTAGAGTGTAGAGTGTGTGTGTGTGTGTGTGTGTGTGTGTGTGTGTTTTTTTTATTAAAAAGAAAAATATATCGGAACACGATATTTCCGCTTCCAGCCTGTGGGTTTTATTGGCACGAGGGATCCCTGTAATGATCGTGCCTTTCCATTTTTGCGCCTTACCGTAGCGTAGAAGCCAAAGCCTGGGGGCATTTTGATATTAAAACAGGCATTTTGATATTAAAACAGAATAATCACGAGTTTGATGGGGCACCTCGTCATAATAATGTAACAACACTAATCCCTACATTTGATGTAGCGGCTTTTCACATTTTACCGACGTCTCAAAGCGCTTCACAGAATATACTGTATAAGTGAATTGACTGTATATATTTTGTGGGCGAAACGCAGGCAGCCGATTGCGCACAGCAGCGTTCCCCCCCCCCCCCCCCCCCCCACACAAACAGTCGTGGATTGAAAAATGACCGATTCTTTTTTGAGGGATTATTATTCGGCGTGTGTGTGTGTGTGTGTGTGTGTGTGTGTGTTGTGTGTGTAGAGTAAGAAAACTTGCCCAAGGTTGCGTCCTGACCTGCCCTGGATTCGAACACAGGTCTCAACGCTTGTAAGAGAGCGAGCGCTCTAACCACTGAGCTACCAGACCTCATGTCGTCGAGTGACGCCTCCAAGTGCTTCACAAGGATGTGTACAGTGAGGTGGTGTGACTGGGTTGTCTCGAGAGCGAAACGCACCAGCCTAGTTTGCACCCAGCCGGAGCCCGGACAAATATCACCGGGAATTTGTGACGGGGATGAACGGCATCTGTTGGGATTAACGTTCCATTGTTAGGATTCTTCCAGATGTCCATGTCACAGTAGTGTGGGAGACAACGAAGCCTGCAGTTGTAATTAGGGAGGGAGGGAGGGAGAGAATGAGGGGGAGGGATGGAGTGGCAGAAAGAGGGAGGGAGTGGGGCAGGGAGAGAGGACATGAGTGAGATAGGGAGGGAGAGATGGGAAGAGGGAGGGAGAGAGGAAGGGAGTGGGGGAGGAAGGGAGAGAGAGAGAGAGAGAAGGTAGGAGGGAGGAGTGGAGGAGGGAGGGAGAGAGAGAGGGAGTGGGGGCAGGAGGGAGGAGTGGGGGAGGAAGGGAGAGAGAGAGAGAGAAGGTAGGAGGGAGGGAGAGAGAGAGGGAGTGGGGCAGGAGGGAGGGAGTGGGGGAGGAAGGGAGGGAGGAGAAGAGATCATCTGATGACCTGATTGGAAAGCCAATACAGAGGCGGGTGATTAAAAGGTGGGGATTATCTGGCAGGTGGAACACAGTGAATAATAGCCAACAGCCACAGATATGTTCAGAGATGGTGGACTTCCCGTGATTCCTTTCCCTGTAGGACATCTCCAATAATCCCAGCCTTTACCACAGATCCCGCACAATAAGACACTCCGTACAAGCCAGCCAGTGTAACACTGCTCTCAAGCCAGATATCTGTGCCATCAGAAAGCTTCCATTACAGTGAGGACAGCACCAGGAGCTCAGTCGTGGATTGAAAATGACCGATATTTATTATTGTGGTTTTTTTTTGGGAGGGATTATTATTAGGCGCATGTGTGTGTGTGGGTGGGTGTGTGTGTGGAGTAAGGAAACCTGCCCAAGTTTCTCCCTGACCTGCCTGGATTCGAATACAGGTCTCACGCTTGTAAAATGCCCCCATTTTGACCCCCAGTTGAAGTCATTCTTCCCACCTCCTCCCCATCTCTCTGGGCTGTCACCACTAGCTCAGGCGGCCGGCCAGTATCGTTAAGAAGTTTGAGGTATCTTACCAACGTCAAAGGTTCTCTATCAAGACAAACCTTTTCAGGGTTAAAATCTACTTCAACTTTTGAAGATACCTTTAACAGGGAAAGAAGGTTGATGGGTTAATAAGCACAGCAACACAACAACAACTACAACAACTAATACTACAAAAAATACATTTCTAGAGTGTCTAACAAAGTTAAAACATCAGATGAGCTCATCTCTGGGTCTATCTTAACCCCCCCCCCCCCCCCCCCCCCCCAGCCATTCCCTGAGTTACTTTCACCCATTGCTAGGAGAAAATTCTATTTATTCAACTGAATTGATCAATATAAAAATATCTCGATCCTTTGCCCCAATTAAAAACTATTTGGCCTCGTTTGGTTCCAACCACTATCTATGTTTATCTATTTTTTTTAAAAAAAAGGTACCTGTTCAAAACAAAGAAAATGAAATGAAATGATAATCTCCCAAATCTAACATCTCGTTGCAAAGTTTTGTTCGAATAATATTCTTGAAACGTCAGTGGTTTTCAGGTTTCCTCCCCGTTTCTGATTTTTATTTAGAAAATGTTTAATTTCCTTTCATTATTTCTGGCATTGATTGTGCTGTTATTATAAATGTCGGGTGGGTTTATTTCTGTTAAGCCACACATTTCTTGAATTCTGACTTTTCGGTTCATTTTCAATTTACAGATTCAATTACATTGAGATTCAATTTTCTCTTTAATAATATAAACACCAAGTGACCAGTTCATTATTTTTCCGTGATTTCTGGGCTGCGGGTGGGGGGGGGGTTGGGTGGGTGGGGGGGAGTGGTGGGTGGGGGGTGATGAACCAGTCCATTTTAATCCAAGACAAATAGAAAGATGAACAGAATATTACTTTCAGATTCAACAAGACAGTAAGTGGAGCAAGAGGACTCGGGTTTAGAGTTGGCGAGGGACTTGTTCGGGACAAACAGTAGGAGGTAATTCTTTACCCAGAGGCTAATTAACGAATGGAACAGATGACTAGGAAGGTTGGTGTCAGCTAGAGTAGTGTGATGGGAGGATTGGATGCTGGGTTGAGATCAAATGACACTGGACTTGATTTTAAACGGAGCTTGACCCTGTGATAGTCAATAATGCGCAAATTAATTGGCAGCCAGGATTTACCCCCAAAATATAGAGTCAATTCATTTTACAGTATATCCTGCGAAGCGCTTTGAGACGTCTAGAAGAAGTGATGAGGTGCTATATCAAATGCAAGGATTAGTATTATTATTATTATGGAGTCCTGTAGTTCAGTGGTTAGAGCACTCGCCTTACAAGCGAAAAACCTGGGTTCAAATGCAGGCAGAGTGAAGCGTTGGGCAAGTTTCCTTATTCCTAAAAAATAATCCTTGCATTTTGATATCGCGGCTTTTCCCATCTTATCGGCGTCTCAAAGCGCTTCACAGAATATCCTGTAAAGTGAATTGACTGTGTATATTTGTGGGCGAAACGCGGCAGACAATTGCGCACAGCAGCGTCCCCCACAAACAGTCGTGGATTGAAAATGACCAATTTTTATTATTGTGTTTTTTGGGGGACAGATTATTATTAGGCGCGTGTGTGGAGTAAGGAAACTTGCCCAAGGTTTCATCCTGAGCTGCCCGGATTCGAACACAAGTCTCACACTTGTAAGGCGAGTGCTCTAACCACTGAGCTACAGGAGCTACAGGAACCCGGCAGTCACTTACGCAGGAACAGCCTTTCGTTACATGTCTCATAACAAGCTCAAGTCTCTTTCAAGTTTGTTTGAGACGCAGGATGCGAGTGTGGCCTGAACAAAAGTAGTTTATTTGGAGAGGAATTGGCATCGTTCCCTCGTTTGTGTGCGTGGAAGGCATGGAGGCTCTATACCTCTACTCAATCTCTGGTTCATCTCAGCAGGATCCACTTTGGTACATCTGTTTTAAGATATCAACAACCGGCCAGGCCCTCCCGCTTGTTGCGTTGTCAGCAATTGAGTAACACACGAGAGAGAGGTGGAGTAGTTGTTTGGAGATCTGGTTTACATGTGGTTCAACTTGAATGTACTGTAAACAGGTACATTCATTCCACATTATTGGCTTTAACGCAAAGCACATAACCTTGGTGGTGTTTGGCACGTAATCGACCAGATCTGGCCCTTTCACCTAGATTTTGCCCACAAACATACAGTCAATTCACTTTACAGTATATTCTGTGAAGTGCTTTGAGACACAGTCTAGAAGACTTGAAGAGCGCTTTATCAAATGCAAAGATTATAATATTATTATTATTTCTCTTCTCTTCTTTCTAGATAAAACTTTACTAAAAAGCAAGAAGGCAATGAAAATGTCCCAAACTTATTCCAATCCTTGGCCTCGCATTGCCAATTCTAATAATAATGATCCTTGCATTTGATATAGAGCTTTCCACATCTTATCGACGTCTCAAAGCGCTTCACAGAATATACTGTAAAGTGAATTGACTGTATTATATTCGTGGGCGAAACGCGGCAGCCAATTGCGCACAGCAGCGTCCCCCACACACACAGCCGTGAATTGCTAAAAAAAATAAAATCCTGCCAGCTTTGCGAGGTTAGTTTGCTGATCACTGTAAGCATACGCGACCATTTCAATCCTGTTTTTTTTTCTGCCTGGCAATAAAAATCAACACCGTAATTGCTTCAAAAAGAATGATTCGATAGTTCGACTGTTGCTAGTTTCCGAGCCCATGGGTTAAAGGGCAATTTAAACTGGATCGAGTGTGCTATCGTTCCTTGATTGAAACATATTTCTGCAAATGCCCTCGTGTGTATTTTAATCCTTACTGGATAACTGGCTTTTCGTTTCACATTATTAGTTGGTGGGTGTTTTGTTAACACAGTCAGCAAAATATTTTTTCTTTTAAAAACCGTGAGCTTTGGCTGAACTCACCGATCTGTGGGGGGACGTGCGCTGTAAATTTGTCAGAAAGTTGTCTAACTATTGTAGACAAACATAGAAAATGTCCAAGAACAATGGACTTTTTATGACTTGAGGTTCTGTAGACAATCCCAAATGCTTTGCTTCGCGACCGGGTACGAGTGTACAGTCAATCACTTCTGCTTTCTTAATTAGATATACTGTTCATATCTTCCGTTCGACCTCCTCTCTGTCCTCCTGTTTGTCACTCGTCCCCTCCGCTCCACCTTCAGTCACTGTGAAACCGTGGGCAAGTTTCCTTACTCTACACACCTAATAATAACCCCTCTATATATGTATTTAAAAATTGGTCATTTTCAATCCACGACTGTTTGTGGGGGACGCTGCTGTGCGCAATTGGCTGCCACGTTTTCGCCCACAAATATATACAGTCAATTCACTTTACAGTGTATTCTGTGAATGGCTTTGAGGCGTCTAGAAGCCGCTATATCAAACGCAAGTATGATTATTATTGTCATGTTTGCCCTCACTGGAGGTCGGATCTGGAAATGGTCATACTTCAGGTTGACCTCACTGATTAGCGTTGCTACTGTTGTGCAGAAGTGGGTTTAGAATAGTTACGCGTAGAAAGAACAAGGAATTTTAAGGAGATAGGAATTTGCTGGCGAAAGAAGGTTCCATCTCGTTTGTTCCTTCCACCACCCTGGCAGTCGCTGGAGATGTTGTGTCTCAAATGATATATATATATACTGTATCTGTCCCTGAGATATTATTTTAAAGCAGAAATCGAACCTCATCTGTTTCCTCAAACAATTTCATTGGAAAATTACTTGCGGAATGCAAAGCAATGTCACCTCCGTGAAATATGAGACTGGGAGCAGCATTTACCAGATGTGACATTTTGGGTTGGGTAGAAATTCCTCTCCCTCTTTCTCTCTCTCTCTCTCTCTCTCTCACTAACAATTGGCAAAAAAATCTCCCAGTTAACAACTCCAGTGTACATCCTCAGTGTGATATCGAGTCACGAGTTATCAAAGTGAGGAACGTATAATAAATAATATAACAAATAATCCTTGCATTTGATATCGCAGCTTTTCACATCTTATTGACGTGTCAAGGCGCTTCACAGAATATACTGTAAAGTGAATTGACTGTATATTTGTGGGCGAAACGCGGCAGCCGATTGCGCACAGCAGCGTCCCCACAAACAGTCGTGGATTGAAATGACCAATTTTATTATTGTGTTTTTTTTGAGGGATTTTTATTAGGCGTGTGTGTGTGTGTGTGTGTGGAGTAAGGAAACTTGCCCAAAGTTTCGCCCTGACCTGGCTGGATTCGAACACAGGTCTCACGCTTGTAAGGCGAGCGCTCTAACCCACTGAGCTACAGGAGCTCCACAAACTTGAAGTGCAGGAGGGAGAAGGAACGGAGGGGATTGATGAGCGGGGAAAAGGTAAACCCCAAAGTAGTTTTTAATTGGAGAAACAAAGTGGAATAATAATAATAATAATATTACAATAATAATCCTTGCATTTGATATAACACCTTATCATGTCTTCTAGACGTCTCACAGATACTATACGTGTTGTCATACGTAGACACCCCACAAGTAAACCCTGAGTGAATCTTCTAATCTGTTCCAACAGTTTGGCTCAGAGTCAACTTCAGAAAAGCATTGGGACCTTTCAGCTCTGATGAAGGAATCCAAAAGGCAGCCAATTTAATGCTCATTACCACTGAATTATGCCCAGCTTGATGATACTGATGTGGCCTTGAGACTGTTCCCCCTGATTTTGTTTTGACAAAGACAAAGACGTCATTGTGTTGGGGGTTTGAATTCCAAACCATCTCCTCCAAGTGGAGTCCTGTAAGGTCAGGGGTTAGAGCGCTCACCTCCGCAGGTAAGCGGGTTTGGGTTTGATTCCTGGACGGGGTGAAACATTGGACAAGTTTCCTTACTCCACACCGCCTCTGTTTACTGAGCAGTAAGTAGGAACCTGGTTGTTAATCGATTGGCAGATCCCTTTCCCAGGGATAATAATTCCTTCAAGTTAAAATATATATATATATATATATATATATAGATCACTCATTCCACACACACACAGAAACAAAACGAGAATCAAAACGGGGTTTTATCCAGAATCAATGTGTTTGCTCCTCATCCAGTCCGGACTTTTGATTGACTTTCAACGTCAACGACTTTGTCACTTTGAATCATCTTGAATTCCTCTGGAAAGAATCAACTGTGTCTTGATAGCGCCAGGAAAAGTGTAGGATAATAAATTTGGTCACTTCAGTCCACGGCCGTTCGTGGGGACGTCGCCCTGCGCGGTCGGCATTGCCGTGTCTCAACCACAGAAGATAGTCGGTTGACTTTACAGTGCGTCCTGTGAAGCTCTTTGAGATGTCCTGAAGACTTAGTAAGGCTCTCTATCAACTTCAGGGATTATTAGTCTTCTTATTATTTTTAAGTGAATGGGCTGTGCGTTTGCCCAATGGGTCATGCTGTCCCACAAGAGATAATAACTCATTAGGTTTCTCATTAACCTCGAAAGCCCGAGACTCTCAACTCCGAAACCTGCACATTTTCTCTGGGATACGAGGTGGATGTAATGGAGTGTTGCTTATTGATTTAAGCTACCGTAAGTTGATGTTGCTAAATATTAAGCGAACGAGCGCTGAAAAAAGACAGAACCTTTCCCCCTGTCGAAACCCATTGCGTCCATTCCTTCCAAATGATATTGTTTGGTTGTGAATGTTGGTAAAGTAAATCTTTGTACCCATATTAACAATTTAGCTGTGTTTATATCCAGAAAGGCTCTGCGTAATGTCTTGCGTGTCTGCTGCCACGAGTTCCCTTCCCCTGCAGTTTGGAAACGCAAGTTAAAACATCACATTCGAGGTCAAAATTGTGCAAACAGCCTCCAATGCCCTGTAGCAGGAAGTCTGACACAAAATGTACTCAAATTCCCAATGAAAACTCCGGGTAATGGCACCGTATAATAATGCGTCAATTCCCACATCAAACGCACTTCTCCCGTGAATGGCAGCAGTTAGCAAAGGCCTTGGTTTTCACCGTTAATTATCTGCAAATTACATAGTGAGCGGCTTTGAAATTGAAGCGATATTTGTTACCTTAATAATAATCCTAACAGTAACAATCCTGGCATTTGATATCGCGGCTTTTCGCATCTTATCGACGTCTCAAAGCGCTTCACGGAACATACTGTAAAGTGAATTGACCGTATATATATTTGTGGGCGAAACGCGGCAGCCAATTGCGCACAGCAGCGTCCCCCACACACACAGTCGTGGATTGAAAATGACCAATTTTTATGATTGTGTTTTTTTTGAGGGATTATTATTATTAGGCGTGTGTGTGTGTGTGTGTGTGTTGTGTGTGTGTGGAGTAAGGAAACTTGTCCAAAGTTTCGCCCTGATCTGCTTGGATTCGAACATCGGTCTCACCCTTGTAAGGGCGAGTGCTCTAACCACTGAGCTACAGGAGCACAAACATAGTCGGTGATTAACCCACAAATGTCTCTCACAGCAATAAGTTTCTTGAGTGAATCGGAAACTGTGAGGTAGGAATAATGATCAGATATTTTGGGGGTTTAGTGCCTTGGAATCTTTAACACCAGGCGGCTGGCTAGACAACGTCTCTCTCTCTCTCTCTCTCTCTCTCTCTGCTTAACGCTGAGTGAGGCTGTTCCAGTCATCGCTGTGGACATTCTTTAATCAGCAGGTTAAAGAACAATGTACTTTACGACAACCGCGCAATACAAAACTACATTTTCAGAGCGCCTTTCACACGTCGGGAGGACGTTTCCAAGGCCTTAATGTACCATTCACGCTACACCACTCAAGGCCATTCGTGGAACCACAATTTAGGGTTACCGCCAATATTATTTATATGAACAATGTGTAGATTTATTGTTGGTGAATTCCCCTATCCCTGAACAAGGGACCTGAAAAGCTCTTGCGTAATAAATCTACAGGTTGGATTACACACATATATATAAAAAAGATAGCGCCTTTTATTCTTTGATAATTGTCGTGAATTATTGCGCCGATCAACCTTGCGTTGAACAGTTAAATAATAATGCCACTCTTGTGGAACCGTCCACATCTGGCAGACGGTATGAATGGCCTCGCAAGAAACATAAGAAACGCAAGTGCTCCCTCAGCACATACTATCAAGCAGTTTCTACGAGCTCAAGTCAAAATGACACAGTTTGGTTTTACGTTTATGGCGCCGTTCGTCAACAAGTCGAATAAAATTCTTTAGTACAACTGACCTTGAAGTTGAGTGACCTCACCACTGTCTCTCTCTCTCTCTCTCTCTCTCTCGCTCTCGCGCACTCTCTTTCCCCCTCTCTCTCTCTCTCTCTCTCAGGACCACGCATGAGTCCATGCATGCCTAATAATAATCCGTCACCGCCCCCAAAAAAACCCACAATAATAAAATAATTGGTCATTTTCAATCCGCGGCTGTTTGTGTGGGGGGAGGGGACGCTGCTGTTGCGCAATTGGCTTGCCGCGTTTCGCTCTCCCACAGTCGATTCACTTTGACTGAAAGCTTTCTGAGTTTCCACACTCGCCTGGTCAATGATTCTTGTCGCTGTACGCTGCCGATATACACTATCTATCTGAAGTTAATTCGGAGTCACTGGAGCGGAGTGGGGGGAGAAACAGAAGCTGATATGTTTTGATCAAAAACAATCAAACTTTGACATTACCCAGCGGTGCTTTTTTTTTAGAAGTCGATGAATTCTCATTGCCACTTTACAATGAAAAAAATCTGAGCATTGGATACAGCGCCCGATCACGTCTTCCAGATGCCTCAATGCGCTTCACAGAATATACCGTAAAGTGATTTGTCTGTATATTTTCGTGGGCAGAACCAGGGCAATGGTTCCTACTTACTGCTGGGTAACAAAACCAAAGGGTTATACATGTGCATGGTCAAAGAGAGAGAGAGAGAGGTTACTGAGTTTTAAGGTCAGTCGTAGTAAGAATTTTCCACAGTTGATGACTGACGATGCTATAAAAACTGAAGGAGTTTTTAAAAGTTACAAATGTAAACAGGGATAGAGAAAGTAGTAACGCAACACAAGACGAACGTGAAGATAATAATCCTTGAATCCTTGCATTTTGACATCGCGCCTTATTCCGTCTTCGAGACGGCTCGAAGCTCTTCACAGAATGTACAGTAAAGTGAATTCACTTTTCATTATTTTGTGGGTGAAAGATAGCAACAAGAAGGTGAGGATAAGTATTTCATTTCATAATGTGTTTGGTGTGACGGCAGTGAGCGAAAACCCTGCGAATTTCACCCCAATGTTTTAATTGAAAAGTCAGATTGTTAATTAAAACGGGGGCCTTTTGTGTTCCGTTCAACGAGCGAGATTGTATTGATGAAACAATTTCTGCTCTCCGAGAAGCGCCGTAACTTAAAATATTGGTATTTATCTGTGCGTCGAAGTGCACGGAGCTGAATATATACACACACTCGGGAGTTTGCTTAGATCTGCTGACAGTCTAAAGGCTTCACAACTCCCAATTTTCACCTTTAGAAAATGGGTCCTGTCAACAAATCATGCTTCAGCAACGCTAACTCAGCCAACAGAAACAGAATTAGTCGCCGGTCGGCCATCACTCTTCCGAGATCTCAGTTAGGCTTTTTGAAAGATTAATAACAACATTGGGGGGTGAAAAACGAGACGTAGCGTAATGGACTCAGCGTCAGAACCCGCAAACTGTTGTATTGTTCACCCCCCCCCCCCCCCCCCCCCATTGTCACAGAAAACAAGATTAAACAAAGGTTCACTGCCCCCCGACACATAGACACAGACACACATCCATACACACACACACACACACACACACAGAGGCTCATACACGTACAGAGAGACACACACGTACACACACAGACATGTTGACGCACAGACAGAGTGTCGCAGAGTGAAACCCTTCCCTTTGAAAATGCACAGAGGCAGCATGGTAATCCTTTGTGAATAATCCGTTGAAGAAAGAGGTTCAGAAAAGAGACTCAGTCGACGTTTGCGATGGAGATTTGAGCCTTGGTCGAACTCCGACGAGAACAAACCACTTTGACGCCCCGCTTCCCCTTGCCTCAAGTTATTAAATTTAGCCTCTCTTGGGGGCATTTGGGAAGAAAGTTATGAATTTAATAACGTTCCCGTGAGCAAAAGTGGGGGGGGGGGGGGGGGGGGGGGGGGGGAGTCAAAAGTGCGCGCGTAAATCAAACGGCAAACAAACGGGTTCTATCCGGCGTAATAAATGATCCCGAAGAATAATGCAGGTTGCGTTTCGATCGTGGAGATAGGTGTCAGCAGCCACGGATTACCAGATCGAGCCTTTCACAGCAGTCTGCGAGGAGGTACGCAATACTGTACGCAGTCCTGTGTGTGACTTTCCTTCCCAATCCTCGGCTTTGAGGAAGCACCCACCCTCCCGGTGGCATTCCGAAGGTGTCTTAACTACTTGATGATAATAATAATAATAATAATACTAATTGGCATTGTATATAATGCTTCTCACATCTCATCGACTTTTGCTGTGTGCAAACTGGCCGCTATGTTTGCCTGCAAATTATCGTCCAAACGCTTTATAGTGCGCGATGTGGAATGCTTTGAGATATCCTCCGGGTGTCAAAGATATTATCTCAAACGCAGGAATATTATAATTCGACCACTGTTAATGGGGGGGGGGACGCCGCTGTGCGCCATTGGCTGCCACGTTTCGCCCACAAATATATATACAGTCAATTCACTTTACAGTATATTCCGTGAAGCGCTTTGAGACGTCTAGGAAGACCTGGAAAGCGCTGTATCGAATGCAAGGATTATTATTATTACTGTATTATTATTGCTGTTGACCAGACAGTCAAAGGACAGTGTCCTGGCCGGGTCTATCGCACGCAGAGACCTCCAAAAGGGAGCTCTTGTGTTCTTTGGCCTCTTTTTCATTGCGACATATGCCCCCGTCACCAATCCCCCAACCCCCCCCCACCTTTGGCCTCCATCAACCAAAGATCTGCTTCCATCTGTTAGGTCAGTAGTACTTCCTTCACACCCTGGGTTAAGCCGCCCTGGGGATTAGCTGGGAGGCCTCGCTACTGAAGGAGAACACAGGTCTGTTTCAGGGACATTATTTTACGCTCTTTAAAAGCCACCGGCATACCACAGGAAACAACAATATCACCCGTTTGTTATCAGTGAGTCAATGTGTATTTTTTTTATTCTTAGTTTAGTTTCAAAACATCTAGTGAGCGAACAAAAGCCTAGGCGAGCCCACGCACACGGCAAATTTATTTCTCTCTCGTTGCAAACCCGCGCGCTGAAGTTTCTTGGCGACCTTCATGAGAGTTGGGAATGTTACTCCTACCGATGCGGGTAATCTCGAACTCCCAAATAGTTGGATGGAATGAAAAGCATTGCCGACGGATCCTCGGTGGTTTAAAGAGCTCGCCTTACAAGCCGGGTTCCCTCAAAAAAATAAGGAGAAGAATGAATTGGTCGTTTCAATCCACGACTGTTTGTGGGGGACGCTGCCGTGCGTGTTTCGCCCACAAATACTGGGTCAATTCTCTTTGCAGTATGTTCTGTGAGGCGCTTTGAGGCAGTCTAGAAGTCATGAAAAAGCGCTACGTTAAATGCAAGGATTATTATTATTATTATTCTCCTTCTTTAATGAACACAGGGTACCCTCTGTAATTGCAACGCACTGTACAACAACAACAAAGCAAAATTACATTTCTATTGATTGGCTGATATGGCCCTTTATGTTGTCCAGCAAGTTGTTGTTGTTGTTGTTGCTGTATTTCGCCCACGGATATAGACAGTCAATTCACTTGACAGCATATTCCGTGAAGAGCTTTGAGAAGTCTAGAAGATCCGATAAGGTGCTATACATCAAACGCAAGGATGATGATGATGATGATGATGATGAGTAGTGTTATTATTTCAGCTGTATTTTTCATTTGATGAACAGAAATCTCCCTGTCACTTAAAAGAGCCATAATTCAGTTGTTTATGTTTCCTCTACCAAGTTCGGCTTAAATTAAAATTGGATCTGAACACAAATAGCCAATGACCTCTGCGATATGTGTTGCCTTTTGTCTCCGTGACCCACTCCGTTTAAATATACAGTTTAGAAAGAAATCGCTGAGAGGGACTGCTTCAGCTCCGACTGATTTAAACCTCGGTCTCAAAAACAATACACAAAACGGTTCATTGGATCCAGAAGGAGCCATTGGCATTTGTAGCCGGGATATATACGTGCGTAAAAACAAATGTGTCTCGATCGGAGCGAGAGAGAGAGAGAGAGAGAGAGAGAGAGAAAAATAATCCAGAGGGCCCAGCAGATGTGGGCAATAAAAACGCGCGTCCATTATATAATTTCCTATTGAGATGTTTTGGAATAAGATTAAAAATCATCGCACCATCGGCGAAGGCCCTTCTAATGCCAGGGATTATGTCATAAAAGAAGCCTCGAAACCCAACAGAAAGTCTTTCATTCTCTCTTTGTGGCCGTTCAGTAAATTATTTCGACCGAATGATTATTCGGGGGCAAAGATATTCCTTTGGAACTCTTCCCCCTCACCCATCTTCACCCCCCACCCCCCCACCACCCTCACTTCCCCTCTCCCTCTTGATCTATTTTCAGACGGTATTTACCTTAAGACCACTACCTAGAAAACGCGTACCTTTTATCTTTTTATCTGCACACACACGTACGCGCCACACTGGGCTCCACTAACCTCAAACACATCAAGGTACTACACATCAAACAAGGCCTTTTAGGCTGTTGTTAAGTGTAGCGTTTTAGGAGTAGAGTCTGTGATGTCTCCCCACTCCTCCCCACCCTCTCAACCCCTCCACTAAATGCAGGATATGGCATATCCTGTTCAAAAGAAAGACATTTTTAACATGTTTACCTTGGCTTTCCTATGGCCATACATGCTGGGCAGCAGCCAGGGTAAAGGTTAATACTTTCTAGTCTGCGAAAATGTCTGTTCGTACTGTATTAGCGAGAGTGTAAATTCTTTGCGCGCGTGGTATTTTTGTTCCCCCCAGCCCAACTCCCGATGACTGCGTATATTTGGTGCCCAATTCAAATTGCCGCACAAAGCCACAGTTCCTTTCGCTCGTTCGGAAAGTGCGAAGTGCGGTACAGTCCAGCTGCACAGCGCAGATGAAATTCACCCCGAACTCGCTTTTCCCTCAATCAGCCGGTTACATTGGCGGCTTATTCTGCCAGCTCAAACATCTTGTTTGAAGGTCTCTCTCTTTCCCACCAATGGACCACTGGGACTCAATGTTTTGCTTGGTAACCTGCTGCCTTTGCCTAATCCTTTCAACATGTCTCTCCTCTCCAAAGACAATATCTGCCTTCCACGATATGTCTCTGACCTTATTTTTCCTTTCCTTTAACGTATTCCAGCCCGAATCGATGAGTCATATAAATTTTGTCTCGCAAATTGTGTATATATATCGTTCAGCGCTCTAAAGTAGTTGCCATCGTTCCTCTCAAAGCATCGCTCGGGTCCGAACTCACTGCGGAGTAAGTGGTCGAAACTCGGAGGGTGTCAAACCCAAAGCACACAGTGGATTGGAGTCACAACAGTAACGGCAACTTGCCTTGATATAGTGCCCTTCACACAGGACAGCTGAGATCTCTGAGAGGTTTGAGGCACTGATCGAGGGACAATGCAGAGATGACACGGTAGTCGGAGAGGTAGGTCTTAAGGTGGGTTCAAGGTGATTGACTCGGGGAATTCCAGTGGTTAGGGCCGGGTGTGTGTAGGTACAGTACTACAATAATAATAATAATAATAAATAATAATAACAATCCTTGCATTTGACATCTTATCGACGTCTCAAAGAGCTTCACAGAATATCCTGTAAAGTGAATCGTCTGTATAATTGTGGGCGAAAGTACTCCCGCCTGATTGTGGCTCGGACGGCTCGGGGAATGAGAGCGTCACCTAGCATAAGTGTTACAGATTTTAAATGGCAGTAATTTGTAGACCCGAAACGTTGACTCTTTTTCCTCTCCCTCTCTCCATGGATGCTGCCTGACCTGCTGAGTTTCCCCGGCAACTTGTGTTTTTGTTTCAGATTTCCCAGCGTCTGTAGTATTTTGTGTTTTGATAATAATGATTATGTTTGACACAGCGCTTTATCACGCGAAACGTGGTGTGGCAACGTCCCACGATGCAGGCGCCGATCGAGAGACCGAATCACTCATTGACCAAATTCTTCGTTGTAGACTCTGCGACTGAATGCAGTGGAGCTCCTGTAGGTTAGAGCACTCGCTTTACAAGCGTGAGACTTGTGTTCGAATCCAGGCAGGTCAGGGCGAAACCTTGGGCAAGTTTCCTTACTCCACACACACACACACACACACACACACACACACACACACACACACACACACACACACACACACACACACACACACACACACACACACACACACACACACACACACACACACACACACACACACACACACACACACACACACACACACACACACACACACACACACACACACACACACACACACACACACACGCGCCTAATAATAATCCCTCCCCAAAAAACTACAGTAATAAAATTCGTTATTTCAACCCACGACTGTTTGTGTGGGGGACGCTGCTGTGCGCAATTGGCTGCCGCGTTTGGTCCACAGATATGTACAGTCAATTCACTTTACAGTGTATTCTGTGAAGCGCTTTGAGACGTCGATAAGATGCGAAAAGCCGCGATCTCAAAATGCCAGGATTATTATTATTATTATTACAGTCTTGAGGCTGACATCACCTTTACAGATGAGGAATCTGTCCATCAGGAGGACAGCAATGCGGGAAGCAAAGCTACTACTGTTGTCTGCTTACATCGTAACGTGCGGAAAATGACTTAAGCGTTTAAGACACTCTGTGTACTCGCCTAAGTGTGTAGCTGCTTATTCAGATAAACATATACCCACTTAAAGTAGTGAAACTGGAATCCATGTAACAAAGGCAACCTCACACTGAGATTCTGCCTCTCGTGTTTATATAACTCCGTCACCAGAACTGCTCTTAAGGCAAAGGCATTTATTTATCTTTCTCCCTTCAATGATTTTAGAGCTCTAATCTCCCTCTGCTCTCTTTATTGTGATACCCGCTCTTTAATGTCCCGTCGAGGTCATATTTTTTACACGGTGTATTTGTGCTGGGAAACCAATCCCATTTTAATTCGCGGAAAGTAAACAGGACAAATTTCAGCACTTTGCAATCACGCACTTCTGCAATAATTTCGGTGTGTCGCGCTCAATGGGAAAGTTAAACAGAACCTCTGAACCGACATACATGTCTCGAGGAAATTTCTCCAGGACCCCCAGATTGGACAAAGACCAGATTGTACGGCTATCCCGAAGCTCCCCACATGATGTTTATAACAGTAATAATCCTGGCGTTCGATTATAGCGCCCGACTACATCGTCGGACACGGCTCGATGGGCTTCACGGGTTTTATTACAATGCGTAGTGAGCGTGTATTTGTAGATGAGTCCTGCGACCAATTTCCACGCAGCGATGTCCCTCAGGAATTGCTATAACATGAACAACCAATTTGGTCCGATCTATAAATCTTCCTTATCTTCTTGAGTAGCGTTTAAGGTTGTCTTTAACGTTCCCTCCCCCCCCCCCCACCACCCACCGAACAGGGAGACGGGACCTCGGTTTAAATATCTCTGGATGGACAGCATGTCTGACGACTCACAGGCTAGGATGAGAGTGTCGGGATGAGACCGAGAGTTCAAAGTCCTGACGTGTGGGACTTGAACCCACGAATCTTCACCCAAGAGCAGTCGAGCTTCGAAACACAACGGCGGTGAACTCAGAACCAGGTTCAGATCCAACCAACCTGTCAGATCGGAGCGGATCGGATCAGATCAGATGGCTGTTTGGCAACAAGCCAATTAACCAGTTGGCATTGGAGAGAATAGAGAAGAAGCAATAGCCTGATTGTCAAGATGTTTCCCACAACTTGTTTGAACCACAGAACATCGACCGCTAATTGTAGCTGCTTCCGAAAGCTTCCCACTGAGGGGGAGGGGGAGGGGGGGGGGAAGGTGGGGGGGGGGGGGTGGGGAAAGGGAATAGGCGGAGAAGCTAAAAACTCTGGAGCTGTTTTAGCATATGTGGTGAGCTGATACACACAATAAAATAGGAATGTAGGGGGGGAGTTAATGGTAAGGCAGATTTCTGTAGGAACGCTGAGATTGGAGGTTGACTGTGTCAAAACCTGAGGCGAGTTTCCTTATTACACACACACACACACACACTGTTTAACTCGCAGTCAGTCGATTGGCCACAAAACACACAGGCACTACACTTGACAGTATATCCCGTGAAGCGCTTTGAGACGTCTCAACGACGTGAAAAGGCACTATGTCAAACACGAGGATTATTCTCATCATCACTGGAGCTCCTTGAGCTCAGTGGGTTAGAGCGCTCGCCTTACAAGCGTGAGACCTGTGTTCGAATCCAGGTAGATCGGGGCAAAACCTTGGGCAAGTTTCCTTACTCCACACACACACGTCTAATAATAATCACTCCAAAAAAAAACCCCACAATAATAAAATTGGTCATTTCAATCCACGACTGTTTGTGGGGGACGCTGCTGTGCGCAATTGGCTGCCGCGTTTCGCCCACAAATATACAGTCGATTCATTTTACAGTATATTCTGTGAAGAGCTTTGAGACAATGGTAAGATATGAAAAGACAATTCAACCACCACCCACCCCACCCCCCCCCCAAAAACAAAGCAGCCTGTCAATTTGCTTGTGTTGACTACAGTGCCATTGAACATTGAACTCGTTGACTCTCGAATGGGTGTTTCAACCGAGATCCCGATTTGGACTGACATTTTGCATTCGAACTTCCTCCCGAGGTCAGCTATTTCCTGCCTTGGTCACGCCGACGTTCTCTGAGAAATGGGTCGAGTCGAGAGGTTTGCAAGTCAGACGATCTCCATTTGACTTTGCTTCAATCTACCTCCTTGTGGGTTGATACAGCGCGACCTCCGCGGTTTCTATTTGCTGTGTCTGAGCCACGGATTTCTCCTCCCGTTCAACGCCAAACGACTGTATATATATCTATCTATATATATATATATATATATATATATTCGATGAGGAAGGAAATTCCTTAATTCAAGTTAAAAATAAACTCAATTCTCATCCCGGCCGGAACTCCGGTGTGTGCAAATATACAATGTATTGGGAGAATTTTCCACCCTTCCTGACCCTGTTACTGTGATATGTATTCAACTCATGCGAATATACGTTCTATTTATTTGGCTTCCAAGGTATAGTAATTGGATGCAACACAGCTCCACTGTGGAGCTCATGTGGCTAAGTGGTTAGAGCGCTTGTCTTGCAAGCTGGGGAGACCTGTGTTCGAATCCAGGCAGGTCAGGGCGAAACCTTGGGCAATTTTCCTTACTCCACACACATACACACATACACACCTAATAATAATCCCTCTCCCCAAAAAACCACAATAATAAAATTGGTCATTTCAATCCACGGTTGTTTGTGTGGGGGACGCTGCTGTGCGCAATTGGCTGCCACGTTTCACCCACGAATATATACAGTCAATTCACTTTACAGTATATTCTGTGAAGCGCTTTGAGACGTCGATAAGATGTGAAAAGCGCTATATCAAATGCAAGGATTATTATTATTGTTACTGTCCTGCCCACATTACTCAGCAGCTCTGCCCTACAGCTTCAGAAACGGAAAGTGTTTTGAGTGGGACAGTGTAAGACATTGTGTTGTTTTTATTATATTTAATTGCACTAAATTCTGCTGGTCTACTAGATGTATCAGTTGGAAACAGTGGGGGAAAAAATACCGCATATGTTTAACTGTAATAATATTTATTAATAATAATAATAATCCTTGCATTTTCATATAGCGCTTTTCACATCTTATTGACATCTCAAAGCGCTTCACGGAATATACTGTAAAGTGACGGAAGAACAGAAGTGGCTGGGAACACACACTCAGCAGGCCGGGCAGCATCTATAGAGAGAGAGTGAGAGAGGGAGAGGAAAGTGAGTTCACGTTTCATGTCCACGACCTTTCGTCGGAACTCTTTAAAGTGAATTGACTGTGTAGTTTGTGGGCGAAAGTAACTCCGTTAGTCAATGGTGGTATGATTGACACAGAGACTGTACAGGAGAGGAGCAAGTCACAGTTAGAGGTATGGGGAGAATCACGAATAAGGCCAAACTCAGCAAATCTTTCCAGGGAAATAAAGCCACAAAAACTTTCTCTCTATTAAACCACCCAGCGTGTTTGCTACATGAATGTAAACTAAATGGACTCCGCACATCTAATTTTTTTCAATCTTACACTCTGTGTTTTCCTGAGGGGAAATCCCTGTTTCCACTGTAAAAGCTAGCGTTTAAAAATGATGAATGGAAAAATGCCTCCGGACTGTCGACTAGGAAAATACCTCATAATAATAGTAATAATAGTAATAATAAAAATACTAGTAACACTAATAATAATAATAATAATCCTTCCATTTCGATAAGCAGCCTTATCGCGTCTTTGAGACGTCTCAAAGCGCTTCACGACAACATACTATAAAGTGAATTGACTGTGTCTTTCGAGGGCAGCCAACTGCGCACAGCGGGTGTCCCACAGACAGCGGTAGATTGCCTGACCAAATTATTGATATTTAAAAATTATATTTTGAAGTGATTATCAACTCCTCCCACCCCCCCCCCCGGAAAAGCAAAAACGCCAATCGACTGACAACCGATGAGCGAGCGAGTTGCCAGCAAATTCTTATGTCCTTATACACATATAGATGTATAAATATATACTTTAAAAATAGACTACAAATGTTGAAAAGCATCCAAAAGGACAAAGAACGACCACAAGCTGTAAGAGAGGGTGAGGAACGAGGGAGAACCCCCCCCCCCCCCATCCCCATCCCCATCCCCATCCCCGCTGATACCAAAGCAACTCGGATCAGAGGAGGTCGTGTTGCGAAGCCAAAACAAATTTGCCCTATTTCTAAAGTTACAATCTTCACCAGGACCGGTTCAAATCCCAGCTGCACCCCCTGCAGCACAGCCGCGGAGAGGAAAAAAACACCATCTGCATCTGTTTCACCCACCGCCACCCACCCCACTTCCTCTCTGCGCGACCGACCCTTCCTCCACACACACCCCCACCCAACCACCGCCACCACCCTCTCTCTCTCTCTCTCTCTCTCTCTCTCTCTCTCTCTCTCTTAAGACTAAACTACAATTTGTTCCTGTTCCGTGGAGAACGGTTTCCACCGCTGGTCATTCCTCGGGCAATCGCCCAAGAAAAAAAAATATCCGGCAACGGGACAAACAACTATAGGAATAATCAGAATAATTATTCTTGGCATTGGATACAGCAGCTTTTCACGTCTTCTTCTTGACGTCTCAAAGCGCTTCGCAGAAAATACTGTAAAGTGAACCCCATGTTTTATGCAATGCTTTGAGAAGTCTAGAAGACGTGAAAAGCTTTATATCAAATGCAAGGATTATTATTATTGCTGTATTATTCATATTATTATTAGACCCTGTATATATTATTATTACAGTAATGCTGTCATTATTATTGAGATCAGGCTGGATGGGGAGCGGAGTGGATCCCAGTGCCCCGGTTCGCCACCTTGCCAAAGTCCTGAGCCATCGAGTTGCCTTGAAGCCAAAAGCATATTAAGAAGACAGCTGTATCTTATATACATTCCTAGGTGCAGGAGACATGGCCATTCAGTTTCTCTGACCATTTATCCAAATCGTAAACCCTGGAGCTCTGTTCATTGCCAACAAGAAACGTTGGCAATGAAATGTTGAGTCATTCGGTTCTGTCCATTCGCTGAATCAGTCCCCATCGAGTTGTAAGGCCCTTTCCGCAATTGTTTCCTCTCTAGCTGACTCATCGAATACCTCTTTTCTTTGAAAAAAAATAGTACAGTCATAAGAGATACCACTATAAAGCAAACTCGCCTGATTCCAACTCACAGATGTGGTGATCGACAATTACCAGCCACTAGAGGAGGAGAGAGAGAGAGAGAGAGAGAAAAATGTGTTCGAAAAATGGGAAAAACCATAGAGGAAGCACTCTGTAATGGCTCTCTGCTAGTGAGGGAGCTATCAAATGTGGTTTGTATAAAACGATCAATCGGTAGAGAGAGACACACACAGAGAGAGAGAGAGAGAGAGAGAGAGAGAGAATGACGGAGCACCAACAATTTTTCTGTAATTTACTGCTAAGTGGTTCAAACTGGGAGGGTGGGGGAGGGGGGGGGGGGGGGGGGGGTGTCGTTTGGGACAAAACTTCCCAAAGCGATACATCGCCGGCAGAGGTGAAGGAGGGGGAGCTCGCCTGAATTTAGGGACCGAGCGGAGGAGACGATTACGGGCTCGGGCCCCTGCTCCGTGTTTGAGGCCGAATCGGTTGCGAGTGTCCGATTTCATTCTCTGGGTGGCAGAAGTGGAGAGAGCGTTCTACATTCCGACGTTTGACTTTTGGAACAGATTAATGCGCAGAAATGCAAGTCTACATGCACCTCTCCAAGGAAGGTATCCTATAACACACATATGCTTCTCATTCAACTCCCCCCCCCCCCCCACCCCACCCCTCAAAAAAAAACATTAATAGAGTCTACATAACTCCAAGTAGACTTAAGAGAATGTAAATTAGATCCTTGTTGCATTAGTGGCATTGAATGGCACCAGCAGAGGCACGTTACTCTATCTATTCTGGCAATAGCCGAAGGTGGAACACTATACAGTAATTACTTCCAGGATTCCTGCTGGACTTGCGATCCCTGTCTGTGTGTTTGTTCTCCGAGTGATCTATCATCATCATCATCATCATCATCGATTGGCTCGGATTGCAAGAGTGCAACTACCTGGGTTGCCGGGGACGAGAACATTTTGCTTCCAGAAGGAAACCGGTCCGGGGGCAAAAAAAAAAAACGAGGGGCAAACCTTTATGTGGCATCGATCGATAGCCACTGCGTGCAGAGTGAAACCTCCAATATTTATAATCTACGCGGAATGAGGAAGACTTCAATGAATAGTAAAGACTGTTTGTGGGGGTACGGCTGGAAGCACAATTGGCTGCTGCATCGAAATAAATAATAATGATTATAATAATCCTTGCATTTTGATGTAGCGCTTTTCACATCTTATCGACGTCTCAAAGCGCTTCACTGAAAAGCTGCACATTTGTGGGCGAAACGCGGCAGCCAATTGCGCACAGCAGCGTGTCCCCCACAAACAGTCGTGGATTGAACGACCAATTTTATTATCGTGGTTTTTTTTGGACGGATTATTATTAGGCGTGTGTGTGTGTGTGTGTTTGTGTGTGTATGTGTGTGTGTGGAGTAAGGAGACTTGCCCAAGGTTTCGCCCCTGACCTGCTTGGATTCGAACACAGGTCTCACCGCTTGTAAGGCGAGCGCTCTAACCCACTGAGCTACAGGAACTATCTGGCCCACATAACATACAGACAATTCACATTGTCTGTGAAGCACTTTGAGACGTCTCCACGACTTGATAAGGCGGGATATCAAGGATTATTCAGATTATTATTTAATATTAATCCTTTCCTTCGGCTGGCTACTTCAGTGCGTAGATTTCCCCTTTGTTCTGTCTTGAAAATGCTGCTGTCCCCGAATTCTGACCATCTCTATCTCACCAATTTCAAACGACTTGAAGAATCGCACGAGGCATCTGGCTGGTTGGAATGTCAGGGCAGGTATCTCTGTGACCTTCAGCCGTGCAGACAAGCGGAGATTCTGCTGTGCGCACACAGTTTGAGGTCTACAGTCCCTTGGCAATGGGTTAAAATGTTGCCTCCCTTCCCTCACTGCAAACTGTGATCTTTCGATAGCTATTTGAACGGTTATTGATCGCCCCCAATTATACGGTCAATTCACTTTACAGCATATATACCGTGAAGCGCTTTGAGACGTCTGGAAGATTATATTATTATTTGGGGAGGACAGGTTTTCAGGGCTGTGCGGAGAGCATAGGAGTGATTTGGGCAGCTCTTTTCAAAGAGCCAGCACAGACACGATAGGCCGAATGGCCTCCTTCTGTGCTGTATAATTCTATGATTCTAGGATTAAGCGCTTTAAGTAAGGTAGCAAACGCTTTGCTTTTAAGCCAAGGGAAGCCATGCATACCGTGAAATGGTTGGAATGGTCTATTACACTGTATGATTAAAGGTTTTCAGGCATTTCATTAGACACACAAAGACTCTCAAAGCGCTTCACGTAATATACTCTGAAGTGAATTGACTGTATATATTTGTGGGCGAAACGCGGCAGCCAATTGCGCACAGCAGCGTCCCCCAGAAACAGCCGTGGATTGAAAATGACCAATTTATTATCGTGGTTTTTTTTCCTGAGGGAGAATTATCAGGCGTGTGGTGAAAGGAAACTTGCCCAAGGTTTCGCCCGGACGTGCCGGGAATCGAACCCAGATCTCTCTTGCTTGCGAAGCGAGTGCTCTAACCACTCAATGAGCTACAGGACTCCACGCAGGAAGAGTGGAAAGAATCAGGAAGAAAGGGGTGGACGGGGGAAAAATAGTAAATTGCATGAGATATAAATATGGTGCCTTAAGTGCCCACCAATCTTACCCTGAGAGTGAAGATTCCCTTTACATGAATCACTGTCTACAAATATATGAAACTAACCAGTTCACAATCGGCTACAATTGGATTGTTGATTGTCACACCCTTGGGCAAGTTTCCTTCTCCACACACACACATACACACACACCCACACACACACACACCCACACACACCCACACACCCACACACACACACACACATACACCCACACACACCCACACACACACACACCCACACACACACGCGCCGAATAATAATCCGTCCCCAAATAAACACAAGAATAAAAATTGGTCATTTTCAATCCATGACTGTTTGTGGGGGACGCCGCTGTGCGCAATTGGCTGCCGCGTTTCGCCCACAAATATATACAGTCAATTCACTTTACAGTACATTCTGTGAAGCGCTTTGAGACGTCGATAAGATGTGAAAAGCCGCGATTATATAAAATGCCAGGATTATTATTATTTATTATGATTATTATTATTATACCGTTGACATTGGTGGAATTTCCACAAGCACGAAGAGCCTTTGGGCTTCCCTATAGCTCCCTTCCCTCCGATCAGGTCGGCGTAACTTCAATCCACTGAAGGGAAGGGAGAGTACATCTCACATGTGCTACTTGAGAAGGTCAAATGGGAACTGTCAGATCCGACCGAACTGACCCACGCGCCCACGCGCCAACTCCCGGTGTCTGACCCCCCCCCCCCCCCCCGCGCCGTTTGGCCACTTCAACACAGAACCGCCCGTGACTGGGGCTCCTGATAGTATCACATCTGCTTCCATCATCCCGATTGAGTTGATCCGCATCCAAGTTGGATCAAGTTCCGTCCAAACATCCTGCCGTCATTATTATAGATAAGGTCATTGTTTTAAATTTTCTTACGGTGGGGGGTGGGGGGGGGAGCGAGGGAGCGAGGGAGCGAGGGGGGTGGGTGGGGGGGGGGGGGGGGGTGGAAGAAAGAGACAACCTTATTTTTTTTTAGAAAGCAGGAATTCTCTACAGACCACCGATCAGCTTCCTGCCTCCAGTGATAGGTTTCACAATCTCCTCATTTTAAACGCAGCCACCTGCACTGGATAGGTTCTATTGTCCCCTCACACATGTGGCCCGTTTCAACCCACACATGACAGTCTGACCTTCTGCTGGGTTACGGCCATATTGCCGGCATCTGTTTTACGAAAGGTTTATTTGGATTGAAGCTTCCAAACTCTGTTGCAGGAACTGGCCGACCGGGCCAGGGAACCAATCAAGACATTATTATTAACACTGCAACCCCCCCCCACTCTCCGCATTGTCTGTTCATCCACCTCTCGGAGTGTGTTCAGTCAGCCTGTGCTTTTTTGAAACATTAGTTCATTTACCTGGCTTCGCGGCGAGCGAGTTAATGCGACCTATTTTCCAACTCGCGTATACCCCAGTCATAATCTTCCTATCAGCGGAAAACAATCTCAGCTCAGGCCTCACCTCTGAGAGATGTTGGCTGGCGTCCTGAACTCATACGTGAGCTCCCTTGGGGCGGTGGATTCTAGAGCGAAACAATATTCCGAAGGAGAACGAACGAGGGGAAACAGCAGTGGGGTGGATCGAGTACCAGCACAGACATGATATGTTAATTGACAACTCTCCCAGCCCACCCCCACCTCCGCCTCCCCTCCGCACTGCAGGTGTTGAAAGCCCAAATCTTGTATTCCATCTGAGGACATTACATGCTAGATCTCTGTTACTCAAAAAGTGCTGATATGTGCATATCCCTCCCCGCTTATCCACGCAGATACACATCCTGCAGCGGCAAGAGTTTTTCCGAAAGTATCTCAAATTCTCGAACCGACCGAGACGGGGAGAGAGAGAACAAAAAAATCAAAATTAGCTTTTTTTTCCCCCTGCCAGCCTCACCCCCTTCCCCCCCCAAAAAAAAAATCTTCCCCAGAATGTGGTTTCCTGAGGATTTTTCGTTTCGTAATACAATAATCAAAAGCTTCGGGACTCGCTCTAAATATTTATTCCGTGGGTAGCTTCCAAGCTTTTTGCCGAGCTCGATGATGTACGGAGAATGTAACATTAATAAGCATGACCTAAAGAGTGACAGAATAATGGTAACAAATTTCGAGGAGCAAGAAAACTGATCTTGTTTGAGTTTCTGGTGGACGAGGAATTTCTCAGCGCAAAGAAAGAAAAATAGATACTGATGTGGGGTATGCCAGGAAGAAATCTCACAGGGATTCAGACAGTTTATACGGAGAAATAATAATAATCATAACACAGTAATAATCCTTGCATTTGATATTGCGCCTTATACCATGTCTTTGAGACGTCTCAAAGCTTCGCTGAATATACTGTGAAGGGAAATGTGGGCGAATTGTCAAATGTCATCATGATTATTTGAAATTCGTTACCAGAATCGATTATTCAAGCTGAATCGGTTGACTCGGGAAGTCCTACCGACGTGAAAGGCGCTCTATAAATGTAATTTTATATCATTGTTGTTGTTGGTGTTGTTCAAAGGGGAAATGGATAAGCGCCGGAGCTGTCAAAACATTGAGGTACACAGGTGAGAGAGAGAGAGAGAGAGAGAGAGAGAGCTGGAAAGTGGGATTATTAATAATATTAACAATAATAATCCTTGCATTTGCATATAGCGCTTTTCACGTCTTCTAGATGTCCCAAAGCGCTTCACAGGACATACTGCAAAGTGAATATATCTGGGATTTAACAGGGGAAGAGGGTGATTTTGAAAAAAATGGCCATTGTGGCATAGATACCTCCTATATTCTGTGCAAATATAGACAGTATATACGTGTCAACTTTATGTGCAGATCACAGGCTGGGAATTAGCAACACAATGTTCACACTATCAGTACATTGATATGTAGCATTGGAAGGATGCCAGGAACAAGCCAGAGCATCAGTTGGGCTACACAGAGACAAATCAACGCTTGCACAGAAACCCTGATCAAATCAGCAAACACTGATACCCACAAAGCCTTTCCGTATTATCTTCACTGCATCGTTGCAAACAACACGATTTGTGGAGTTCTTTGTGGAGTGGTTAGAGCATTCGCCTTTACAAGCGTGAGACCTGTGTTCGAATGCAGGCAGATCAGGTCAGGGCGAAACCTTGGGGCAAGTTTCCTTACTCCACACACACACACACACACACACCCACACACACACCCACACACACACACACACACAGGCCTAATAATAAACCGTCCCCCCAAAAAAACACAATAATAAAAATTGGTCAATTCAATCCACGACTGTTTGTGTGGGGGACGCTGCTGTGCGCAATAGGCTGCCGCGTTTCGCCCACAAATATACAGTCACTTTACTTTACAGTGTATTCTGTGAAGCGCTTTGTGGCGTCGATAAAATGTGAAAAGCCGCTATATCAAATGCAAGGATTATTATTATTATTAACAGCAACTTGCATTTGTTTAGCCTTCACACAGGGTAACGTCCCAGAGTGCTTGACAGTGGCGGAGTCCGTCACCGAGTCGTTGGGGGGGAGAGGGGGTTTGGGAAGTTGACCAATAAATAAATTGCACGAGAAAGTAAGAGGTCTTTAGGCGGGATTTGAAGGCGTGGACGGGAGGGTTTGAGGGGGAGAGTTCCAGGCTTTCGGGATGACGTCCTCCCGACGTGAAAGGAGCTTTACAAATTTTGTTCTTGTTGCTGCTGTTGTTGTAGTGCTTACAGACACGGCCATCGATGGTGGGGCAGAGGCATTATATCTCGTCCTACTTCTTGAGTGCCCGGGGCATGGATTAGGATGTACCAGATGAGGCATATAGTTTGGCAACCTACATGCCCTTGGCAAGACAGTGCTTCACTCCATGCCAGGGACCCATCAGAGATTCAGGCAGTCAGTCATTAGGTACTTGATGGATAAGTGGTTTCTCTGGGTTGTTGAGGAAATGGGAGACGCACAGCATCAGCCGTCTGCGACTACAAAGTTCATAATAGAACCAGGATGGTACAGCTCCACGTTCCTCCAAAACGTCACCACAATGGAAGGCAACGGGAATCCAGTTACAGGCTCCGAGGGCTGACTTTCCAACCAGGGAATAGGGCAGCACATCAAACATGGCGGCTGTTTGCAGTGGGAACCAAACAGACCCGGGGGGGGGGGGGGTGGGGGGGGAATGCTTAAGGCATCCTTTCACACCTTGCTGCTCACTGATTGACTGACTGACTGACTGACTAAAGCAAAGCACTCACCTCTTCTCCCAGGAGAATAATAAGAATAATATAAATAATAATAATAATAATAATCCATGCATTTGATATAGCGCATTATCACACCTTCGAGACGTCTCAAAGCGCTTCGAAGAATATACTGTAAAGTGAATTGACTGTGTATTTTTGTGGGAGAAACGCGGCAGCCAATTGCGCACAGCAGTGTCCCCCACAAACAGTCGTGGATTGAAGTGACCAATTTTTTTTAAAAGGAATTATTACCCCCCACCCCCCCCCCCACCCCTCCCCCCACCTCCGGAAAAGCAATGCACCAATCGACTTTAACACCCGGGTGACCAGGTAAACCGAGGTGTGTGGAGGAAGGAAACTTACACGACGTGTGGCCCTGTCGGGAATCGAACCTAGCTCTCTCGCTTGCGAGGCGAGCGCTCTAACCTCTGAACTACAGGACTCCTGAGAATGAGGTATGATGTGGTCTGCGTGGGGGGAGATATTGGGGGGGGGGGGGGGGGGGGGGTGAATGCAACGTAAAGCCCTTGAAATTGCACGTCTGTTCTCATTGTCTCATTGTCATGTAACTGGTTTGACGGGGATTTCCTCGAACCTGTTATTTTTTTTAAAAAAAAACCGAACCATGGCATGTAAGTCAGAGGAAAAAGAAATCACAGAAAGTTTTGTTTCCTTGAGCAACTTATGGAAACATTTTTTTTCTCCTAGAATTATTTTTTAATGGTTTATTTGAAGCCTTCATTCACTGGAATTCTCAATTTCAAGCTATGCATTTGATAAATATTAACTTTAAATGAGCTCGCTCCAGCTAACGATGGCAAAGGAGCTCGTCCGACAGCTGGAAAGTATTGTGACTTTGGACATTTTTTCACTTGGAAGAGCTTCAAAGCCTCCCTTTTGATTAGTGCGATTGCCAAATGGAAAAGAACTGCGGTGAGGGAGGGAGAGAGGGAGGGATGAAGGACCTTGGGAGGTTGTGGCCGGCGTCAGGCTCATTTCAATTCACACTTCTGCACATTCTGGCAACGACAAGAGAGAGAGAGAGAGAGAGAGTAAAAAGGGATTCAAAATACAAGCGAGCAAAAAGATTTTCCTACTTTCCCCCAGCAAAAACGCTTTCTTTCCACAATTTGGTGTGGTTTTGAAATCTCCGCCAAGCCTTTTTAAAATAATCAGCTTCTTTACTTTACTTTGCGAGACAGACATAGAGAGGGGTGGTGGGGGGAGGGATGGGAGGGGGGTGGGGGGGGGAATGAGACAACTTCTGTGTGGCTCCATTGATAATAATGATTATACTAATAATACTAATAATTGTGTGCCTGATAATAATCCTTACTCCTTACTCCACACGCCTAATAATAATAATCCCTCCAAAAATCCCACAATAATAAATTGGTCATTTCAATCCACGACTGTTTGTGTGGGGGGGGGGACGCTGCTGTGCGCAATTGGCTGCCGCGTTTCGCCCACAAATATATACAGTCAATTCACTTCACAGTACATTCTGTGAAGCGCTTTGAGACGTTTAGAAGATGTGAAAAGCGCTACATCATATGCGACGATTATCATCATTATTATTGTTGACTACCAACCATCTGGAAACCTTACCAGATTTCTCTCCCACGTCTCTCCTCCACGAGACAGAATACAGTGAAAACCCAATTAGATTTTTTTTTGGGGGGGGGAAAATAAAACGGAAATCCTACTCCTACTAGAATACTTCAAGTTAAAGCCTTTCCTCGCACCGCCCGTCGCTCACACTCAGTTACACATGACAGTAAAGCCTGACACATTCCTGAAAAACGCCACAAATGAGTGATTCCTTCCTCCTCAATTTGACTCCACTTCCGAACGTCCAAAGCTTATTTTTAATCTGGACGGCTGTTGTTGATTTCTTTTCTGTTTACTTGCCTGACACTCACAGGTGCTGTTAACCCTGTAGTCGTTCGTGGAGTCCTGTAGCTCAGTGGTTCGAGCGCTCGCCTCGCAAAGCAATAGGACCTGGGGAGTTGAGGGGGTTGGGGAGCGAAAAGTTGGGCAATTTTGCTGAATAATAATTAATAATCCCTTGGCAAAACGGCGGATAAATAATAATAATGATTTGTTCACTCAATCCACGACTGTTTGTGGGACACTGTTGAGTGCCAGTGTGTTTTATTTCTGACTCTTCTTAGCCTTAGAGGATATAAGAGACCTTTAGCAAGGCAGTCTTTTCAATCTTGGATTTTACGCATTTGATAATAAGTAGCTGGATTTACACTTCGCAGATAGAAAAAATAAATGACCATTTTTAACATCCATCCACCTGCATAGGGAGACGAGAGCTCGGTTTAATGATCTTGTTAACGCTCTTGCAAGAAGACTTATCTCTGAGCCAGGCTGTGTAGTGACTGTGTGTTTTGTAAATCCACGAGGACACCTGCTCCCTATTTCTTTACTCGGAGGAGGAAAAAAACGAGTTCTGTTTTTAAGGCCTCAAACTTTTAGTGGCTCTTTAATAACAAAGCCAAATTGTCCCGATTTTTTTGGGCAGGTTAGAACGTTCCACATTTGTCACGTTAGCAATGTTTGTTAGTTTTCTTTTTTTCAAAACAAAATATTGTCCATCGTGTTAGGCCATCAGGGAAGCAATTAACAGATGGAAAATAAGTATGTTTTATTATTGGCAAAGGTCACTTAAAGGATTTTAACTGATTGAAAGAGCCTGGGAGGTACAACCTATCAAAGTTTTACAGTATTTTCTATTAGAACCAGAGGGCCCAACATTTCTCTGAGTCTTAACCAAAGACCGTTACCCTAAAATAATAATAATAATCCTTGCTTTTGATATAGCGCTTTTCACATCTTATCGACGTCTCAAAGCGCCTCACAGAATATGCTGTAAAGTGAATTGACTGTATATTTGTGGGCGAAGCGGCAGCCAATTGCGCACAGCAACCCCACAAACAGTCGTGGATTAAAAATCACCAATTTTTATTATTGTGTATTTTTGGATGGATTATTATTATTAGGCGTGTGTCTGTGTCTGTGTGTGGAGTAAGGAAACTTGCCCAAGGTTTCGGCCTGACCTGCCTGGATTCGAACACAGGTCTCACGCTTGTAAGGGGAGTTGCTCTAACCACTGAGCCACAGGAGCTCCACAAAAAAACTTCTAAAACTGAAGATCGAGTAGAGGTTTAGGAAAGTCTTCGTGTTCTCTCTTTGTTTGATAGCCGTTGTTTCTCTTCAGTGCACAACTCCGAGAGAGAGTGAGAGAGAGCTTGGGCCAGACTGACCAGGAATTGGAAGGAGTGAGTTCAGGAGCAACATAAAGGAGTTGACTTCATTGGAGTGAAGGTATGTTTAGTGCCTCTTATGTAGGGGTTTGTTTTGTGGACAGTCTGTGGGTACACACTCTCTCTCTCTCCTTCTGGATTCCACTTACCCATAGTCACAGCAGTTTCTGCAGGTCCCTCTGAAACGACGGCGGCTGAGATTTTCACACTGGATCTTTTCTGCCAATGACCTCTTAACTCTTTATCAGACAATGTGAAATTTTTGACTGTTGTCGTGAGAGCCACGGAACTGTTCGGAGTCTGCAAAATACAGAGTTAATACGAACCGTTCCCTCAACAATTTGGCTAAATTGCTATTTTGACTTCACCAGCATAAACAATTTACTACTGTGTTAAGAATTATGTCAGAATTTGCAAACTCGCTTTGATACTGACCAAAATAATCTCTTAATTTACCATATGGCAGTGATTCAGTGCAAAGATCGTTTGCGAGTCAGAAAAATCAGATGCAATTTATTTGACTTCTAACCGTTTCATGGAATATCTTAATCGTTTTCAAGCATTGCTGGAAGATTTGGAACTTTTAGTTGGCTGTTTCAGTCGGAGGAATAAAGCGTTTACGCGAGGTTTTCAGGGATTTAAAGTTTGTTTTAGTTACCACCGTGATGCTGAGTTAAAATTGCCCTGACTATGGGCGGGAAGGAAAATGCATGTTAACATAGAAACAGGAGGAGGCCATTCAGCCCCTCCAGCCTGTTCCTGTTCCGCCATTCGATAAGATCATGGCCGATCATGTACTTCAACTCTACTTACCCGCCCTCGCCCTGTATCCCTTGGTACCCCGGTCTAAATAATAAAACTCTTACATTTGATGTCAGTAAAGCGAATCTCACGCTTGTAATATAGACAGTCAACGTGTTACAGTAAATCCTGTGAAATGCTTCGAAATGTCTTCCTGACATGAAAGGTGCTATATCAAATGCAAGAATTATCATTATTGTCAATCAACAGGCCCCTGGAAAAAAATGCGTACAGCTGAATAAACGTGTCTGCAAATGTGTTAAGGATCAGTTGTCTTATACACATCTTGCGGAATACTCGTTTCGAATATGGCTAATTTCATGGCAATCGATTCAAATTCTCATTTCAGGTTTATAATTGCTAAAAAAAATATATATTTAATTGGCAATTTGCTATGAAGATCTGTCAAGGAGCTCCTGTAGCTCGGTAGTTAGAGCACTCGCCTTACAAGCCTGAGACCTGTGTTCAAATCCAGGCAGGTCAGGGCAAAACCTTGGGCAAGTTTCCTCACTCCACACACCTAATAATAATAGTGCTCCATCCAAAAACAACCACAATAGTAAAAATTGGTCATTTACAATCCACGACTGTTTGTGGGGGACGCTGCTGTGCGCAATTGGCTGCCACGTTTCGCCCACAAATATATACAGTCAATTCACTTCTCAATATACTCTGTGAAGCGCTTTGAGACGTCGATAAGATGTGAAAAGCGCAATATCAAATGCGAGTATTATTATTAAGGCATGAAATATGGATGCGGCTAAATGTTTGATGTGCAGAAACGCACGGGGGGACATCGCGGAGAGGAAAGAGTCGCATTGAACAGTCAATGAGTTAACATTGGCCTGGGTGTAAAACGCTGGCTACGTGGACAGAGTAAAGTAAACCGGTTTCGAAAACGAGCTGCGTTCCTACTTTGACTTACGAACTGTCCAGAACGCCACGTCTGAAAACGGAAAAAGTAAACGGTGGAGGAATCAGTCCACTGCCCTCCCCCTACCCCCCCCCACCTCCCACCACCCTTCATTATCCATCCAAGGCTGTTTGGTTTGCAGGGTTCCTCATTACACTTGATCACCCATGGAATAACAGAGGCCGACAAAGGAAAACAAACAGAGTTTGGGAAACCCGCAAAAAAAGGAACAGACAATCAAACTGCTGAGTGTGGAACATAGTAGCGGAACGAAGCGAGGATGAAACCAGGACACTCCACACTCCACAAGCAAAATATTTATCCAAGGACAGAACCCCTTTTGTTTGCTCCGTCTCGGCTACGCTTTGTAACTGTCGGAAGAAAATCCCTGCACTCAGCTACAGCTAACATTTGAACAAGGCTACATCAAGTGGTATTTGCTTTATCTCCCGTTCCTTGACATGAAGAACACTCTCTCAAACAAAGATGTATATTTTTCTACGTTTCTTTTTTAAACACCACTCGCCTGCGCACCATCGAGTTAAGAGTTCAGTCGACCCAAGTATTGACTGACTGCTCAATAGCATCAGCAGGATCCAGAGGTTTCTGTTAAGATATGAGTGGAAGTCCCCTTAATGGTGGAGTCCCTGTAGCTCAGTGGTTAGAGCACTCGCTCTAACTGTGCGCAATTGGCTGCTGTGTTTCGCCCACACATATTCAGTCAATTCACTTTACAGCGTCCCCACAAACAGTTGTGAACAGAAGTGACCAATTTATTATTGGTTTTATTTGGAGGGATTATTACTATTATTAGGCGGAGTGGAGTAAGGAAACTTGCCCAAGGTTTCAGCCGGCCTGGAATCGAACCCAGGTCTTCTCATTTGTAAGGCGAGCGCTCTAACCCACTGAGCTACAGGAGCTCCACGGTTATTGCCACACGGACTCGGGCGCCGCGAATCATCTGTACTTTGGATTATTTAGCACCAATATAGACGACTACACTTCCCCTCTTTATTTCCATCGCGAAAGTGTTGAATGTTGCCCGAGAGAGAACGGAGCGACTGTTAGTGACTGCTATTAGTGGTAACCGACCCTGGAACACAGAGGTAATATGGCATCAGAAACGCACAGCTATACATCAAGGTTACAGTTATGCTTGAAGTCTGAGCGTGTCATTGCCAGCACGCAATTATTGCGAGGAAAGGGGAATAAAACACCTTATATAATGTGTATTATAGGGTACGTAATGACCTAGTGAGTTGTTAACATTGTATTTACAGAATCTGTTTTAAATAAAACTCTTTGCTGGTGTAGAAAACCACAACAAAACACGAACGGGAGTGAGCGAGTGAGGGGGGGAAAAAAATTGTCGGCCATAATGGAAAACACAGACCCTTGACAGTGCGCGTCGAAAGGAAAAAATAACTCACCGATTGGAAGAAATAGAATATGAATGCGTTACAATACGCCAACCCACTCTTACGAGTGCCTCTAATTGAATTGAAATCTGCTAATCTACTCGAGTATTCTTCCTGTGGTTTACGTTGCCTCTGATGTACGGGCGCCCACCTTTCTTGCACGCATTTACAAGTTACTTTCTACGTAACGTGTGAAAACCCACAGTTCTTGCAACAACAAAAAAGTGCCATTTAATACAAGCGAGCGAGGAGAAAATACATGTTTGCTGAGATCCTTTCCAAATAAATCATCAGACTAACATGATTAAATGCATTTTTTCCAGTCTAACGTTGGGAGTGTGTGTAAAAAACAAAAACATTTGTGATTCATTTTCTCTACAGTTTGTTTTGCTTAAGTACAACACAAAAAAAATCAAAAGAATCGTTATTAGCCCGGGGGCAGGATCAGTAAACTGGCTTTGGTTCCCATGTTCATGTTAGTTTGGTTGTCCTTTGGACTCAAAATAGACCAAAGGTAATAACATGGCCTTAAACTCCGTGGGGGGAATTTATTGCCGAGTGTGTGGTAAAGCTGACTGCCATTTGCTAGGTAATAGTTACTGCTTCCATCGCACCCATTTCCTGATCCCACTGGAATGGATGTTTATTAAACTAGAGAAATTTGCTTCAAGGACCCCCCCATCCCCCCACCTCTCCATACATTGGTTTGACAAGCTCACAGGTTTGGACAAGCTGAAATTGGTTGTATGGAAATGTGATGTGTCTGCAAAACAAGGGACGCAATCACACGACCATAAGGGGAGTCCATTCAGCCCCTCCAGCCTGTTCGGCCACTGTATAAGATCATTGCTGATCTGTACCTCCATCCCAGTTTGCCTGTGGTTTGCCTTGGATCCCTTAATACCCTGACCTAACAAATATCTATCCAGATAAATAATATAAAATATTTATGAAGCAAATGAGGAGCTCCCGTAGCTCAATGGTTAGAGCACTCGGATGGACTGGGGGTAGATTCCCCTTGCTACTCACAGACTTTCCGTCTGTGGTGGCTTTGATTTGTATATGTTGAGAGTTGCTTTTGAAGCGAATCAGCAAGTTTAGTTTGTTTGTTTGTTTGCTCACTCAGCCATAGCATTGACTGGGCACATTGACATGAGTTGACAACAAGCCCCCCCACCCCCACCTCTCCCCCGGGAGCGAGGCTTCAGATCCAAGCCAACATCTACACCATATCATTACCACTCTGCCAGAGAGAAGCACAAACCAACAAACAGACAGACAGACAGACAGACTGGGGCATCCAGGCTGCTGTCTTACATTAGCTCCATAGTCTACCTGACTATAGCTCAGTGGTTAGAGCACTCGGCTTACAAGCGTGAGACCTGTGTTCGAATCCAGGCAGGTTAGGGAGAAAGCTTGGGCAGGTTTCCTCACTTCACACACACACACACACACGCCTAATAATAATCCCTCCAAAAAAAACCACGATAAATAAAAATTGGTCATTTCAATCCACGACTGTTTGTGGGGGACGCTGCTGTGCGCAATTGGCTGCCGCGTTTCGCCCACAAATACATTCAGTCAATTCACTTTACAGTATATTCTGTGAGGCGCTTTGAGACGTCGATAAGAGGTGAAAAGCGCGATATCAAATGTAAGGATTATTATTATCAATATGCCTCATCTAAACAAGTTAACTTTGACAAGGTAAATCGCTATAATTTCACCAATTGATAACACTGGTTTGGTAAGAGATGGGAGTGTTAAACGTTAAGCATCAAATAGTGATTGCTGTTAGTTTCACTGGCCAAAATTCCACTCCCTCACCCCACCCGTTGACCCTCAGTAACGTGGCCGATAACATTAGCCGCCCGAGGACAATCTTTTACCCAAAGCTTGGGTGAACCATTCCCATTTATTGGTGTTATTTATTTTTGAGTGTAGAGCGGCTGAAAGCTTTCATGCATCAGTTCCATTTAGTACCTATTATTTACACCTGAGGCACGAGGCATGTGAATGTATTAGTATGTCAGGCCCATTCAATTTCCTTATTTATCATCGAAGAGCAGAGAACATGAAAGCTTCGATGGATCAGTCCCAATTGATCACTATTATTTATACCCAAGCATAGAGCGTTTGAACGTTTTAATGCGTCAATTTCGTTCATAGATTCATAGATTTAGAATCATAGAATTTTACGGCACAAAAGGAGGCCATTCGGCCCATCTAGTCTGCGCCGGCTCTTTGAAAAGAGCGATTCAATCCCACTGCCCTGCCCGCTCCCCATAGCCTAATAGACCTGTTCTCCCTAAATAAAGATCTAATTCCCTTTTAAAAGTTGTTATCGAATCAGCCTCCACCACCTTTTCAGGCAATGCATTCCAGATTCCAACAACTCGCTGAGTGAAAACATTTCTCCTCAGCTCCCCTCTACTGCGCCTTGAAACTATTTTAAATCTGTGACCACGAGTCACAGATTCGCCCATGAGTGGAAATAGTTTTTCTCTATTTGCCCTGTCGAAACCCCTCATGATCTTATAAACCTCTATTAGGTCTCCCCTCAATCTTCTCTGCTCCAGAGAGAATAACCCTAGCCTATCTAGCCTCTCCTCATAGCTGAAGTCCCTCAATCCTGGCACCATCCTAGTAAATCTTCTTTGTACCCTTTCCAATGCCTTCACATCCTTTCTGTAGTGTGGTGACCAGAATTGAACACAGTATTCCAGCTGAGGCCTCACCAAAGTCCTATAGAGGTTAGTCAGCACTTCCTGACTTTTGTACTCTATACCCCTATTTATAAAGCCTAGTATCCCATATGCCTTCTTAACAGCCTTGTCTACCTGTTCTGCCACCTTCAACGAGTCACTAACACAAATCCCCAGGTCTCTCTGTTCCTTCACACCATTTAAAATTGTACTATCTAGCCTATATTGCTAGATCTGAGCAGCCAGGATATGATATGATATGATATAGTATGATATGATATATGATATGATATGGATATGATATGAAAGATTGATACATCAGTCCCATTTACAGCCATTCGTATTTTAGTACTGATATTCAAACACAGAGCATGAGATTTCTTGGCGCTGTTTTGATGAGAACTAATCTCTCCGTTGCTCTCTGATCCGCAACGTACGATGACACACAGCGCGGTGAAAGGTCTGGGAATAGCGATAAAGTAGATCCGAGAGAGCGAGAGAGAGAGAGAGAGAGAGAGAGAGAGAGAGAGAGAGAGAGAAAAAAAAACGCACAGGGTTTGAGTTATCCGGAACTATTGCAGTAGTTAGCATGAAATTACCGATTATTTCTTGCAGATTCAGGCAGCCTCTTGTGCGAGAGCTGAGAACGAGATCTTGGAGTAGGCTTGTGGGAATTCCCATAGGAGCTTTGCAGTAGGTACTGGCAATGGATGCTGATTCTTTCATTCTGGCAACTAAAGAGGGAACATTTCACACGCAAAGCCTCCCTTCTTTTCGAGAGCAAACTTTATAGAGTTCCATTTTTTTTTAATATACACTGTATTTTTATATAGAGAGAGGTAAAGATCGCTGAGGTTTCTTTAACCACTGCCTTGTGTCAGCGAGCACACGGAATGGGTTAAGAGACAACCGGGAATAGGCACTCCACTGTTGCCGGTGTTGCTGTCTTCAAAGTATACATTCTAAAGAATCTTCAACCTACAAAACCGAAGACTGAAAGCAGCGTTGGCTATTTTAACCGCTTCCCCCGTTCCTTCCCCCACGTACCGTACATGGATTTGCTCCTCTGTCAAGTGAGAATGGGACTACTAGACTAAGTTAGTTTGATGAGCTGGGAGTTCTCCTATCCCAGTCTCTCCGGACCGACTTAGGGGCAATTCCGCGCTGTGGATCGAGGCTGAAACCAGAGTGTCAGCGAGCGGGAAAGGAACAGTCGAGATGACTTTTCGACAACCGATCTGAGAAATTGCTATCGCAGAGCGGTCTATCTAGGGAAAGAGTCTTTTAAGTCGCTGCTTTTGCGGCTGGGAGCAGTGGCAGCCTCCGTTGGTTGAAGGAGGAGAATATCGGCCGGATTGAAACTCAACTGATCTGCGCAAAATGTTTCTCCCGAAGGTTTCAGGAACGGAGCAGCAGTTCCAAATCTACCCACGAGGCACGGATTTTAAGGACACGTTACAAAGACCTGTTATTAAAGCAATTTCTGTCTTTGCGATCACATGTTCCGTACTCCCACCACCCACCCACCCTCCCTCCCACCTGTAACAGTTGGTAAAATTGATCCAAGTGAATAATTTACTATTGCAAAGGCTTTGGAAGCCTCGGGGGCACAGGTTAACAACAAGCGAGTTAAAAATAACAGGGAAATTAGGCAGAACTTTCTTAATCTATGGTAATAAACTTGCGGAATAGATTACCAGGGAAGCAATAATAATAATAATAATCCTTGCATTTGATGTAGCGCTTTTCACATCTTATTGATGTCTCAAAGCGTTTCACAGAATATACTATCAAGTGAATTGACTGTATATATTTGTGGACGAAACGTGGCAGCCAATTGCGCACAGCAGCGTCCCCCACACAAAGTCGTGGATTGAAAATGACCAATTTTGTGGAGGGATTATTATTAGGCGCGTGTATGTGTGTGTGTGTATGTGTGGAGTAAGGAAACTTGCCCAAGGATTTGCCCTGACCTGCCTGGATTCGAACACAGGCCTCACGGCTTGTAAGGCGAGCGCTCTAACCCACTGAGCTACAGGAGCTCCACGAGCAAATAGGATAAGTAGGTTCGAATGACAATTGGATAACATTTGGGAACAAACAATATTTTGAGTAGATGGTTACAGGGTGGGTGTGAGATGAGTGAAAAAAATGTTGGCGTCTTTAAAAAAAAAGAAACACCCAATAGACTTTTCCTGTCGCTAACAGTTCGCACCTTGTGATTTTCAATTATCACCTAGGCAAGAAAATACATTCTAGATATAATACTTTGTTGTATTCACTCGACTGTATGGTGTGAGTTTAACGCCTGTGAAGGAAAATATCAATATCGGGCCTATTTTCATGGGACAGAGACAATTAATTTAATAAACGCTGCATATTCTGATATCACGAAGATCCTGAAGTACTCGCCCTTTCTGTCATTACTTGGGAGAGGCTTTAGATCACCCGTGGACTTGAGGCAATTCGTTTGCTGTCGATTTCGTTTGAACACTATTCGGTATTTGACCCTCACGGCCCACATTAAGAAATTCCATCAATCTTTCCCGATGGTGTGATTGGCAAATAGTATGCAACACACAGATTTATATTTGAATCCCGTAGGCATCTGATTCTGCCTCACTCGCAATCCATAAAAACATAAGAATTAGGAGCAGGAGTAGGCCATTCAGCCCCTCGAGCCTGCCCCGCCTTTTGAATAAAACCATGGCTGATCTTCGAATCCAACTCCATCTGCCCCTCGCCTTATTCCCCATATTGCTTAATCCCTGTGTCCAACCCCAAACCCTCATCTTTCCCTGGCTCCAATGCTTCCCTATATCGTCCGATTTCACATTCTCACAACAAATTTTTGCATGGCATTTCATAGACAAATAAAATGTTACTCTTAGGTCAAAGTCTATACGCTTCAGAGTACATTTGTGTCTGCCTGCAGCCACCCTCCGCTCCCCCTTCTCCCATTCCATCTGATCCCCGTCACTGTGAAACAACACTATCTCGTATTGGTGAAGGTGGTTATACGGGGTGACCAAAATGTTGTGACACTATCAGAATGTCTGATAAGTCTCAAAGAAATGTTGAAATGTTTGATTTTTAAAAAATGACAATCGGTTAGATATCACAGCTTACTGTGTGACCCTGTATATCTGCAACTTATAGCAAAATGCATCCTCCCACCCCGTGTGTTTGCAGTTTCTTGGGGTTGAGAAAAGATATTGAGCCAAAGTAAGATAATAATAATCCTTGCGCCTCATCAGGCCTTCGAGACGTCTCAAAGCGCTTCGCAGAATATACTGTGAAGTGAACCGACTGTATATTTGTGGGCGGAAATCTCGCGAGGCTAGCCAGAGAGGTGGGGAGGGACCGGAATGACAACGGAAATATATTCCCAAATTTAAAACAGTACCAAAGACAAGTTCGAAATCAGGGTTCAGAAAATTGGGATTTGACAATCAGGGCAGGAAAATGTTTTGGCTTTTTAAAAGTCTCAGAAAGTGGCATTGGTTTGAGATTTGTATTTGACGTTTACGTTTATTGGATCCTGATGTTTGCTTTGTTTTGCTCCAAACGTCTAGTGATTTTGGGGGTCCCGGTTTGGCAATTATCCACATGCTTTGTTCCGCCGTATCCAGATACTAAATCAGGGTGAGCGTTTGCATCGGGGAGGAGTGTGTGTCAAAACTGCCATATATTGCAAAGGTTCACCATTTGACAGGCTGCTTCTGAGAACCGTTTAAGGTTTTCGATCCACGTGCAAAAATCCACATAAGAAATCTCTTTACCTCTCTTGGAAGTGTAATCTTGATGTCCGTGCTGGAGAATGGAATACTGTTCCAGTCCGGTCAGCGTGGGCCAAGGCAGTATTATTCAATCCAGGACAGCTATAATATGAACAGATGTGCTGTAATCCTCACTCCGTGATAAATATATCAGTGTGTTTTACCTCTATCTCTCCCACAAATATAAAGTCAAATTCACTTTAGTCGGTGAAGCGCTTTGAATCGTCCATTCATATCAAATGTGAGGATTATTTTTAATCAGATTCAATTTATTATTAAGAGTAATAATAATAATAATAATAATCCTTGTGTTTGATATGGCCCCTTCTCACTGTATCGCTATGGATTCCTGTAGCTCAATGATTTAGAGCATTCGCCGCTCACGAGAGAGATTTGGGATCGATTCCCGGCAGGTCAGGGCGAAACCTTGGCTTACTCCGCGCACTCGACAACAATCCTCAAGAAATAAAAACACCAATGATTTGGTCACTCAATCCACGAGTGTTTGTGGGGAGGCTGCTGTGAGCAATTGGCTGCCGCGTTTGGCCCGCAAATGTACAGTCAATTCACTTGCGGACGAATAGCCTACACCTGCTCCTAATCCTTATGTTCCTATGAATCTTCAACCTTCCAACTCGGAGGAAAGAGTCCAACCGACTGAGCCAGGCTGATCCACCGTCTAAACTTCCAATCCTTCTAAGAGTGTTTGAATGTCCATGGCCGCTCAACATAAGGCTATAGGATCATAGAATCTTACGGCACAAAAGGAGGCCATTCGACCCATCGAGTCCATGCTGGCTCTTTGAAAAGGGCAAACTCAACCCCACCCCCCCCAGCTCTCTCCCCATAACAGCGCAAACCCCAAATAAAAACGTCTGGCTCTCTTTATAAAAGTTGTTATCGAATCGGCCTCCAACACCTTTCCAGGCAACGCCTTCCATGCCAGTAAGAGACATGTCGCATCAAATTTTTCCCTAACCTCAAATCGCCTCGACTCTTATTTGGGTACAGATTCTAACCAGACAAACTTCGCCACAGCAAACGCCTCAGTGTAACGACCAAACGTCAAGCTCCCTTACATAATCGAGGGTTAATTTTCTTGCGGTGGAATAGAATATCATGTCGTAGCGCTCTCTCTCTCTCTCTCTCTCTCTCTCGGCAAGAACTTGCACAGGACATTGAACTAGGCCACATGCGAGCCACTCTCCCACCACATAAAGCAAACAAAAAGCTTTTGTTTTCTTCGACTATCTGTGGTAATGGGAGTCAAGCCATCAGAGGACCTCAATAAGTTGACCTCGTGACTCCCCTAAGACTAGACAACAGCATCGCTGGTCTCCGAGTGCCGGTTAATAAAAATATTTGACTCTTATGCGCAAATCAGCAGGAAACATTAAAACAAAACACCAACAGTAAATGCTCCTCAGAGAAAGCTGTCAAACGCTCTGAATGTTTTAACAACTCTATTGTCAATGAGGTGAAATAAGGGAGAGGGGAGGGGAGGGCAGGGGAGTGGGAGGTGGGGGTAACCGAGAAGGTTGAAGCCAAAGAAAGTTCAAAGCATTTGCATTTTGCTACGACTACTTTTTTTCAACTCATTAGCAAATTATCTTTCACATCAAAATCCTTTCAAAAGGCTACACTGCTTTTAAAGGTTGTTCTGCAGTGAACTCTCTGACCTTGTGTGTTGCAAATTCAAATGTCTCGGGTTATTTTAGCGCAAGGCAGGAAAGCCTACTGTGATTTGACCAGTGGAAGAGAGTCTTGTTTCACAGGTTATAGGGGTGGGGGTTGGAAGGGGTGGGAGGGGGCTTTGGGGGTGGGGGAGAGTTGGGAAGGGGTCGTGGGGTGGGGAGGTGGGGAGGAGGGAATTGGAAAATAATTCTGCGCCCTGAAACAAAATGGTCTTCCCTCAATAAGGCATTGAGTGTGGTCACCGAGATTAAGGGAGTGAGAGCAGGCCATCTTGGAAAGAGACCGGAAAAGCCAGCCGATCATCACCAAGGCATTGCAGGGCAGCGATGGCTCGAAACAGAGGAAGAGGCTCGGGCTGTGGTTCCTCACTGTTCCTCGTTCTTAAACCCCTGGTCGAGAACAGCTTGTACATTGTTGTTTTTGGAAGTCGGTCGGGGGGGGGGGGGGAGGGGGGGGGGGGGGGGGGGGGCGCTCAGGCTTGCAGCTCGGCTCGAGCGGAGAGAGAGAGAGAGAGCACTGGAAAAAAGGAACAGTTTATTCCTGCCTCTGCAGCACGGGGGGCCTGACAGGCCAAGGCAGAGCGTAACTTAAGGACATGGTAGGAAAGATAGAAAAGGCCCACTGAGTAACTTCTAATTTGGGGAATGTTATTGGGAATCTCGTTTATCCGGGCGGGCGAGGGCAGCAAATTAAGACTGGGGGCTATTCATATTACACAAAAAAGTGGCAAGTGAAAATCTACAGTGAGCTAACCCGCTAATCAATCACTCCTCCGGTCGTTCGAAATTAATAATATGCGGATAATATGGAGCTCCCGGAGCTCAGTGGTTAGAGCGCTCGCCTTACAAGCGTGAGACCTGTGTTCGAATCCAGGCAGGTCAGGGCAAAACCTTGGGCAAATTTCCTTACTCCACACACACACACACACACACACACACATACGCGCCTAATAATAATCCCTCCCAAAAAACAAACTCAATAATAAAAATGGGTCATTTTACTCCACGACCGTTTGTGGGGGACGCTGCTGTGCGCGATTGGCTGCCGTGTTTCGCCCACAAATATATACAGTCAATTCACTTTACAGTATACTCTGTGAAGCGCTTTCAGACGTCGATAAAAAGCGCTATATCAAATGCAAGGATTATTATTATGATTATATTGTCACACCTCTCTGATTCCTGACCACCATGGCTCCTTGCTATGTGTGTGTGTGTGTGCGTGTGTGTTCTGTACTGGTACCAAGTACAATGGCGGGAGAGATGGAGAGGGATGGAGACATGAGCAAACTCTCCGCAATGTGGTACCAATAGTATTTAATTCTGGATGGAGCTAACAATTTGGTCTGATTTGAGTTGACAGGTCGATTTAGATCAAACCACGACAAAAGGTCAACCAAACGTTAGGCTCTGTTACACCGTGACCGGCACAATAGTAATGATAATATTAATAATCCTTGATATAGTGCCTTATCCTGTCTTTAAGACGTCTCAAATTAGAATATTTTCACAGAACAAAGTGTGAAGTGAACTGTATATTTGGCGATGCGAAGCTCGGCAGACTACTGCGCACGGCAGTGTCCCCGAAAAACAGCGGTGGGAAAAAATAGTTGCGTTAGGCCAACTCGACAACAACAACAACAACAGCAACAACAACAAAATTACACTTGTACTGTATAGTGCCTTTCACGTCAGGGGGACGTCCCAAGGCGGACTCTTGCAAGTACTTCAGAGAAGGCGAGGTTTGGATCCTGCGCTTTGGAAGCGATATCGCATTACGCAACCAGCTCAGAACACAGAGTACAATCAGAGTACATCATCCCAATAGTGCTGCACAGGTAATGGTTTAAGGAAAGTAATTGTTTCCTAGGCTCAAATCACCAATACGCATCTCAAACGTGAAATGAGAACCATGAAAATATTTGGTCAGCACACTTTCCCAATTAGGAGAAAACTACCATCTGTTGGTCATATGTATTGTGTTTGTCTGAAAGAATAGTCCTTTTTTTAATTCATGACAGTGCACATGGGTTCTGAGCTTTTTTTGTTCTTGGGGGAAGTGGCGGAGTTGGTTGGATAGGGGTTGGGGTGGGAGGTGGGAGGCAGAATAGATATCCAACAGCCTGGTCTCTCGACTGTTTATATAATTGTAATAATCCTTGCATTTGATAAAGCGCTTTTCACGTCTTCTGGTCATCTCAAAGCGCCTCACAGAATGTACTGTAAAGTGAATTGACTGTATATATTTGTGGGCAAAACGCGGCAGCCAATTGCGCACAGTAGCGTCCCCCACAAACAGTCGTGGATTGAAATGACCAATTTTATTATTGTGTATATTTTTGGAGGGATTATTATTAGGCCTGTGTGTGTGTGTGTGTGTGTGTGTGTGTGTGGAGTAAGGAAACTTGCCCAAGGTTTCGCTCTGACCTGCCCAGATTCGAACACAGGTCTCACGTTTGTCGGGCGAGTGCTCTAACCACTGAACACTGAACTACAGGAGCTCAACTATAAGTGGATGACACAAGCGCAGTGCTCTCCCTTCAATCACCTGTCGAGGTGATTAGAAGTGTGTGTGTGTGTATGTGTATGTGTGTGTGTGTGTAATTCAAGCTTTCCCTCCAGTAGCTCGAACAGGTCACGAGTTACAGAACCAAAATTGCTTTGAGTAACAACAACGGTACCATGGAATGCGGCTTTTCCTGCCAATGTGAAGAGGGGACAGTGCAGGGGGGGAGAAAAAAAATGACGGATTAACCTTCGATCCCACATCTCGGTCCGTCCACCTCTCAACTTGGCACGTCACGGCAGTGGCACTCACAAAGTCCATTGCTGCTCAGAGTGCAGCGTTGGAATCAATTCAATGTGGGGGAAAATTGTTTGAGACCTCTTTTATGGGTTGGGGTTAGAGGCTGGGTGGGGGTGGGGGGGCTGGGGTAGGGGTGGGGAGAAGATAAATACTTCTCGTCTTTTCGTAGTTCTTTGGGTTCTACATCTGAAGGGGTTTCTTTTCGCTATCAAGCTGACATAGGTTCACGGCGAATGCTGTGCTGAAATTAACTCAATGTTAATCATAACTGACTTAAGTTTCATTGAAAGACTGCCAGGACGCTTCCAGAGAAGGGAAAATAATACAATATCGGTCGGTGATGCGGTTTGGATTTTTAAAGTCATGGTAAAGGGATATAAAAGAATTCTACAATCAGCCCCAAATTTAACGCAAACAGCCTTTTTATTTGTACGTGCTGAATCCCATATAAAAAATGTACTCTATATGAAAAAAACCTCTGTTTAATAAGTACATATAGTCAACTTTGGTTGCCTTCCATCTCTCACCTCGGAGTATTCAGTGATGGAAAAGTGTGAAAGAACATTTAATTCCCCCAACACACTCACTATTAGGTAGCTTGTTGTAAATGAATCAGTCAGAATGTCAAAGGTGCTTTTTGTGACAAATATAGCCTTGAATGTTTCTGATCCACAAGTTTTATGTGCATCCCTTTTAAGCTTGGAACAAAATCTTTAATTTCTCTTGAAGATATTTTTTAACTCTGGAGCAATGAAAACACATGCCACATTTTATTGCCCACTTTAAGTTTCATTACTCCACAGTACACATACACACACCACACACACACACACACCCCATATAATAATCCCTCCCCCAAAAAAACACCATAATAAAATTGTTCTTTTTCAATCCACGACTGTTTGTGGGGGACGCTGCTGTGCGCAATTGGCTGCCGCGTTTCGCCCACAAATACACAATTAATTCACTTTAGGGTATATTTCTGTGAAGCGCTTTGAGACGTCTGTCTAGAAGACGTGAAAAGCGCTATATATCAAATGCAAGGATTATCATTATTATTATTATTATTATTAAGCATGGTACAAAATGTGTGAGGTTATTGGCAATAACCTCACGATCCATATCAGAGCTGCCCTGTATCAAACCACATTTGATCCCTAGCCACTGGCTGCGAAAATCCCAGTCAAGGTAGCATATCCTTTCCTTTCCAACTCTTCGCCTTAGAACACAGCAACTTTTGACTTCACCCAGAAGGAATTACAGGAATCAGCAGCAGTATAAGTAACTGTCCTAACAGAACAAACGTGAATGAAATGCCTCTTTTGTGCTTGGAGTTGAACCCCTCGCAAGACTGATGCATATTATAGGATTGATGTGCGGGGCAGTACTGAGGGATATCAATGGGTTTATCTAGACTGGAAACCGAATACTCTTTAATACCTTCCCTGGATGCCAGAGCGATGAGAAATGTCTTGAACGTTGCCTGTTTTGCAATACTTCTACATCGTTATCCAACAGAACTCACATTTTTTATCAACGGGAACTTGAATTCTGAATTATTCTTCCCGGATTTGGACAAGACGCAATGTGAAGGCACGATAATACTTACTCATGATTAAAATATATTGCCTGGTTGGTTGGTTGGTTGGTTGGTTTAGGAAATAGTGCATTGTCTCTGTATTATACAATATTGATTTCGCAATCTGCTGAAAGAACAAAGAGAGAGAGAAAGAGAGAGAGAGAAATACAACATTGAGAAACAATGAACACAAAGTATTTATTCCACAGTTCACTTTCACTCCCTGGTTTCGGAAAGGAAATCACACATTTTGGGTCAATTTCACTCCTTTTTTTAACACATCTCACAAAGTGTTTGTCAACAATAAAAACTCACTCACACACACACATAGAGTGACCTGGAGTAGGAATTTCACACAATAATAGGCAGAACGGAGGGATTTTCCTGATTTATGTATGTAGAACTTAGAACTCCCGAAACAGTGCAAGTCTGCCAGCACATTAGATGGTGTGAAGTTCCACTTTGATGCAACAAATTGGATCGCTAAGTGAACTTGGAAGCTAAGCGAGCCTCCTCCGATTCTGCTGAATTACATGTTCAAATGTGCGATGCTCCATACCAGATAGAGCAGAATCCATTCAAGTAGACTCGAGTGCAATGTTGAGGGCATACGAAGGCGATGAGGCCAAGGCTTTTTGTTTTTAAAAAAAATAGCCCTTTTGTTTTTTTTTCTTATCTTAATTGCTAGCAAAAGAGCAAAACTCAATACCTCACAAAGTTCAATGTGATCTCACTGCATCAGGCACACAAAGTATTATATAGCAATTCTCGTATCGTGTCACTCCACACTATATTTCTTCATCTGTCCGACTCCTGCCAAGTCTTGATGCTTTCCAGAGCTTGGAATCAGCAGTCCAGGCATACTACATTAGAATTTATGTTAGTTCATTGCAAAAGATCAGTTTCTTTGCCAAGAAGGAATCTATTATAGCTTTTTTTTTTTTCGCGAACTTACTCGCAAATGGATTCACCAGCAAAACTGAGCGACTACTAACCTCCAGGCATCCTTAACAGTTTGCATCATTAACACGTGTTCAGGGAGATAGGAGCCTCAAGCTACATCAAAACGTCCAGAGAAAACTTGATGTGTTCGGTTTTGTCTGTGGTACACACAAAGTCAGCTGATGTGAAGTCTTGGGGCTTGATAAGTTCAAACGTATCATCTAACCTGAATTTAAAAGTGCGGTTGGCTGTGTCTTTTATTTACTCTGTACTATTACTGTTTCGATGCGTTTTATTTTTTAAACACGTGGTCCCTTCGATCAGCGACTGTTTGCGGGGCCGCCGCTGTGTACAATTGGCGGCCGCGTTTCGCCCACAAAAATGCGCAGTCACTCTGCTTCCGTGAAATGCTTTGAGGCGTCTCCAAAACGAGATAAGGCGCTATATCAAATGCGAGGATTATTATGATGATTATTCTTATAATAAACAGAGCGAATGTGACCTGCGCTAGGTTCACTTCCTCTTGAATCACTCATCGATCATCTTACGTCAATCATGCAACCAACTCTTTAATAACATTCATATTAAAAAAAAAACACAATTTTGGGGTTGTCTGGGCAAAAGGCCAAGTGCAGATTTTTTTTTGGTGGAGAGGGTTTAGGCCAGATTTGTGATATAGATTAAGTGTAAATGTGGTTCTCTGTTATACATCTGGGTTTGCAATAGTCCTTAAGCACAACATTACACATCAAAACCTGGCAACGCTCCCTGATACATGATTGTCTTGCTTGTCTCTGAGATTTCCACGTGTAGGTGAGATCTGCCCGGATTCGAACACAGGTCTCACTCTTGGAAAGGCGAGTGCTCTAACCACTGAGGTACAGGAGCCTTCTCGCGTGGCACACTCTCAGTTTGGTTTGGATTCTCTTCGGCCACGGTGACGGGATTTTCCGCGTGCGGCAAGACAAACGGTCAGTCAGAAACCAAATCGCTAATAGGAGTCATTCACATCAGCAACAACAATGTTTCATGCACTGAAGACATTTCCTTCGCTAGCTACATCCCGTGAAATTATGTCCATCGATTTCATATGCGTGCGTTAGCCAGAAATAGCCTCCGCCCCACCATCCCCCCCAAAAAATAAAGAGCAGCTAGGAAAACAGTCACCCACATGAGCGGAGTATGCTGATTTATTATTTCTGTAGTCATTTGTAAGTCAGTGTAAATTGTTTACAAGAGCCAGTCCCAGAATTGTGTGGATCAGGAGCCAACTGAGACCAATAGAATTCTGAGCAAACAACATCGAACACTAGAGAGCATATTTTCAACGGCCAACTTTTTTGTAGCAAATCTCTGGGAATGAAGCCCAACGCATCGAGATGTGAAACCAGTGTACTGTTCGCTATAGTACAAGACAAGACTTTCTAAGGTCTTGTTTATAGCCTCTTCCTCTTCGCGGATATTGGTTCATCGGTACAGTAACGGAGACAATGCGATTAGGAAGATGTTCCTTGGGGGAAGATTAACTCCACATTTATTGGGTACAATGACTCTTCTGGGTACATAGCATTTTAATTGGGATTGAAACCCAAGGACATTACTTTAGGACACACCAGGACAGAAGAACAAGAGGACATAGGTTTAGAGTTGAAAAGGGCAACTTCAGGACAGACATCACAAGCATAATTAATGACTAGAGCAGGTTGCCAGGAAGGATAGTTGAGGTCAGGACTTTGGATTCATTTTTAAAACAAAAAAAACAGCTTGATGCTGCTATGAGAAGACAGTAGGATGGGTGTTTTGGAAAGAAGAGATCAAATGGGACAAAGGACCTTCTTTCAAGGCCGGTCTCAAGACCCTTTTCTTCGATCGTGCCTTCTGCTGCCCTCCCAACTCTCTCCCTTCCCTCCCAACTCTCTGTAGACAAAGAGCCGGCACAGGCAATAATAGGAGGAATGGCCTCTTTATGTACTGTAGGATTCTACGATTCTCATCAGCTATCTTATTGTGGTACAACCAAACTACAGAATATATTATAATCTTTTGGTCTATAAGAATAGTACTTGTTTGATCAGAAGGTACTCCCTTCAGATACTCCCCCAAAAGTACACATTCACATTGAACACCAGCATCAAGTAGGCTATCGGTATTCATATCAGTTGGTGTCTACATCTGACTATGTTTGTGACCCAAAAAAAAGACTCGATGGAAAAGGCACAGTATTTGGCTGCAGTTTCCCCCATTTGGAAGAAGGAGACCCAAAAAATATCAGTGTTGCAATGACATTACATTGACTCACCCTGATATGAACTTCCATGTGACAGACTTTGAATCATCTGTAAAAACAGCCGAGTAGTGAAGAAAAGCAAAACAATAATTTTTTTTTATGTCTGCTGGATCATTTCATATTTTAATGGAAAAGTGTTGACCTGAAATCTTCCTCTTAACCCCTTTTTGGCCTCCCTACTAAATTAAGTTGAAAGACAATATTTTCTCACACTGCCTTTCAGACAGCGTTATTGTCACTCTCTATATAGTGTGTTTACCATAAGCAGCTTGAACTCAGTTCAAAGTCAGTTATTCTTGTGTGTCTGAAGACAGAGTGCGAGAGAAATGGTAGTGAATTAACAAAACAAGATTGCCACACAGAGGGTGTGGCTTTCACTCAACATTGAAGTTCATAATCTTAACCAAAATCTACCTGTTCAGGTGAATGTGAAAGTTCCCACGATACTGCTAGCAAAGGCAAGGGTGTTTCTCTTCCATATGATGGCCACCAGTCCCACCAGATACAATTGGTCAGTCACTCCATGGATTTGTGTGCGACACTGTTGTCCACAAATTGGCTCTCGTCTAAGTTATAGTCAATTGTTGGGTAACAGATGAATCTGGGAGCATCTGAAGTTACCGATATAATAATATTGATCTCAAACTTCAGAGGAAATGCCAGTTTAACCAATAAATGTTGATCTCCGTCTCTGTGTTTGATGCAGCTCCTTACCCCTACATTGTTGAGTCATCTCAAAGCGCTTCACAGGACACACTGTAAAGTGGAGTGACTGTGTATCATGTCGAATAGAGTTGAGTGTTCACTCAGTTTCCCCCAGATGTCCTGGCTGACAATCCCTCAAAGAAAATTGGGTCATTCGCTTCATGGCTCTTTGTGGGACATTGCTGTGTGCAAATTAGTTGCCATGTTCACTAACAAAATACAACAAAAACTTGAATGTATACCCCTCACATCTCTGGCATCTTATACCTACACACGGTCTTAAATAAAATACAGTCATCACAGTTTTCCTGTAAAACAGTGACCACTGCTCACCATCTGTTACAATATTTAATCGCTTTCTCACTTTGCCATTGCTACAGGTCAAGGAGACATTGTGTTCCATTTCACCTCACCGTTTGCCAAACACCAAACATCTGGGGGTGGGAATGTCTTGGCTTTCAGACTCTTATCCAATTTAGAAGTTCGGTTCCTCTCACGACAATGCCCTGTAGTACAACCAAAACACACGACAAAATGACATCTGTGGAATGCCTTTCACATCGGAAGGAATCTCAAGAGGTTTGGAAATAAGAAACTTGGAGTGCGTTACATTAAAACATTGGGACAGCATATGGTTGGTGTCTTTGCTTGTGAGACAATTGTTTCCTCAACTACGAGTCAGTTTCTACCTCCTGTTCATCTTCTTTTTAACTCCCTTTGGGTTCCCCCTAAGGTTTGAACTTCCTCCCTGCCTACCCTCTTGTCATTACGGTCTCGGAAGAATGCATTAGCTTTATGTTTTGCATCTGCTCTTAAAGTCCCTTTCCAGTTTTTTTGTTTGGCACCTCGGATCTCAGTTTGACCTGCTTCTGTGCGCTCTCGTTTCTGGCCTATCGGTCGCCTTCTTCCTCCAAATCATTTTATTAATCTGTTTTCTGATCCACTTTGAAGATTTTTTTTGTTTGTTAAAGCACAGAAGGAACTCGTAAGTAGAACCATACACATATCCTGCATCCCACATGTAATGTTTTTGGAAGATGTCTCTTCATCTTTCCAGCACTTTGCTCGTCTCATCTGTCTAACCCCCCCGCCCCCCATATAATAATAATTATAATAATAATTGTGACATTTGATACAACAGCAAAATTACTTTTCTAAAGCACCTTTCATGTCGAGCGGACGTACCAAGCCCCTGAATAGCCGGGGATGAGGACCCGAGCTCGGGTGGGAGCGCAGAGGGAGGAGGGCGGCTGAAGGCACGGTCGAAAATCAGGGTAGGGTCTTGAGTTGTGAAGGAGTCAAGGGGGGGGAGCAAGGCGAAGGTTACTGCAGGATGGAGTCCCAAAGGGAGATGGAGTTACAGCACCTTCGACACAGTCATGGAGATGCCTCAAAGAACTTCACAGCATTTACCGTCGAGTGTAGTGACTGTGTGTTTGTTGTCTTGCAGGGCAACCAATTTGCATATCAAAATGTTCCACAGATAAGTCGTGGGGTGAACTGACCAATTTTTAGCTGTGGGATTGTTGGGCAGCACATTAGGCAAAATACCGGTATGCTTCTCTTTTGACCTGAGAAGGTAAGGAGGGGATTAAGAAGGTTTCAGGTTTTTTTTTTAGCAATCAAACGTTTCCAACCCCTGTTGATGTCTGTGCCAAGACAAAATACCTTTCCATTTCACAAATAAATTCCGTCCCTAAACAAGAAACCATTTGAGCTTGTTGAGAGCTCTCCTCTGGTTTTTGAGAAGCGATTTTCCTTTCTCCACCACAAAACAAAATACCAGAGATAAGGTTCACTTGATCTGCCAGCCTCAGGAAGTGATCTGGTGAGATCTGTACAACAACATCAACAAAATTACACTTGTGCAGCTTCTTTCACGTCAGGATGATGTCCCAAGGCTCTGCAAATAATAATTTGTTGCGTTTGATATAACGCTTTATACTGTCTAGCGAATTGACTATATATTTGTGGGCGAAACGCGGCAGCCAATTACGCACAGCAGCGTCCAACAAACAGTCGTGGATTGAAATGACCGATTTTTCTTTTGAGGGATTATTATTAGGCGTGTGTGTTGAGCAAGAAGGAAACTTGCCCGGGTTTCCAACTCGCCACGACCTGCCTGGATTCGAACACAGGTCTCGTGAGCGCTCGCCTTATGAGTCAGAGCGCTCGGAAGGAGAGTGCTCTAGCCACTGAGCCACAGGACTCCACAATGCTCTTATGTCAACCAGATGTTAGACTAGAAGCCCTCGCACTGGCCTCACCTGATACAACCACACAACCACAGTTTCCAGCAAACGTCACTGTCGTAGTCCTGTAGCTCAGTGGTTGGATCACTTGCCTCGCAAGCAACAGGGCCTGGTTTTGATTCCCAGCGAGGCGAAGGGTTGGACATGTTTCCTCACTACACACCTCTGTTGGCCTAGCAGTAGGTTTATTTGATTGGCGAATTGCTTGGTAATCCTTAATAAAATTAGCAATTGTTTGTGGGGGAAGCTGCTGGGCGCAATTGTCTGCCGCGTTTCGTCCGTAAATGTGTAGTCAATTCACTTCACAGTATATTAACAACAATAATAATCCTTGCATATGATACAGCGCTTTTCGCATCTTATCGGTGTCTCAAAGCGCTTCACGGAATGTACTGCAAAGCGAATTGACATTCTGTGAAGCGCATTGAGACGTCTGGGAGATGTGATAAGACGCTGTATCAAATGCAAGGATTATTATTATTCTTCTAGTAGTCGAAAAGCAGAAAGCCTCAGCTGCATCCTACTCGCTCCTATCACCGAGACCCTATCATCTGAACACCACAGCTCACTCCGCACAGGCCTGGGAATAAGAGTGGAACAGAGCCATGGGTTAAAGGTGCGCAGAGTTAAACAGCGACGTGTAACATTACAGCAGTGTTTGTTCTCTAAAAATGTTGATTTTGTCCCAAATCGATTTCATATGCACTTGTTTTCAAATTACCTGCGCCGAGCGCAATAAACTAGCAGTGCCTCGGAACTGCGAACACACAGCGTTTAGCTTATCGGTCGGGAATCTACAGCAAAACGATTCCAGATGGCTTCGCTTGAAGCTCAGCTCAGCACAGCACAGCAGCGCCCAATCACGCATTCCTGACAGAGGATCACTTAATGGTGATTCGAACTTTATAAGCAGTGGGAGCTTTTTAAAGGTGGAGAGACGGGTGGGGGGGGGGGGGGGGGGGGGGGGGGTTGGGGGGGAGACGACACGGGGAGGTGGGGGGTGGGGGGGGGGGGGGGGGGGGGCAGGGGCAAACACACAGGGATGAAATGATAAAGAAGCAATCGTGTGCAGGTTACACCGCCCCGATGTTGACACGTCTCGAACGTTTTGTCCCAAGTGATTACCATCAAGTGTTTTGCGAGAGAAACGTGACCCAAATCACCCTTTTATTTCTCCACAAACCACCCCCCCCCCCCCCCACACCACCCAGCCGAGCCAGCAAAGTCTTAACATACAACCGCAAGGCAAACGACCAATTAATCTGTAGGATTGTTTGTTTCAGGACAGCGAGAATAGTTTGATGCTGTTTTTGAATAGCGAGATGGTGTTTTTACAGGAGACATTATGAATGAGGTGGACGGTTCAGCGACTTTTTTTTTAATGAATACTGCCTGTGAGATACATCACTTTCACAGGAAGTGCCTGCACTTTAAGTTCACTTGAGAGAGAAAGAGAGAGATAGCAAAAGTAGATTGTGGAGGGAAGATCTAATGAATATGGGAGCGCAAATTATCTTCAACGGCTTAAGTGGAAACAGGACAGATATATATACAGTATGTGGTTGGCCTGTGAATGTGGTAGAGACGCACACACACACACTCACACACAAACACGCAACCCAATGTTGGGAGTTTAATGTTTGCCCAGCCAAGGTTCCTGTTGACACTAATACATTTACTAATACAGTTACCCACCAACAACAACAACAACAACAACAACTTGCATTTATTATAGCTCCTCCCCTCACACAGGCACTGGTGTCCCACAGCAGTTGACAGTGGCGGAGACTGTAGCGTACATGATGACCCTATCCCTCCAACGTGACCTCCTATCCCCTTACCAACCTACCCTCCCCCCCCCCCTCCCCCCCCCCCTCCCCCCCCCCCTCCCCCCCCCCCCCACCCACCTCCCTCCGCTCTCCACGTCCCCCCGACCCACGCGCCCCCAACATTGGCCTACAGCCGCTCTGCCCCCAACCTCTGGAACTCCATCCCGCAGTCCCTCCATCCTCGCCCCCCCCCCCCCCCCCCCCCCTCAAAGGCTCTACACCAATGTAATTTTGTTGTCATTGTTGCTGTTTTAAATCCACAATATTTTGAACACGTTTGCCGAGCGAAGCTGGCGGCAACTTGCGGTGGGAGCAATCGTGACTTCATTGCCTTTCCATCACCTGTGGCTCATTCATATCTTTTCCTCCCATTATCCCTCCCCCAAGCAAAGCACCAGGATTGTTTGGGCTTGGTTAAGTTCATACAGCTTTTTTTTCCATGGCTAAACGGTTAAATGGTTGCTGGCTAAACCGTTTCTCAGTGTACTGTGCAGCGAAACACCTGTGAACATAAATAAAACCCCTTGCTCACTGTGACTGGATTTTGATCTATCTATCTATCTATCTATCTATCTATCTATCTATCTATCTATCTATCTATCTATCTATCTATCTATCTATCTATCTATCTATCTATCTATCTATCTATCTATCTATCTATCTATCTATCTATCTATCTATCTATCTGTCTATCTGTCTATCTGTCTATCTGTCTATCTGTCTATCTGTCTATCTGTCTATCTGTCTATCTGTCTGTCTGTCTGTCTATCTGTCTATCTGTCTATCTGTCTGTCGGTCTGTCTGTCTGTCTGTCTGTCTCTCTGTCTCTCTGTCTAGTTATAGCTAGCTATAAAAGGGCCTTGGCTTACTGATTTAGCAAGTCGAATCCTACCAACCTTTTCGATGGCAGCAGGACACGAAACTACTTTTTTTTTTATTGAAACATTTTTATTAAAACATTTCGCAATGGCAATAAGAAGAGGGAGAAGTAATCCACAAATGTTTTTCAATAAAAAAAACCTCCCCTCACTGTTGAACTCAGGCAACATTTTATTGCCAAACGGAAAGGAAAGACATCAACCCCTTCTTTTTTTATGATCTCGCTTCAGACGCACACACACGCACACACATGTGCACACGCACACACACAAAAAACTTGCAACCCCCCCCCCACCCAGAACGGAATTAAAATCAGTTATTGGACATTGGATTTGTTGGTAATTTCAAAGCAAAACACAGAAGTTGCTGGGGAAACTCAGCAGGTCAGGCAGCATCCATGGAGAAAGGAAAAGGAGTCAACGTTTCGGGTCCACCACCCTTCATCAGAACTGGGGCATGTTGGGGAGGGAGGGGGTATTTAAGGACAAGTTAGAGAGGGGTGGGGTGGGGGGGGTGTGGGGGGAGGCAGGACAAGGAAGACAAAGGAGACAAAGAAGACAGAAAAGAAGACGGGAGAGAATGCTTTACCCCCCGAGAGAGGTGCGGACACACATTCTTACACATCTCAGCGGGTCCCATTGCTGACATTTGGTCCCTTGTCACCTTTTCCACACTGATGGTCGTGTTTTCTTTCCCAAACCGTTTGGATTGACGTCCAGGGTACCTGACTTTTTTTAAATTGTGTCCTTGTATAATATACAATATATAATATAATATAGTATATATAATAATCCTTGCATTTGATATCGCGCTTTTCACATCTTCCAGACCGTGTCTCAAAGCGCTTCACAGAATACACTGTAAAGTGAATTGACTGTATATATTTGCGGGCGAAACACGGCAGCCGATTGCGCCCACAGCAGCGTCCCCCCCCCCCCCCACACACAAACAGCCGTGGATTGAAAAATGACCAATTTTATTATTGTGTTTATATCCATTTTGATTTGAACAGACAGCCAGAATCTAAAATATAATTGTCTTCTGCAGAATTTCTCAGCTTGTGTCACCATCCTATAGTACAGGAACCAGTCCTGAATTTACAACATCAACTACATTCAGACACACAAAAAAAATGCGGAGGGGGGCAAGGGGAATTGGGGGGAGTCCAAAACGATTAAAAGGCTCAGTTTTAAATTGAGATTTCTCAATAACATTAACAATAAAACTCCAATAAGGATATAATTGCAAAGTCAGACCTAAGCCCTGAAGATTACTTGCCTTGCGCTCAGTGTTTGTTCTTCGTTACATATCCACAACGAAGATTAAATGTGTCCTTATTTTGTGAGATCGTAAGTTCACAAATATAATTACTGAGGAAATGAAAAGTTGATTTTTTGGAACAAACAGGGCCCAGTGTTGTCTACCCTTTACCCGATGGGAATCCGCTGAGGTCAGCGTTCAGCTCACGAAGAAGACAGGAAGAATAGAACAAGCTTGGATCGACAACACATTTAAGAATTTGAACTTTGAGCAGTGCTACAAAATACTGTACAAGTCGAACAGTTTGACAGTTTGATTAATAAGTTCCTGGAGTTCTGTAGCTCAGTGGTTAGAGCACTCGCCTCACAAGCGTGAGACTTGTGTTCGAATCCAGGCAGATCAGGGAGAAACCTTGGGTAAGTTTCCTTACTCCACACACAGACCTAATAATAATCCGTCCAAACAAGACACAATAATAAAAATTGGTCATTTTCAATCCACGACTGTTTGTGGGGGGACGCTGCTGGGCGCAATTGGCTGCCGCGTTTCTCTCACAATATATACAGTCAATTCACTTTACAGCGCTTCACAGAATATACTGTAAAGGGACAGTGACTGTGGTATTTTGTGGGCGAAACTGTATATTTATGGATGATTGTTATTACATTATTGTTATATAGCACCCAATATTGCTCGATCAGCCTTCGTTTTTCTGGTTTACTCTGATCCCACATAGATCTTACCCTGCATTTAGAGGCCTTTAATCATGAGTCAGAGCATTTTGATGCTGCTTTAATGCTATATCTCAAATAGGTAACAGGAAGACAAAACCGGTCATTCACTTTATGGCAGTGTGTGGGACATTGCTGTACGTAAATTGACTGTCCCGTTTGCCCACAAGCAAAGCAATTTGAGATCCCTGTGGAACAATTTGAGATGTTTTGATGACATGATAAGTGTATGTCAAATGCAAGGATTATTATCAATTAACAGATTATATCTGTCTGCTTTTGTTGTGTTTAGTGAGAAACAGGGTTTCAACCGCGGAAGATTGAAATACAATCTGCTATTTTCTCCAGCAAAATTCTCGTGACCAAAGAGCAGGATTTGGAGGCAGTGACAGGTACCAGTAAATCTGCACATGACAATGTCTCACATAATAATAATAATAATGATGATAATAATAATCCTTGCATTTGATAGACGATCAAAGCGCTTCACAGAATATACTGTAAAGTGAATTGACTGTATGTTTGTGGGCGAAACGCAGCAGCCAATTGCGCACAGCAGCGTCCCCCACAAACAGGGTTGAAAAGACCAATTTATTATCAATCTTTTTGGGGACAGATTATTATTAGGTGTGTGTGCGTGTGTGTGTGTGTGTGTGTGGAGTAAGGAAACTTGCCCAAGGTTTCGCCCTGACCTGCATGGCTTCGAAACACAGGTCTCAAGGCGAATGATCTAACCACTGAGCTACGGGACTCCAATAGAGATTAATGGAGATGAATGGGGCATATTTTACAACTGTTGCAGCTAATTGGACAAAATCTGTTTTCTTCTGCTCAGCCTGGTGTCTGAGATGTGCGAAGACCCATTGGCACACTTCGAATATACCCTGAACAGGTCTAGAGATGTTTGGCATCTACACACGGAAATTACGTGTGTCTAGAATCCACACTCTCTCTCTCTCTCTCTCTCTGTTGCACTATAATTCTTTTGACCAGCTAAAGCTGCATCGATTCCGAATGAAAGCGAGGGAAATAAATAAAGATGTAAAGGAGCACAATTAAAACATGTTAAATACAGAACCTCCTAAATTTAAGTAGATGGTAATTAGCAACAGGGAAATGTGGGATCTGGTCTGTTGGCAATCTGGGTCTAATCCAAAACCCTAACCCAGTTTGCTGAAGTATTCCTTACCCTCCCACAGCCGGCAGAGAATTTCCTGGGTCACTCTAGGAGTTAGCCACGATTCAACTGATACTCGACACAAAGTGCAAAATGCAAAGTTCAGTTTCGTGGGAGCGTCAAAACGTGCGCTCAATCCATCCTCGAAATGTCTGTTGTTATCGTCAGTAGGGCTTGAGAGGAACTGACATCGCAATAGGACAATGCGCTCCTTGTTGCAAAACGTCCGATGCCAACAAATATGTTTATAATTTGAATTTCAGCTGGAAACCCAAAACCATTGTGCAATATTTGTCAAATTGCGGTTTACATATTGGGGGATTGGTGTAGGGAGTCTCATAATAATAATAATAATAATAATAATAATGTGATTAAAATAGTAATACGAATAATCCCTTGCATTTAATATAGGGCTTTTCACATTTATTATACCATAAAATTGAATTGACCGCGGATTTGTGAACGCAACGCCGTAGCCAATTGCTCACAAGACTGTCCCGCAAACAGTGGTGAATTGAAGTGACCAGTTATTACAAAAAATTCTTGAGGGATTATTATCAGGCGTGCGGAGTAAGGAAACTTACCCCAAGGTTTCTCCCTGACCTGTCGGGAATCGAACCCGGGTCTCTCGCTTGCTTTGCGCAATTGGCTGCCGCGTTTCGCTCACAAAGTCTGTGAGGACCAGTAGCACATCCATTCGTTTGAAATTCCTATTTTTGAATCTTGCATGTATATTGAAAAAAAAGTGTTTAATGAACACAACAGGGGCGGGGGGGGGGGTGGGGGGGGGGGGAGTGGGAGGTGGGAGGGGGGTTGGGCGGCATAAATATAATTATAGTCATTATTTCTATATAATAATATTCACGTTTGCCTGAAATTGTTTCACATAGATTCCGCAGAGAGCAAGACCAACACGATGGAACTGGAAATGAAGCAATGACTTAATATTCCATCTTCTATTTATTAGAAGTTTATGAGCAGATGTGTGTGGTGCTAACGAGCAGGGGTTAGTTGCCGCCATCTCACAGTTATTCGCGCTTTTTTGACCTCCTTCTGTGTACCTTGCGGTTCGAACCTACCTTGTCATTCGTTTTCCTCCAGCTCCTTTTCAGTCCTCCTCGTTGCTTCCGTTTTCCTCTATCGTACCTCTATCTACCGTATCTCTAAAGTCGTTACTTAAAATAATAATCCTGGCATTTGATACAGCGGCTTTTCACGCCTTATCGACGTCTCAAAGCGCTTCACAGAATATACAGTAAAGCGAATTGACGGTATATATATTTGTGGGCGAAACGCGGCAGCCAATTGCGCACGGCAGCGTCCCTCACACAAACAGTCGTGGATTGAAAATGTCCAATTTTTATCATTGTGTTTTTTTTGGAGGGATTATTATTAGGCGCGTGTGCGTGCGTGTGTGTGTTGTGGACTAAGGAAACTTGCCCAAGGTTTCGCTCTGACCCGCCTGGATTCGAATACGCTTGCGAGGCGAACGTGCTCTAACCACGGAGCTACAGGAGCTCCACTTACACATCTTTGGAGTCCGTCACCCTTGTCTATCATACATGTCACACACGTGTCACTTCCAGCGTGTCCGCTGACCCTTGACGGGCCAGACACATCCTCGGGGCTCCGAGGTCGAAATCAAGCGCAGAAGTGACGAGACAGAATCAACAGAATTTCTGTGAAAAGAGAAAACAAGCATCGGGAAAGTCCCGTGGTAACGGATCATACATCAACACCAGGCGGTTTACCAAAACAAACCTACTCATAATATAACTCATGTAAGTCACTGGGGCTTAAAATCCTTGTGAATTGAGCTGCCCATGTTTATTTATTTCCCTATTAGAATACCTTCCACGTTTTCCTGCCTCTTGGTTTCTTCCTTTCTCATGTTGCCTGAATTCCTATCACATGAAATGTAATACATCTGCATAAGCCAAGGATAAGCAGGCGAGGGAAGGGAAGGGATGGGAAGGTGGGAGGGGGTATATAATAATAATAATAATCCTTGCATTCGATATAGCGCTTTTCACGTCTCATCGACGTCTCAAAGCACTTCACAGAATGTACTGTAAAGTGAATTGACTGTATATTTGTAGCACAGATGAAATGATTGGTGGATTGAAATGACCAATTTTTTTTTAATTCTTCGTGGATTACTATTAGGTGTGTGTGTGGAGTAAGGAAACTTGCCCAAGGTTTCGCCCTGACCTGCCTGGATTTGAACACAGGTATATGGCTTGTAAGGCGGGTGTTCTAACAACCACTGAGCTACAGGAGCTCCATAATAGCAGAGGAAGTGTTAAAGAGGAATGCCAGTCTCTGACACAACGTATATTTCACTTACGCAGCGCGATTCTGAAATCCAATCTCAACCGGCATCAGTTTCATTTTATTGTGATTTTATTTATCGCCTCAGCTCAGTGCCAAGACTTTAAAATCACTGCATCTCGACAGCTGGCTCTGCCCCGGTGTGGAGATTATGCATTATCATGATACTAATCCTTTTATTTGACTTTATTATTCTGATTATTGTTAGAATCCTGACCATAGAGGGAAACGCACACTGAATTGTGTGTGGGTGCTTTCATGAATGGGTTGGTCTTAAAGTTTAAATACATATGAATAAATATACCACGTCACGAAGATGTGGTGAGGAGCTATACAAATAATAAAAATTGGTCATTTTCAATCCATAGCTGTTTGTGTGGGGGACGCTGCTGTGTGCAATTGGCTGCCGCGTTTCGCCCGCAAATATATACAGTCAATTCACTTTACAGCCTATTCTGTGAAGCGCTTTGAGACGTCGATAAGATGTGAAAAGCCGCTATATGAGAATGCAAGGATTAGTATTATTATTATATGGAGTGCAAGGATTATTATTATACAGTGTATGTTATTATTGACTGCAAACCATTGTATCAAGGAGCATTTGAGGGATTTCAAGTATTTCTCGATTTGATGTATGGCTGTTTGAAAGGCCAAACATTATGGCGTTTGATCTGCGGGACATGAGTTAACTGAGAAATGGGGGGAATTAGAACTCAATCCAATGGAATGTGGAGGGGAGGGCGAGAGAATGGTGAATGGTGATTATTAACACTGATACTAATCAGATGCTATCGGCGTGAAGGGCACTATGTAAACGCAAGTTGCTGTTGTTTTGTTGTTTTTTTACTGAAATAAATTAATTGAAACCTTCATTGCGAGAACTGTCAAACATACAGTGATGGGTGGGGTGGTGGGGAGGTGGGGGGGGCGCTTTTTATAATAATAATAATAATCCTGGCATTTTGCTTTCGCGGCTTTTCACATCTTATCGACGTCTCAAAGCGCTTCACAGAATATACTGTAAAGTGAATTGACTGTGTATTTGTGGGCGAAACGCGGCAGCCAATTGCGCACAGCAGCGTCCCCCCACAAACAGTTGTCAATTGAAATGACCAATTTTTATTATTATGTGTTTTTGGATGGATTATTATTAGGCGCGCGTGTGTGTGTGTGTGTGTGTGTGTGGGTGGGTGTGTGTGTGTGTGTGTGTGGGTGTGTGTGTGTGTGTGTGGGTGGGTGTGTGTGTGTGTGTGTGGGTAGGTGTGTGGGTAGGTGTGTGTGTGTGGGTGTGTGTGTGTGTGTGGAGTAAGGAAACTTGCCCAAGGTTTCGCCCTGACCTGACCTGCCTGGATTCGAACATACTCACGCTTGTAAGGCGAGCGCTCTAACCACTGAGCTACTTTTAAAAGTTACTGTCGCAAGAAAATTAAGTTCCCGTACAGGGTAAGTACGTTTCCGAGACGTATCCTCCTGCTTTCTAAATGTCCTCATTCAGTGTAAAGAGTGCCCTCTTTGTCTTCGCTTTGCAACGAGGAGCTTTCATTGGAATGCTCCTCACAGTGTTGGAGTCGAGCCACCTCCCTTCTCGCTCATCTCAATAAACAATTCCTGCTGGTAAATACCAAAGACCTTCTTTGTGTCCCAACAAACTCGTCCAAAGAGAGAGAGAGAGAGAATTGGCTGCGTGCACTCTTCCTCTCAGGATCTACTGCCAGTTCATAGGATCACTGCACACATGTGCGTTCATCCTGTGTGCGGGATAAGCCTTTATCTGAAGAACTGACTCAAGGAAAGTAATTCCTATGTGTAATTCCACATTGTCGTTACCATTAATCTAGCGTTATTTCGGGAAAACGTGAAAAGCCGTTTACATGTGATAGAATAATAAATAAACAATAATAATCCTTGCATTTGATATATAGCACTTTTCCCCTCTTCTAGACTGCGTCTCAAAACACTTCACAGAATATACTGTAAAATGAATCGACTGTATATATTTGTGGGCGAAATGCGGCAGCCGATTGCGCACAGCAGCGTCCCCCACATACAGTCGTGGGTTGAAACGACCAATTTATTATTGTGTTTTACTTGAGGGATTATTATTAGGTGTGTAGAGTAAGGAATCGTTCTGTCTTGATATCATGCCTGTGTGCGCACAGCAACGTCCCACAAACAGTTGTGGGTGGAGTGACTAAATTATTATTATTATTATTATTAGTCTTTTTTTTTAAGGGATTATTACGCACCCCCAGAAAAGCAATCCGCCAATCGACTATCAAGCGGATTTACACTTACCACTAGATAAACAGAGTGCGGAGTGTGTGCGGAGTAAGGAAACTTGCCTAAGGTTCTGACAACATCCTGTGCAGAAGCAAAAGAAAAGTTTGGCAACATCCGAAGAGGAAACGCTTTGTAGCGAAGGCATAAACGATTGCAGCAGTCCAACCCACAATTAGCACCAAAGGTATTCTGGAACGAAAGCTTTCTGGTTCCTCTCCTGAATTTGGAATGCAAAAATTCCGGCCGAGATAAGATCTGATTGAAAAGAACCTCTGATCTTTAAGCGAGCGTTGTTGTCGCATTTAATCATCCGACCTTCGCTGCAATCTATTCACTGAATCAAACCTTGCGTGTGTGCACTGGACCTTGTTTTTGAACATCTGTTTACAACCACCTGAATTTTAACGCAGAGTTAAATTTATTCACATTTATTCACATCTGCCAATGTGAATAAATGTGAGATATTCTGGTGCTCCATGACGCACGTGGGGATTAAAGTCCCCGATTTTTGTTAAGCGCGGATTCACGAGCGCTGGTAAAATGTGCGTTTTACTTATACGCGGTGACCAAAAAGTCATGATACCATTACAATAAGTCTGAAAGAAATGATGATTGTTTTTTGTTGGGGGGTGCGGGGGGGGGGGAGAGTGGGGGGGGGGGGGGGTGGTGTTGTTTGATTCACAAAGACAGAGTCAGATGCCAAGCAAGACAAGACAAGAGAAGGAAGGAGTCAGAGGATGGAGGAAGCAATAAACCTCAAAGAGGTTGAAGTGGTAGGTCTTTAAACGGGATCGGTTGGAGGAGGCAAGTGAGACAGAGTTTCAGAGTTTAATTGTTGAATGGGTCTGAAGCTGAGTATTTCCGCCGTTTGAGAAAAATCAGTCGGGTAGATGGCTTTGCAATAACAGTGTTGTCATCGCGGAACGGAGGCTGCTTTCATAACGCTATCACTCGTTTACCATTCAGGGAAAAATGATTACTTTGGCGGCAGCCCAACGTTTAGTTAAAATTCTCGCACTCACAACACAAACCACACAGTGGCTCGAAAAACAATGTGACCCCATTTTTATTTAAGAGAGGTGTGTGTATATGTGTGTGTGGGGGGGTGGTGGGGGAATGGGGTGGTGGGGGGGAAGCAAAGCTGACAAAGGATTGCAGTAGAGTTTGATAAAGATTGCACGCACAGGCTCACTGAGCGAGATTAACATGTCGGAGAGCGGCGTATCGTGTGAACGGAACCTTTTGGGCAGCAGATGCCTCGCAACAGATGGGAGGGAGCAGAGGAAAGAGAGAATCTGCAGGATGTAACGCATTATCTTTTCAGATGAAATTAACATCAAAGAAGCCAACGGTATTTGCTGTTGACGGCAGCAATGTTTTCAGTTAGTGGTGGTGGTGGGGGGTGTGGGGGGGGATGGGGGAGTGGGGTGCGGGGGGAGAAATGATCAGGGCCCCACTGATAATTTTCCAGCAGTCACACACAGCCATTGAAATCGTCCTTGCCTGGCCGGCATGCCGATTGCAAACGTTACCACCTCTCGTGGTTGAGGCCACTGAAACCAAAGTTCTCTGTTGCGTTTCTCCCATCTGCCTTTGTTGTTATACCTAGAGGCCCATCAACATGACTGGGAACATCCTCTCACACAGCTCCAACTGCAAAGTATCCAAACTAGGGACAGTCCGGTTTTGAACCTCTGTAGACCTGACCTGACCATGACATTGTGGAAGGTAGCCGAGCCAGCACCGACTTTGCCACCACATCTCCTCCCAAATCGACACCGACGAACGAGAATCCATTTGTTACCAGGAAGTCCAGCCACGACATGTTGTTGTGACCCAAGGCCAGCGGTTGAACCAATTCAAATATATTTTTATTTGTGCGGTTTCTCGTTGGCTACCGGAAATCGGGTATTTAATGGGCCTGGGCGAGCACCTTCTCACGTCTTCGAGACGTCTCAAAGCGCTTCACGCGGGTTATGCCGCAAAGCGAATTGACTGCATATTTTGCGGGCGAAACGCGGCAGCCAATTGCGCACAGCAGCGTCCCCCACAAACAGTCACGGATCGAGTGAACAAATTATTATTTTATTTTATTTGAAGGGATTATTGCCCCATCAGCTAAAAAACGGGTTCCTACTGACTGCTGGGTGAACAGAGCCATGTGGAGTAAGGAAACTTGCCCAACGTTTCACCCTGCCCGAGAATCGAACCCCGGTCTTCTTGCTTGTTAGGCGAGTGCTCTAATCACTGAACTACAAGACTTCACAGGACACCCGGTAGCAATCCAAAGTGAGTTTCTCAGTTCATTGAGAGCTGTTCTGGCTGTGACACGAACCTCCCACCACTCACCCAACCACCCCCGCCCCCCCCCCCCCCCCCCCACTCACAGTATTTCTCAAGAGTTTAAGAGCGTTTGTCAACATTTTTCTCTGAAGTAAAAAAAGGGATCACAATACTTCTTTTCTCAATCCTTTAAAATCCGCAGGGTTACTGTGTGGCATTCCTGTAACTTATTTTGTTTAATAAGAATTGAGAAACCAATAAAAAGCCAACTCACATATGGTTGGCAGATCTCGTTTGTGTTTTCCCCAAAGATTTGTTGTGTGACCACAGTAGTTGTGATATGGACTTCAGATAATTTCATTCCCACCGGTGGTTCAGAATGTCCACATATACAGTTAAAAAAAAGCGTGGGTCTCAAACACATGTCCATTTGTCGGATGAAAGATCCCACTGAATACTGTAGTATGTCTTTAAACGCCAGCTGTGAAACACAACTCTGGCAAAGTTGAATACATTTCCTGTTTGTATTCTTCCCTGTCATGAACATTAAGAACCTGCAAGAGATTTATTTTGACAACAGATGTGGCTCAACCCAAAAGAAAAAAAAAATCATTTGGAAGGCTTTATGTTTCGCCCGAACTGTCTTGTCAAAAAGCACCAAGACAACACACAAATAATAATACTTTTTTTTTAAATCAGAGGAGTTTTAGCCACTCACTTCCTACTTTGAAAGCGTAAGAAACCAAAAGCGGACTTGATGGGCTTCGAAAATACATATTTTTTCGTTAAAATAGATTAAGCAAAAACCTTCAGATGTTGTGTTGGATGTTAAATTAGGGTTGGATAACGAATGGCGATGTCGCCGTGTTTGAGATGGGGTGCTCTGGTTGAAGGTTGAAGGTGAAAATGATCAGATAAAGACCTCGTTGCCGACGTTAATCCTAAAACGGTGAGTCGGTGTTGGTTTGTACAAGTGGAGAGAGAGTTAAGATAGTGATCCATTTGATCAAATAAGTAATTACGCTCCCCCCTGCCATCCCCCCAAACCAGCTAACTAAACAAGAACTCTACACTATTGGGACAAGTGCTGTGATAGGAAGACTGGGGTTATTTTACAAACGCATTCCAACCTCAATATACCCCTTTCCTCCAGGGCCGTTAGATGAAGTTGCATTTGGTGTTTTGAGTATCGTTAACCCCATTGGCTGAGACGTCAAAAAGCTGGGGAGCGAGAACTGGACGACAAGGAGCTGGAAATGGCCGAGGTTTCGCTCTACCTGGTCAGGTTTAAGAACGCCGCAACACCATGTGAGAATGATGTCCTTCATGTCAACCTCACCCCTTTCATAGTGGTCATGTTCAATTTGTTATGTGAAGATCCTGTAGCTCAGGGGTTAGAGCGCTCGCCTTAGAAGCGTGAGAATTGGGTTCGAATCCAGGCAGGTCAGGGCGAAACCTTGGGCAAGTTTCCTTACTCCCCACACACGCCTGATAATAATCCCGGCACGGCTGTTTGTGGGGGTCACTGCTGTGTGCAATTGGCTGCTGCGTTTCACCCCCAAATATATACAGTCAATTCACTTTACAGTACATTCTGTGAAGCGCTTTGAAACGTCTAGAAGATGTGAAAAGAGCTATATCAAATGCAAGGATTATTGCATTTTGCTTTAAATTGCTTTAAATGTGATCATATAGAGATGTCAGATGCCACCTGAAGACTTCCTTGTTGGGAGTTTGCTCCAAGGTTCCCACCCCAATCTGAGCAAAAGGGTCTGCACTGTCTAGCTGGATTGCACGATCGTTAATATTAAATCTATATTTGCCAACCCTGTGCTTGCTGTCCGAGTCAAACAGCTTGTGTACGTACATCCTCGCTATCTCTGCCTGGTGGCATTCCGTTCCAATGTCCTCGATCTTCCCCACAGGGAATCGTAGGCAAGGTAACAACACTTTGGCCTTGTTTTGAAATGCAGGGATTACTGATTTACACGTGAAACACGTCAAGGACATGAACATATTTCCTGGGAGGCGGACAAGGCCAGGAACATTCTCTGCAAAACCTCACCAGTGCATCCCTCCCACACTCTGCACGGACACACAGACACACAGACAGACACACAGATAAAACACGCCTATTGAAATCAGTCAACCGCATCATACCAAAAAAAGCAACCAGACCCACACAATCTATAAGTGCCAAGCATCGTCCAATAATAATGTACCGATTTGTATTGCAACCAAGGCCCCATTAGTCCCGCTCTGTACACACATTATAAGAGAATTAATGATTCCTGGGAAGGACGCCAACTTTAATTGAGCAAAATGTTGTTTCCAATCACGGCTTTGACTGTTTGATGGTTCTCTCTCTCTCTCTCTCTCTCTCTCTCCCGCATTCGATGTTGTCATTTCCATACGCCAGAGAGTAGAGGCCCTTCACTATGTTTCCTATGATGCGAAGTTTGTTATTTTGCCGCGCACGAGGAGGGAGGGAAAGTCATTGAAACCGACCACAAAGGGAACTGCTGAGTGCGTCGATTGTTCCTCCGCTTGCGATTTTCGCACATCCATTGTCTCCCGCCAGCCACCCGTGCGGACGCAGAACTGTGTCAAAAGCCGGTGGGAGAGAGATCGAGACAGAATGAAGGAATCGTGGCAGCATCCTGACCAAAACACCCATTGCCGGCATCAAAGAGCAGCTGTACGTGGATACGGTGCCACAAATTTTCTTTTTGGAGTAATATAATATAATACAATGCAATTAATTGAATGCACTTGTAGTTCGCTTCGTCCGCGCTTTCGGCAACCACCCCCCCACCCACCCCCCCACCCCCCCCCCCCACCCGCCTATCCTCACTCCTATCCTCTCTCCATCCCCTCCTGATCCCAACCCCGCAGCGCGGGTCCCAATCCCTGACTGTCCAGCGCCTTGGGGACGTCCTTCCCGAAGTGAAGGCCGCTGTGCAATAAAATTGGTCATTTTCAATCCACGACTGTTTGCGGGGCACGCCGCTGCAAACACATACAGTCAGTTCACTTGACATTATATTCTGTGAAGCGCCTTGAGACGTCTGTCTAGGGAAGACGTGAAAAGCGCGATATCAAATGCAAGTATTATTATCAGTATTATTATTATTATTATTATTATTATTATTATGAGGGCGAGTTGTTGTTGTATTTACGCGCTTCGTTAAATCGACCGGCAACTGGAACGCAACCTTCCTCGGCGTGATGGCAGTTTCCTGGACATGTTGGATTCCATCTGGTTATGTGTGTCGTGCTTTGCAGTCCCGGCCTTAATTTCTTGCTTCGGTTTATTGGCCCAACATGTCCCCGTGGGTAGTACATTTACCACTTGATCTTTGTTATGGTGTAATCGGCATGTATCGAGTAAAACCATCATCCAGGACTCGCCCCAGCTGGTTGCAATAAGATGGGGAGGGGAGGGGAGGGCAAGGGAGAGACAGTGGATTTATTCTCACTGCCTGAATTTCATCTGCAATGAATCTGCAATAAAGTGGACAAGTCATACATTACTGTTATATCTGGCTTTTACTGAAGTCTCTTTGCATTTACGGATAGTAACATTTGCAGTAAGGGGAAATGTGTATCCTATTTGTACAGTAACTGGCACTTCCCACAGGTTATCATTTCTGTAGCGCTATGTACGACACCGAATAGGTAATAAAAAAAAATAAAGGATTTAAGACATCCACTTTTGTCATTCATGTACGGTATCCCATTCCTGTTTTTGTGCCGTGATATTCTATGGGATTATGCTAACGATATTTCATAGCTTTTCCCCTTTGCGCTAGCCAACATACAAAAGCAGCATAAGATTTGACAGCAAACTTTCGTGCTCGAAGACATTAACGTTTCAAAGTAGCAGCTGACTCGCAGTTGAAATAGCTGTGGCATTGAATTAGGGTTTATAGCTTCATAAACCTGACGTCTAAAACATCTAGAAGATACTATACATCAAATAATTCTCTACCTTCAGATCATAATAATAATAATGACAGTAATAATAATAATCCTTGCATTTAATAGAGCACTTTTCACGTCTCAAAGCTCTTCACAGAATATACAGTAAAGTGAATTGATTGTATGTTTGTGGGCGAAAGTAAGTCATTCTAAATTATTGGGGCCTTACCTGACCACCACCCCCCACCCCAACCCCCCCCCCACCACCTACTATCATCCTTTACCATTACCCTATAAGTTAAGTCTCTCTGCCACATCTATTTTCATGTTTAAACTATCCAGCTCGCTGACTTGGGACAAAACGTATGTAATCACTAAAACAAAGGTCGACTTAGTTGGGAGCACGCTGGTGTTTGATTTAGGAAATTGTGGATCGTTGACCCATAACAACGAACTCAAACTCCAGACTAACCCCGGCATTGTCAGTGGAGCTGAACTCCAGATGAAATGTTATGCTGAGGTCCCATCTGCCCGTTCAGGTAAACGTTTTTTTTAAAAAAAACGTTCTCGTGACAATATTTGAAAAGCAAATGGGAGTTTTTCCCAATGCCCCCGGGGGGCAGGAGAGGAAGGGGGAAGAGGAGGGGTGGGAGGAGGGAGTGGGGTGGGGGGGGGGGGGGGGGGGGGTGAAACAATCCTCCCAGTTCAAAGAGGGTCATTTGCTTCACGGCTGTTTGTGGGAACATCGCTGCGTGGAAATTGCCTGCCGTGTTCACTTACGGAATACAGTCACTACACATTAAGAGTAAATCCCGTGAAGCGTTTTGAGACGTCCTTTCCCTTACGTGAAAGGGCACTGTGTCAAATGCGAGGATTAGGATTTCCCCGATTGGTATCGTTTAATAATAATAATCACAATAATAATCCGTGCATTTGATGTAGCAGCTTTTCACAGCTTATCGACTGTGTCTCAAAGCGCGTCACAGAATATACTGTAAAGTGAATTGACTGTATATTTGTGGGTGAAATGCGGCAGCCGATTGCGCACAGCAGCGTTTCCCCCCCCCCCACCCCACCACAAACAGTCATGGGTTGAAATGATCAATTTTTATGATTGTGGTTTTTTGGGGACGGATTATTATTTGGCGTGTGTGGGCGTGTGTGGAGTAAGGAAACTTGAAAGTTTATTGTGGCTTCGGTGTTTTGCACGCAAACGCGGTCACTTATTTTTCGCTAACTCTTTACGAAGCACTTTCAGCAGTTTTGAACGCAAAAGATGCCTTATAAATATATATGTATGTATTTATTTATTTTTTGAAGGCTCACACAGGTGAACAGATGTCATTAATCCTTGCTACTAAAGTAAAAGCTTACGAATATCGCAAGCACATATTTGCAGGTTTAACCCATGGCAGGGTCTGACATTTAGTATTCTGAATTATTAATGTACATCATATGGCCTTGTATATGACATTAGCCTCACACTTTAACATCCACCCCGACTGATTGCATGGTAGCAATGAATATCATCTGTCATTATCTGAATGAAAGAGACATTCCTGCGAGATTCTGGCAACGCGGGAGAAAAGGAAGTGTTATAAAAATGATTCATGATATGGAAACCACACTCTTTGGTTCATGGAGTGGGCCGGAGTAGCACTTCCTCCAATTAATAAGCTATTCCCTGTGATTCAAGCTTGTAATGCCACTGAATCATGATCAATAGCAAATTGTTCTGCATCTTTGACCGTAGCCGGTGAGTCAGAACCACTACTGGAACAGAGAGAGAGAGAGAGAGAGAGAGAGAGAGAGAGAGATGGCGAGGATGTAAACTCAACTTAACAGTCTTATCTTCCATTGTTGTTGGCTCGGTTTCTTTCCCTGTTGTTTGTTCCCTTCTCGTTTCATCTGCTTTTGTTTCTTCCGCTGTGTACAGGGTGACCGAAATGCCATGGTTACCCTCAACGAGTTCCGATGAGTCTTAAAAGAAATGATGAGATTTTTGTTGTTTTATCAGATGATGGGTTAGTTAACGTGACGTTTTGGCCACCCTGTATTTTCCACTCGAGTGGTTCGATTTCGTTTCCTCTTTAAGATTAACATTTTGTTTACAGTATAACGTTTGAATTGATTGATTGATTGATTGACATATAATATAATCATATATAATAATATATATTTCTAGCGGAAGAGAAGAGGAGGGGAGCGTTCTGCGTTGAGGTCGATCCCGCCCGTTCCTTTCACACCACGCAACCTTGCGCGCAACACAACATGAAACAGAGACCGAACTGTGTGAGCAAAAAGGCACAACACAACCTACAGCCACGCCGCTCCGTGACTCGTGTAACCGTGATGCGAAGGATCCCGGCTTTAAACTTTGAACTCTTGTTTACATGACCTTTGCGATGTGTTTTTTTTTAAATCTATGAATTCTTTCCTGTCTTCTCCAATAATTTTTCACATCTACCATTATGTAGGCCAAACATTGTAGACTCATATTTCGAGAAGAGGCAGAGCCTTAATGCTTTACAGGTGGCCCTTGGCAAAGAATGCGCTAGGTCTAAACCTCTTCCAGATGGCTACACAGCGTGAGTAATAACATAACCTCATTAAATTGGTTAGTCCCAGCTACAGTCACTTAGCAATCAAAGTGGAAGCCTAAGGTAATGCCAATCTCTACCCCTAAAAACATGAAAAAGATTTAAATCTACTGAACCGGGTCTGGTCACAGTACTGAAATTTGGACTAACTTTTGCGAGCATAATACACCCATTCATACCAGATGAATTACACTCAAAGCCTCTTCTATATTTTATTCTCCTAGGCTATGATTTTAATGAGACTGTTCTAGTGGGTCAGCAAACATGTACAATAGTCTCATCTGTGTTTCTTTCCCCCATTAAATGTCCCGATTCCGTTTGCGAACCTCAAACACATAAAACGTGTCTCTCGCAATTACAATTTGCACGGGTTAGGATGTGTAAATAGTGGTGCTTAAGTAAGAAGTTATGTCAATGCGTCGTTAATAGGTTAAGGATCTGGTTCGAGGAGACTACGTGTGGCTAAAATTCATCATCTGATCATTTGGGTAAAACTTTGGGGAGCACCAATTCAATCCGCGACTGTTTGTGGGAGACGCTGCTGTGCGCAATTGGCTGCCGTGTTTGGCCTCCAAATGTACAGTGTATTCGTTTTACGGCATGTTCTGTGAAGCGCTTTGAGACGTCCAGAAGATGTGAAAAGCGCTGTGTCAAATGCAATTTTATTATTATTATTATTAATTATATAATATTTATTCGGGACTTCTGTCGACTGTAATGACCAAAACATTTCCAATAGCTCTGCTCATTATATGTTCAGTCATTGGCTTGTCCATGCATTGATGTGACCTCTAATGATCAAAGATCTTTTCCTTCCGATCATGGTTAATTAACTTTGCTAGGTGAATAGTTGAGATGGTGACAGGAGCAAGTTAGTTAGGATTTTAACCTCTGAATCTCCAGGTAAAAATCTTACAGCTCACACTTACTAAAGTACAGGCAAGAGAATTTGATCACAATTGCTTGAGAATAAATCAACTGGGGATGAGAGATTAAAATAAACGATAAGAGCATATCATAACTAGCGTTGAGACATCTCAACAACATGACAAGGCGCTATATCAAATGCAAGGATTATTATTTGTTGCGCACCTTGGAACTTGGTTGATGCATTGGCAATAAATGGAAATTCTGAAAAAAAATTACTAAATGAGTTATTTACTGTATTTAAGTGGTTCATACACACTCAGGTCAAGGATTGAAAACGAGCGTCTCAACTCTGCGATGGTGCGAACGAACCCAGAGCTTCAAAAAATTTGACATCTCTGCAAAGCACACAGCTCACATTAAGTGTGAGCAAAGTGATAAGTGCCGTGTTATTCTCTTTTGAAGTGCTGCTGTGGCAGTAACACTCTCTCAGAAACGCCTGTCAATCCTTGAAACCCAAAGCACGTACGACCATCTGAGCATTTCGGAGGGACAACAGGAGACAGAGGGTATGTTTTCACCATATGCACCAATGCCTCCTTTCATGTTCCTGATTCCCAAGTGAAGCTTCAGCTAGACATGACATCCCTGCCTCCAGCTGAACTAAGTAATAACAAGGTAATCTACACTAACCTGATTGTTAGTCAGAGTGTGGCAATGGCTCCTGGTATTTCCATTCACTAATAACCTCCGTGTGCTGAAGGAGTAGGAGGTTAACCCAACAATCCTTTAATTTATTTAATTTACACACGCCTAATAATAATCCGTCCAAAAAAAAAACCAGAATAATAAAATTGGTCTTTTCAATTCACGACTGTTTGTGGGGGACGCTGCTGTGCGCAATTGGCTGCCTCGTTTCGCCCACAAATGTCCAGTCAATTCACTTTACAGTATATTCTGTGAAGCGCTTTGTGACGTCGATAAGATGTGAAAAGCGCTACATCAAATGCCGGGATTATTATTATCGTTCTACTAAAACGTTTCTCCCTTTCGCACACTCAACCTGAACGAAACGGGCAACAGTTAAACTCGTATTGTCTTTGTTCCAGGAAGTTTTGAATTGGGCATTAAAGAGTTAACAGAGTTGGGCCAATGAATGGGCTATTTGGAGACCGGCGTACGGAATAACACTTTCATTTCCTGAGTGTTCAGGCTTGACACATAACTAAGCATTATTAATGTTGGGTTAAATGGCTGCATATTTTATAGCCAAACTTAATGGTGGGAGATTTTATGTGAAGCGCGTGTTGAGTGCTTGGTGATTTGTTCAGGGGTGAAATTCTACCACTTTCCAAAGTCCCTCGGCTGACTTCAGAGGGGAACAATGACTTCCCGAGCCCTTGAATCAACTGCAAATTAATATCAAAAGTTGTCTCATTTTTGTTTGCACTGCTCTCTCCAAACAAGATATCCACGTTGGTGGGGGTAGAAATTCCAGGAGCCAAATAGGAATAGGAAATGTATTTGGGGATTTTCGGACCATTTCAGTAGCACAGAACTATTGCGTAGGTATCAATCTCCGTGCTGCCCTCCGCGTGACGAGCAAGAGCTTGGGGCAGGGAGGGTCATAAAGTATTCTGCGTTCTTAAACTCAAACATTTTAAGTGATTTGGGTCCAATAATAGGTGATAATGGGAAATTGTAATGGTTCGCCTAACTTGGGATGGGATTAGTGCTGTACAGTCCTGTAGCTCAGTGGTTAGAGTCACTCGCTTTACGAAGGTGAGACCTGTGTTCAAATCCAGGCAGATCAGGGCGAAACCTTAGGCAAGTTTCCTTACTCCACACACACACACACACACACAGACACACGTCTAAGAATAATAATAATAATCCCTCCAAAAATAAAACACAATAATAAAATTGGTCATTTCAATCCACGGATGTTTGTGGGGGACGCTGCTGTGCGCAATTGGCTGCTGTGTTTCGCCCACAAATATACAATCGATTCACTTTACAGTATATTCTGTGAAGCGCTTTGAGACGTCTAGAAGATACAAGGATTATTATTATTATTATTATTAGACAAGTGATTAGACTGAATGTCCAGAGTAATGTACAGACAAAAGGCCAAATCAAATGCAACTCTTATCGTTTACGCTCACGGCTGTTCTCATTATTCAATCACAGGTTACAAGCGAGGTTATGGTTGACTTTTCTGAAATGGGAACCTTAGTCACAGCCCCGATCTCACGCAAGTCTATCTTTCTCCTGTCACTCTGTTTGCGTGTCACCTTTAGCATTCTCGTAGCTCATGCAGAAGCCAATGTTTCAACGGACGAAAAAAAAAACTTGAACTTGAACATTTACGTCTGTAAATGTTTTGAGATGTCCTTTCGAAGCAAAAGGCACTGTAAAAATATAAATTTGTCATCGAATTGCATTTGGTTTCTACAGTATAAAAGAGAAATAACAGTAAAAAAAATTATGTTTCAAAACAGGACAGGTAACGATCTTACTCCGTTCCTTTTTTCTCCCCCCGTTCCCAATCACTCTGTCTCCCGCATGATCGTGGAATCGATAAAGACTGAATTACTTCACAGTCCCCAAATCCCTTGGGGACTGATAACGCCAGAAACATCTTATCCAGAACCGATTCCTTCCGGAGCAAAATGTAGAACCCGCGGTGAAACACAACGATCTCAATCTGGGTTCTGGGCTCGCTACCAACTTGGGTAGAATAATTGAAGCTGCTCTGTCCAGATTTCACTTGCTCCGCGATGCACGTTGCAAAGACAAATGACTCGCAGATGTGCAAGTGTACCGGACACCGCTGGTGCTTGTCTAATGCTGTGTGCAAATCACAACCAAACAACACTTCACATGTGGCGGGCAGAACGGAACGGCGAGAGCTGGGAACCCGGTTGCATTGGGTGAATATTCTAGAGGGGAAGGGACGGCGGATCTGCAACTGGTTAGGCTGAATTACTTCACAATTGGTGCTGAGATGAAACCTACCCAAGAGGTCAGTTCACTCGGAGCTGGGATTAATCTGGCACACATCGTACACAGTGTTTCCATTGCCAGCGGGCAATCGTTTTCCACCAGCTTTGAGACCCGATGTGCTCTCTGTTTGGCAGCAAAAAAAGCACCACTGAGAGATAACCGTGGAAGGCTGGGAGCGCGTTTCAACACTTGGCGGGGCTTCAAATTGCTGTTAGATTCTTCTGCTGCAAGGTCTAGCGTTCAAGGATTCACAAAGTCAAGGATCATACGGTAATCAAAACCAGACCGCCGAGGGACAATACGTTCTCCCTGCTCTACAATAGGTGACAGAAAATGGATCCCGTTTACGCACTGTCGATAGGCAACACAGAAGGAATAACCAACCAATCCTACAATCCAACGATCACTAGATTGGTTTGGCCCATCCAGACTCAACCTTTCAGAACACCCGCCCACCCGATCATCTCTGATCACAAAATGGATCCAACCTCCTGGCATCGCAACCAACAGGTCCATTGGTGATACAAAATACCACACACTACTCGATTTATAACTTCTCCCTCCCTCCCTCGCTCCCTCCCTCCCTCACAAAAAACCTAGGCTGACAAATATAATAGAGACAGGAACCCATATTCACAAGTTTACTTCATCTCTAAATCACCACAGGTTGCACACACAGTATTTCGGGATGTAATGCAAATTCTAGCTCATAATTCCACCCACTGTTGTTTTGGCCATCTCGGGAATAACCTTTGCTACAAAGCAAAGGGTTTACAACAACAAAATGACACTTGTATAGCGCCAAGGCGCTGGTCAGTCACTGCTTCGACCCAGCTGAGGACGGTGGTGGTGGGGTGGGGGGGGGGGGGAGGTAAGGGGGGGTAAGGAAGTGGGGAGATTAGGAGTTGCCGATGGGTCCATCGAAGAGGAGAGTCTTGAGGCAGGACTTGGTCAGGGAAGGGGACGAGGCGGAGGGACTGCGGGGTGGAGCTCCAGAGGTTGGAGGGCAGAGCGGCTGAAGGCTGGCCCGCTTGTTAACCAGGGCAAAGTTTTCCCCTCGTTATTATCAAATAACTAAAACAAACGGGTCAATTCATCAATTGATAAATACTCTTCAACTCATCGACAGGAGGCAGAAATTTACGGTAAGAAACGAAGGCGGCTGAGATGTGTCGGTGTGGCTGTAGCTGATTAAACTGACTTCACAAACCTGGCGGGCGATGTTTTAAGCAGTGGTTAAGTTTCTCCGGTCCCCCACGTTACACATGAAAATCCCACACATTGCTTTATATAATTAAGTGCAGTCTTCCTTTTGGGTTTCATATCTCCCACTGATGTAGCCAATGTTTTCGTTAGTAATAATGCGAAGAGGGTTTTTTTGTTGGTGTTGAGGATCTGAATTACGAACAGATTTGACTGTGCTTCCCAACAAAGTTGCCATAACCGGGGGCAAGGTCAGCGAATATTAGAAGAAAATGAAATATAAAGTGCGTCGTCAAAAGGTTGGGTTCGCAATTTGGGTTGCTTGGCCCCCTTTCAGTACTCCTGTGTATCGTCAAACGTTGTACAACCATCAGCTGAAACATGCGAGGAGATTCTAGTCTTGAAATCACTTCCATGTACACGTAAGCCATTATTTTTCACAACACGTCCTGGTACAGTTCATGCGAGTTTGTTGTTTTCAACCTCACACACTGATATCACGTCAGCCGTCTAGGGTTTGGTTCGCGTTGAGGCCGAAACCTTGGGCAAATTTCCTTACTCCACACACACACACACACACACACACACACACACACACACACATAGACGCTTCTGTTTACCTAGCAGTAAGTAGGAACCCACCTGTTAGTCGATTTGCCAATCGCTTTTCCGGCCGGCATACAATTCCTGCATAAAAATTAAAAACGCTAACGACTTGGTCACTCAATCCGCGACCACAAAACACACAGTTATGTCACTTGATAGCGTGAATCCGTGAAGCGATTTGAGACATCGCAATGTCCCGAGTTCCAGAGGTTGGGGGAAGGGTGGCTGAAAGCTCGCCCGCCAATGGTGGGGTGGGTGGGTGAATCGGGGGAACACGGAGCAGGGCCAGAGCTGAGCAGGAGGGGCGAGAGGGCTGATAGGGTGTGAGGACGTCGCAGAGGTAGGGCTGGGGGCGAGGCCACGGAGGGCTTTGAATGCGAGGACCAGGGTCTTGAATTGAATCCTCTGGGTGACGGGGAGCAAATGGAGTCGGTCGAGGATGGATGGGAGATATCAAGTGGCATTCGACAATATAAATACTGGAGGACAACTCCGTGAGTGTAATTGCTGACTGCTGATATTGTTTAATGTTATTAACACTCATTAGCCAGTTTGGCATTTGTGCATTGGCTATCATCGCTACCTATGGTTCTATAAATCAACTGCAGCCTACAAACCTTCATTGCCCAGATCGAAAATTGCCGGTTCAAACCACTAATTAGGTTGTGGAACGAATTTGAGCACGATGATTATGTAAGCATATTGAGTGCTTGATACATGCGTATAATTGGAAGTATATTTGAAATAATAGTGAGCCTCTGGCAGACAAATCCTACACGCAAAACCGCAATAAATGCTCCGCAGCTCGCAACAGTGCTGTGATTTACACACAGCATTTACCTTGTGACATTTACGTAGCAGCTTTCACATAAAAATATTGTAATGTCTTGTGAGTCTCTCGAATAAATCCTGCGCGGGCCGTGCTATAAAAGCTGCCAAGATGATTTCCTACGCGTTTCTGTGGTCAGATCTCCCTTCGAAATCAACGTGCGCGGAGGGTTAAATGATTTCAAAATGATCTGTTTGTCTGTTTGCCCACTCGGCTCTCCTGTTTATGGACCGCTACTTCATCTTCAAATATAGCAAGCCATTGGCAATTTCCGAGTCCCATTTGCGGGCAAGGTTAAAACCGGCCTTTTATTTTTTTTTTGTCCTGTTTAGCAGCTGCGCTGGAGTTTATTTGCATTTGATTCTTGCATCCACTTTGTCAACCTTATTGTTACGTGCTAATTATACACAGGCTGTTTTTTTTTTTCGTTGCCCATTTTTAGCTGCGCTGTCATGCATGTTCAGCTGTCCACTCGCGCTTTTCATGCGAGCAGATGAAAGCACGACCACATTGTGTCCGTCACACTGCCTTTCCAGTAGGGGAAGCTGGAACCACAAAAGTAGTTGGTCGGTGGATGTGAAATTGTGCTGGGAACATTGGCAGGGAGCAGTTGAATGGCTTTTCTGTGTGTCGCGCAATAACAATATCACCATTGCCACCGCATCTGCGTATGATAAAGCTCTTACGTTTGGTATTGTCTGTTTTGAGGGCAAAATTCAGTGCAGCCAGTTTGCACTCAGCAATGTCCTACAAACAGCCAAAAGGAAGCGAGTGAATAACTTTACTTGGTAGGGGGTGGGGGTTGGGGGGAATTACCGACCAGGATAATCCCCTTAAATTTGCTAGCGTCAGATCGGGGGAAAAGTATTTGCTCTGATCGAAAAACCTACTCAAAAAAAAAACTACCGAAACTCCTAGAAAATGCAATGGATGGAAAACGATCTCTTCGGTACTCCATTGACGAGCAGCAATAAGCTTAAATGTATCCTCTCAATTATACCGTCAAATATGACCGAGAGACAGCTAAAGTTGCGACAACGGCAGGAAGCAAGCACAAGACAGAAAGCATCTGTTTGCAAAACATTTATCTAATAACCCTGGAATTTTTTGCCCGGGTATTTTAATAGACATCGCCCAACAAACCTTTTCAAATATTGCTCTTTCTCACGCACTGACGTGGACTGCGCTTCAAAAATCTGTTGTTGGGATTTCTTTCCTGCGTGGCTGCGGCTAACATCTAAAAAAACAACACAAGGGAAAGCGCAAGAGTAAAGTAATTTAATTGAAATAGCCAAAATACTGCCCCGTGAGACAAATAAACAGGAACATGGATCTGAAAGGGATTTGGTCCAAATTTATGGCGCGTACGTCAGTACATGACCTCTCCGGCTGCAAAAATATATGCCCTAACGCATATAAACGTCTCTCGCGGACAGAGATATAGACCGTTAAGTCCAGGCTATATAACTTTCCACCTTCCGCAAGGCTGGCAGAGAGCGAGATTAAACACAACCTTTTCCACTTGTTGTGAAGCTGTTTCTCTGGAGACAACAACAAAAAAAAAACTTCTCAATCACACTAGCGTTCAGCAAATCCAAACCGCAGTCACAAAAAATTCCTTCCGTGGCATACGCTTCATCAACAGAAATGCCCTTCCTTCCTTCCAACCCCACTGCTGTTTGCTGCTCGGCTTCTAGGATTCCACCGTACTTGTCAGGTGTATTGCATCGCCTAGTTTGGAAGCATTGGAAACATTCCCACTGCCATTCCCAGAGTGTGTTTCCTCGTGGGAAAAGTCGCTGTATCATTCTGTGAATGGGAAAGGGCGAAAATATAATATAATATAATATAACATAATACAATAATAACCCTTGCATTTGGTACAGCGCTTTTCATGTCTTCTAGACTGTGTCTCAAAGAGCTTCACGGAATATACTGTAAAGTGAATTGACTGTATATTTGTGGGCGAAAGGTGGCAGTCGATTGTGCACAGCAGCGTCCCACAAATAGTCGTGGATTGAAATGACCCATTTATTATTGTCCGTTTATTTTTTGAGGGATTATTACCAGGCGCGTAGAGTAAGGACAGGGATGCCCCACAAACAGTCCTATTGCTTCATAGAATGGAATCTACTGTATAAGTGGATGGACTGTGCATTTAGTGGGCGAAATAAACTCACAGAATTAAACTCACAAGAATCCAGTCTCTTGTCCTTTATATAGCCAAACCAAACCAAGAGGAACATGCTTTGTATGTCACAGGCAATCACTCCGTTTCCCCCGCTGAAATCAACCAGAGGCCAATCCTCCGCTAGCTCAAACACAATAAACAGCACAATAAACATTGGGAACGCAAGTCATTCACCAGTCTCTGAGCCATTATTACGTATGTCAGCGTGTTTACCTCTGCATAAACGCAGCGCAATAAATGCAGTAACATTCAGAGAAAATACTTCCTATTTACTCTCGTTGTACACACACACACACACGCGCAAAAATCAGAGCCAAGTGGAACATATAACTATGAAATCTAGTTTCCGATCGCAAAATCTCCCCAATTATCCAGTTTGTAAAGCTTGGTACAATAACTATGGCTCAATGCTTTGCCAAGTGTCACCTTTTGTCTAATTGTTTGACTATGTTCCACGTTTCCTGTTGTTTTTTGTTTGGACAGACCGGCCGAGGGAAGATGAAGTGGTCGGTCTGGATTACAGTTTCACAATTGGACATTTTGCGAGCAGAGCATGCAATTTGTAGTAACTCGATCCAAATAGAACATATCTTATTATGTCAGAGAGAAGTAAAACAGGATCGCTCGAAAACCTCAAAACTCCAGCGCTGTGTACCGTGGTATATACTCCTGACATAATCCACCCCCCGAAACAGCCCATTCAGCCCCACGAGTCTGTGTTATTTAGTTATTTACACCCCCACATCAGCCCCCCCACCCCACCCCCAACCCACCCCTCCGATACTCTCACCTCAACCCCTCCTTCCCTTCTCCCTTCTCTTTCAGGGAATTTTGGTTGGCAATATTTTACAAGGGTTTCAATTGAAATATGTAACATGTACCTTTCTCTCAATGGCAGCGAGAACATTTTGTCAACCCTGCCCTCGACGCCTCAAGCGTTTTAAGGTAACACTTAATTCCCCCCCCCCCCACCTCACTTCCTTGGCTGAGCCACAGTTGTAACTTTCACGAGGACACAGAATTATACACAGCAGGAAGTACAGTCAGCATGAACAGACACAATGGGTGGCTGGCTTTTTAATGTGTGCGGAAAAACGCGTGCATTTCCAAGTGCCTCTGTCGTTGTCGTTTGCAATGGAACCAAAATAAGGTTGAGTTTAAACGCTGCCAAAAAATACAAAAGTAGTCTTTTGAACCTGGAGCGAAAAAGGCTGGCGACAGTCCCCATCCCTACTGTCCACTAGTGATAGTTTTGCGCAATCCGAATTTTAACAGGGAGTCACTGTTCCTGTCTGGCGGTTTAGACATTAACAGGAGAGTGCGATGACACAATTAGTATCTGCACTAAATAACAACACTGTAATAATAGTCATAGCGTTCGATATAGCGCCTGATCACATATTTGAGACGTCTCAAAGCGTTTCACAGAACAGACCGTGAAGTGAATTGACTTTATTTGGTGGGCAAAATGATTCACTCGATCCCACGTTCAAATCCTTTTGTAATCTCGGCGTTGTTGACCCGAGGAATCCCTCTGTTTTTAAGGCTGTATCACGCGCTCTCCTCCGCTCGGTATCTGAGGATTATTCGCTATCTACTAACAGAAGGAGGACGACCCTTTGAGAAACCCCTGATCTCACCTGGACTGTCAAACACACCTGTGTTCTTTACACAGTGAAGCAACAAAATTCCCCCACCACACCACAACTCCCCTAGTAATTCACAATAGCATTGAAACCAGTCCCAGGCGACGTTGCACTGCTTTATCTCCTTTTGTTCTTGAATTTGGACTTGAATTATCTTCAGTTGTTTTGCTTTGCGATGTTTTCCATTCCGCTCTTTGCTGCCCTGTCTCACCAGACCCGTTGTTGAAATCTTACACGACTGAGCAAGGCATGAAATGGCATCTTTCCCTCGCCCAGTCACGTCTGGCAATCAAATATTTGTATGTCCCAATTAAGATGAGGATATAAAATCCATTGTGTCCGTTTTGATACAGCAGGCATGCATAATCCTTCGATGAGGCTCAAAACTGAATCCCTCCCCGATAATAATCCTTGCATTCGATATAGCGCCTTATCACACCCTCGAGAAATCTCAAAGCGTTTCACAGAACACATCGCAAAGCGAACTGACTTGCATTAATATTTAGCAAGTCGAGCGAAAAAAAGTTCTTCGACAAAAATGTCATCACAGGTCCACATCAGTCCTTAAAATTTTACCCTCTGGAGCCCAATTGTTTAATAAGTTAATGGTAACCAATACCAAGCGTTGACAGAATACACTGTAAAGTGAATTGACTGTATATTTGTGGGCGAAACGCGGCAGACAATAGCGCACAGCACTAAGAAGTAGCGTGGCGTTTGTTTCTTTTCACTTAGGCTAAATCCTTTGCCTTTACAATATCACCAATCAATATCAAGCGAGTTCCAGCTGCGATAAGTTATTGTGGCTGAATGCTTCCTGGAAAGGGAGGAGTGGGGTTGGGGGCAGTAATGCAGGCGTTTCTAAACCTAATGTAAATATTGCAAACAAAAACCTAGATCAGAGATAGCATGATATCAATCTCAGTCTCACCCCCAAGGCTGAAGCTACAGATGCACACTCAGAGAAGTTCAGCTGCAATAAATTATCCCAGCAAAAATAAGTGCTACATCTCCTTATTTTATTACATATATTATTAAAATGTCGATAGTGCCTCTCACCATTAAAGTGTTGGAGTCAGGCCTAGAATAACGAACCTTTTAACAATCCGGCATCAGCCTAGATCTACTGTAAACAGGCTGTCCGTAACATTGGGTTTCACGGGATCATCCCACCGAGACTGCTTTATCACCCAAACGCCATGTTCTCAAGATTTAGGGTGAGAATACAACCCCTCTCTCAGACGGAGGTGACTTTTGCTTTGCTTAAAGCGGAGGCAACGTTCTGTGGCTACCACAATAGGAGTCCTGTAGCTCAGTGGTTAGAGCCTTACAAGCGTGAGAGACCTGTGTTTCGAATACAGGCAGGTCAGGGCGAAACCTTGGGCAAGTTTCCTTACTCCACATGCACGCCCGATAATAATCCGTCCCCCCCAAAAAAACAGAAAATAAATTGGTCATTTCAATCCACGGGTGTTTGTGGGGGACGCCGCTGTGAGCAATTGGCTGCCGCGTTTCGCCCACAAATATGCCTTCACCTGCCTGTCAAGGTGGAAGAGCCCTAGTTTATCTCTTAAAAAGCGAGTCTTTTGTTATTGCTCAAAGCCCTGAGCTCACAAAGGTTGCAAATGAGAGGTATGGAGTGAGGTCAAACAACTGGTGGGAGTTGGTCACCGTCCCAACTCACACATAGACCAACGGAGAGTTGACATGTGAATGGATTCTGACCACAAGAGCACAAGGGAAGCGAGTTAGCCCACAACTATGTCACTTTGCAAACGGTGGTGGTGGCGGGGGGGGGGGGGGGGGGGACCAATCCGAGGGCAGGCCGCAGAAACAAACCTCAGCAACAAATGACGGTGGAACTCTATCTGTTAGCAGAACATCACAGCCAGGAAAAAAGCCACCAACAACACCAACAATGGACGTTACTGGGAAATGTTTGGCTAGAAGTTACGCTGTTGATTCCTAGCATGGAACTCATCAAAAATTTTTTTTTAAAAAAAGCATTGGCTTCAATGTCAGAAGTTGCCAGAAATATTTCGTGAAGACGTTTTGCAATATCAATATCCCACCTCCCCCACCCCCCCCCACCCCCCCCCACCCCCCCCCCCCCCCCCCCATTTCCAACGTTCAATGTGTTGTTTCACTACTCTGAACTTTCAGACTGATAAACCGCTCATTGGGTTCCGCGGGGCTGTAATGGCTCATTTCAAAATGGTGAGTATTCTGGATGTACGTAGTAAACAACAACAACTTGCATTTGTATATATGTAGAGCCCTTCACACTGGGTGGGTTCCCAGAGCTTTCATATCTGATCAAAAGGGCTCAAGGACTTTCTTCATCTGAACTAACCTTACTACTACTAATAATAATAATGATTCTTGCATTTGATAGAGCACTTTTCACATCTTCTAGACGTCTCAAAGCGCTTCACAGACTATACTGTCAAGCGAATTCACTGTATATTTGTGGGCGAAATCACTTTACAAAGGAGTAATCAACAACAACAACTTGCATTTATACTGTCCCGTGCAAGCAACGTGAAGTCCGGAACCCTTTATCTACACAGGAAAACCAGTAAAGTTCAATGTAATTCACTTTAGTGTATGTTAAACGGTGTGTGTGTGTATATGTATGTGTGTGTGTTCGTGCATATGCGTCAGGCATTATTCCAGATAATGAAGGGTAAACAATAAGTGTAGTTAAATTTGTGCTTTATTTTCTTCTTTATTGAACTGATGCACAGTTCACTAACGCTGCAATAAAGCTGTTTCTGATGTTCTCAGTGAGATTATTATCGTAATAGTAATGATGGGGGTATGACTGGCCTCTGGGATGTTGCAAACATGTTCCATTAGCGTTTGGCGGAATCCAATTGAAGTTTATTCCCACTAATTACCGTGGAACACAATGACTTAACCATAGGCATTGAACATTTCTGTCCAAATAGAATATCCTAGACTATAGTGTTTAAAAACCAGGAAATTGAGGAAAACGGCTGAGCGTTTTACCTTTAAATGGACGGCAGGTTCGGGAAGTTTGAGTAAGTCTCGAGAGAGAGAGAGACGCCCTTCTTTGAACGTGCCTTCAGTCACCCTCCTTCTTCTACCCTCCCTGCCCTCCCTGAAACCCTCCTGATTCCAACCCACAGCTCGGGTCCAAATCCCATGTGAAGGGCGCCGTGTAAATGTAAACGTGTTGTTCGTTACAGTAAATAATATTCCTTCCTTTTTATACGGAGCCTTATCACGTCTTCCAGACGTCTCATGGCGCTTCACGGAATATACCGCAGAGTGAATTGACCCCATATCTGTGGGCGTAACGCGGCAGCCATATTGCGCACAACAGTGTCCCCACAAACAGTTGTGGATTGAGAGTCTGAATTATTATCGTTTTTTTTTAACGATTATTATTCCGGTAAAATGGATTCCCCCCCCAATCGACAAACACACGGGTTAATCAACCACTTACTGCCAGGGAAACAGAGGCGTGTGGAGTTGCAGGAAACTCGCCCAACATTTTGCCCTGACCCGGGAATCGAACCCGGGATCTCTCGCTTGCGAGGCGAGCGCTGTGGGAACATTGAGCTGCAGGACAGCCACTAGACGCCGACGCTTCGTGTACATACACCGAGATATGCCACGGTGTTTCTGCGCCATTGCAACTCTATGCCGAGGTCGGCTTACTTGTTGCCGATGGAAGTTGGCAGTACTCACTGGCAGTTACTTCATCTTCACGGTGAAGCCAAGACACTGAACCACAAGACACTACTGAGAAATGCAAGCTCACACCCCCCTCCCTCCCCCCCCCCCCCGCCCCCACCCCACCACCACCAAGCAAAGACATAAAAGTTACGGATATTCCATCCAACCTTGGATTAAAATATATCGCTGTCTTAATTGTTACCATATTGATCTAGACCTATTCTCGCTTGTGTGACAAATATATATATACTAAAACAGGGGGTGGGGGGGAAATAGTGCACAAAACCTTGAGCGTTCAGCGTACAGGAAGGGTCTGATCGGGCTCTGTGAGGATTAGTGTCTGTCCTGGGAGTTCATTCGCACCATTGTAAACTGGCTTTGCCCCGGCGATCGTGCGGCAAACAGCCGAGAATATATCAAGCGTAACGTCAGCCGCCACGCACCGCTATCGCTGAATTCTTTCGCGGAAAGTGAAGGCGAAACGTTTAGGCGTTCGTACATCCCGTAGGTCCTGCGAATGGCGTAGCGAACTCATCGCCCACAATGCCGCCCCCCTCAAGATGTTCCGATCGTCTTGCAGAGTTTGCTGCCAGCTGGATAAGATTCTCGGAATTGGAATTGGAATTGGAATGGCCGCGTGGGCAGTGTGTTTGCAGTTTGTAAAGCCGTTGCTTCCCGTTTGAGAGACACAACACCAGCCAGGGTGTGTTAGGAAAGGCCATCTTGTTCTATCTACCGCTGTGAGCCAACTCTGGAACGCTCTTCCCCTGTGACCCACTGCCCTTTGTCACTTCACCCCACATCTCTTTAGGGAGATTCCTATTCAACCGCGCCTCAGTCACCTCCTCCCTCCCCCGAGCTGCATGTTGTTGTTGTTGTTGCACTGAGCCAGTTACTAACAGCCCCATGGTTTGGTCTCGTAGTGCCAGATTCATGCGAGGGAAACCGAGAGGTTCTACTCCTTGCGTGGAGTCCCGTAGCTCAGTAGTTAGGAACACACACACACACACACACACACATGCTTGATAATAAAAGAGAAGGGATAATATTTTGGTCACTGGTCACTCAATCCACGACTGTTTGTGGGGGACGCTGCTGTGCGCAATTGGCTGCCGCGTTTTTCCCACCAACGTACAGTCAATTCACTTTACAGTACATTCTGTGAAGCGCTTTGAGACGTCGATAAGATGTAAAAAGTGCTGTAGCAAATGCAAGGATTATTATCGTTATTATTTCTTAGGTCAGCGTATCAAGGAATATAGGGCAAGAGTGAGTAATTGGACTTGAGGTACAGATCGGCCATGATCTTATAGAATGGCGGAACAGGCTGGAGGGGCTGAATGGCCTCCTCTCGACCGGTCCTACGTTTCTACGCTCGAGCGCACGTCTGCCTTGCGCAGCCAGCAGAGACTCACACCGTTTCAGTTTTACAACCCGCTCGGCAGTTTAACTGCAACTGATTCAAAGCAAACGTTTTCGACTCTATATTTAAGCAATCATTGGGGAGAACAACTGGCTTGTAAGTGTTTTCTTTATCCCTGCTTCACCTCAGGAGAACTGACAGATGCTCCAAAGAGTTATAAAGCACTTCGAGAGATTCCAACAGCATGTGCATTGGCTATCAAAAAAAATACCCCGGCATCGCCCCAGCACTGTTTGCATTCCCTCAGAGTTCTGAGCAATCTGTGTTTAATTTACGACTAACACGATAACCCAACCTCGCCACTAAATCACATATTGACTCACACCATCAGAATCCGTCCGCAGGTCCGATATTCCCGAAGCAATCCCAGCGGGGAGACCGGCAGATGCTTATAAATACCTTTGCGCGGCCAACCAGTTGTACCGTCACTTTGCTACAGTATCCTACAGGGCTTCCAGAGTCCATTATTTCCAAGTCGGGTCCAGATGTGAAGTAGCATCGAAGCATTCCACAGGCATGGAGTCAGCGATATCGTCACGTAGCTTCGCAGGCCCGGTTGTGCGTTACTGTTCTGGACTAGGTACATCAGCTGTATTGTTCGATCAGCTCGCACACAGGCCCCCAACCGTCCCTCCCCGTTCCGTCTCACCATCGGTGGCCAGGTCTTCAGCCGAAATATCCTCAACACTCAGGTTACACACGCACTCACAAAATAGATCTGCCTAATCTTGGGAACTCCCTCTGCCCTCTGCCCTCTGCCCTCTGCCCTCTGCCCTCTGCCCCACCCACACAAGCAGTCAAGCAACCGAGATACCCGCAATGTCGATTTGCCTGTATTTGTGCGCGGATTCCTGGGGGCCGTAAGGAAGACTATACATCCAGTCACTTGACTTTACCGTCTGTTTCTGTGAAGCGCTTTGAGGCGTTCTAGAAGGCGTGAAAAGGCGCTCTATCGAATGCGAGGATTGTTATTTACGATTATGATGATATACATGTGAGATCATGGGAGTGAAGCTGAAGTTATCCGACATTTTTCTGTTGTGATATCACCACGGGCCAACAATTACCTTGCACAGCTGCAGTAATGAGCACTGACACCATTTGGCAACTCTGTGGGATGAGGGACAAGGGTAGGAATGGTGCCAGATGGCCTTTGTTCGTGGCAAGTGATTAAGAGCGTAAACGCAACGAGTGCTTTGGAGAACGACGCAGAGTGATTAACTATACTAACACAGCTAGCGCGGATCTGAGATTCCAGCACCACACAAAAGCTCGCGGCCAGCTCAGCGTTGGAGATCGTCAAGCGTTGGAGGATTGGGATTTGAGATCGGCTCTCGAGACGCTTCCCAAACCCACGGAGCAATGCGGTAAGCGGAGGAACGGGGAGCCAAAGGAATACTGTCGCGCAACTGAACAGCGGGATAGAGGTTGGCGTTCTGGAGTCGTCGGGTAGCACTCCAGCCTTTACAGAGCTCTAAAATATAAAGACTTCCACGAAAATTCTAGGGTTTCCCACTTAAGAACATAAGAAATGCTAGACGAGAAAAGACCAACGTCCATCTAGTTCGCTTTCCACCTTCCTGGCGGTCGCATGTCCCAAACTACCTACCTACATAATGTTATTCCCTAAAAGAAAACGTCTCCCTCAGAGAGCCTGATCCACAGGTTCATTATTCCCTCACCGAAATAGTGTTTGCGCAGATTTGTTTTCTTAATTTATCCCACTTATTGCCTTCCCTGCCTGCACCACCCCCAAAACCCTCCCCCTCCCACTTCCCCACCACCTCATTGGTTGTGTTCATTTTAGAGGGTAATTGGGCGAAAATCCAAATTGCAAAACCCCAACCCAAACAACATGAATGCTTCAAGTGATTCTCAAAGGACCAACGGCCAAAGAGGAGACAACCCTTGCTGTACAGAATATCTGATCAGCTTAGCGCGTCTTATTATTTCCTTTAAAACTCTCCACAATTATATTTAATCTCCTCCTTCTCTTCCTGTAAGCCATCAAGACCATGCCTGGGTGAGCTGTGAAGCCACTCGGCAAAAACATGACTCGTGCAGTAAAAAAACAACCCTATTGTTTGTGGATTGTTATGGAGCAGGAGCAATTATGATGGTGAATTTTCTTTCAACTTTCTCCACCCCCCCCCACCCCCCCCCCCACTCCCGCCTCTACCTAAAACAAAGCCAGTCAAATTAAACCCACGCAGGTGTTTCCCTAGCGTTGACTTCCTCTTTCAGAATTGCTTATGCCTGGAATCCAAATCAAACGCATGTTTACTTTACCTCAGCCTTTCGCATGTTAATGCGGTGGGACTGAAATTCGTAATATGTTAAGCGTAATGCGCTGCAGCTTTGCACAGGGGTGTCAACTTCAACAGGCGCCTGATGCGAGTTTGAAAGTGCCCATAATTCACACCGTTTACTCCCGCGTTGGTGAGTTATGGCAATTTGAAGCCTAACTAAACCATAACCTGGGGCTAATATTCCACAGTCCCCACGTCGTCTCATCCTTATGTACTTTTTAAAAAGCTCGTCTGGCTGCAGCGCAGACACCAAAACGGAATTTTATACACCATAAAGTACACTTTCCCTTGCTGCATTGCCTTGTAATGCCTGGATTACAGGCCCCATATGCTCACACGGCATGCAAGCCTTTTATTCAATTGTTACCCAGGGAATTTACGCTGGACATGAGGTTTTATTCATAAATCACAAATATTCATTTGATGGGAGGTAGCAATGCGCAAGTTTGACAACGAGCTCCACCCCCACCACTCCCCCCCCCCCACTCCCCCGTGCGTTTAACCCCCCCCCCCCCCCCCCCCCCCAACCCCCAAAATGAAATGATTAACAAACCAGAAGTTAACACAGCACTTTTGAAGCGTCAGTTTTTTTCGTTTGCGTTACGAGTTTTACACCCACTTTTGTTTGGGTGTAAAACTCGTAACGCAAACGAAAAAAACAAAATGACCGTTCCAGGCAGCGGCGTCTGCGATAATCGTCGGGAGTCGGCAGGAACTCGGGGGAACAATACAATACTTTGATATGCCAGTTAAAACGCATTTTCCATCTAATGGGCATTTCTGTGGTTGCAACGTGTCATGCTGCAGATGCCATTCGCGGACATTGCGAGATTACTCGGCTGATTGCTGCGAGTGTGGTATGCGTTCTCAAGATAAACTTCTTCATCCACCGTTGTTTCTGCTGCTGCCTCAGCAAGTCTGCAAACTGACCCGGGATCCCACAATCCGCAGACGTAGAAACGTAGAATCCAGCCAGGAGCAGGCCACTCAGCCCATCGAGCCTGCTCCACCAACCTGTAATAATAATAATAATAATAATAATACTCCTTGTATTTGATTTTGACACAGCGCCTTATCACGTCTTCTAGACGTCTCAAAGCCCTTCACAAAATATACTGTGAAGCGAATTGACTGCACATTCGTGGGCGAAATTCGATGAGATCATGGCTGAGATGTCGATAAGATGTGAAAAGCGCTACATCAAATGCAAGGATTATTATTATCATCTGTACCTCAACTCCAATTACCCGCCCTTGCCCCATATCCATTAAAACCCTGACCTAGCAAATCTCTATCCACCTTGAAAATGTGAATGGATCCAACATCCACAGCCTTTTCTCGGGGAGAGAGTTTGAGATTTCCACTGCCCTTTTGGTAAAAAACTGGCCTCTGATTTGACTCGTAAATGGCTTAGCTCTTATGTTAAGATTATACTCCTCTGGTTTTGGATTCCTACACCAGAGGAAATAGTTTCACCGTATCCACCGTATCCTCCGTCTTGAATCTCTTTATTATTACATAAACCTCAATTAAATCATCCCTCTACCTTCTGAACCCGACGATTCCTACAAGTATTTCCAGATACTTGTTGTCCAATTGTTGTATATGGAGCTCCTGTAGCTCAGTGGTTAGAGAGCTCGCCTTACAAGCGTGAGACCTGTGTTCGAATCCAGGCAGGTCAGGGCGAAACCTTTGGCAAGTTTCCTTACTCCACACACACACACACACACACACACACACACACACACACACGCTTAATAACAATCCCTCCACAAAAGAAACACAACAATAAAATTGGTCATTTCAACCCATGATTGTTTGTGGGGGGGACGCTGCTGTGCGCAATTGGCTGCCACGTTTCGCCCACAAAACATAGTCAATTCGCTTTACAGTATATTCTGTGAAGCGCTTTGAGACGTCTTGAAGACGAGATAAGACGCGACATCACATGCAAGGATTATTATTATTATAGGTGTTGATTAGCTCTGCTGGCAGGGCCTTCATCCCTTATCCGCTACGTGGGGAACAATTAACGTTAAGCAGATGATGACTAGTGGGAGCACATGTAGTAATGTTGTTTGTAATCCGCCTCCCCCTCAGTCCATTTAGGATATGAGACTCCATCAAGCACCACATGAATGTATTATTTATTTGGCACATGTGTGCTCCAGAGAAATACATTAATGCCTGACCAGCACTACGGTATAAGGAAAGTTTCTCTCCATCGTTCCGAGGCCAGACTGAAATACTTTCTGCTAAACATCAACTCTTATGACAGGTAAATTGGAGTCGATCTCGACGTATGATCTTATTTCATGACTGAATCACGATGAGCCGTATTTTACTTAACCCTCAATTTGTAGCCTATTAATCCATCATTGGCTTGCCCTGCTGGCTGGATGACACATTGGAAGAGAGCCCACATAACCTAATGCAAACTATTGGATTAGGTACCTTTGGAGCGAGGATGTTCCTGAATGAAGCACAGTTCCTCTGTGGACCACATTGCCGCGCAAGTGGTTTCAATTAACAATGAGTTTCAGTTGAACGAGGTCAGAAATTATCACTCTGTGTGTGTGTGTGTGTGTGTGAATGTGTGTACAGAATCAAATCTCCCGTGGTTTCTATATTAAGACCTTTGGCTGGTTTTGCAATCCATTAGACCTAGTGACTCTGAACCTCAAGACTTCCAAGCGACTGTATGTGATTTGGTTGATTCCACGCGGATTCTCCTGATATGATTCAATCTCCTGAGGGAGGTGAGTCGACCACATTCGATCCCGTAAAATCTTATCTTTTCGGAGCCAAGATTTCCAGATGTTATTGAAGATATATTATTACAATGCACGTTATTTAGCCCTGACTGTTCGAATTCCACGGATGACAACCCGAAACAGGACATTGCATGGGTCCCTCGGAGTGTTTTACCATTCATGTACATGCCTGAAATTGTTTAATCCCATTCTTAACTTGATGTTCAAGCAGTTTCTGACCTCCAGTTGTTTTGTTGATGAGGTAGAGTCTTAGTGCCTCCGTCTTAAGGTTAGGCGAAGTAACCTCTAGGTTACAAATGACGCATCACCAATAAGAATAATTGCATTTGATATAGCGCTTTTCACGTCTTCTAGACGTCTCAAAGCGCTTCACAGAATATACTGTAAAGTGAATTGACTGTATATTTCGGGGCAAAACGTGGCAGCCAATTGCGCAGAGCTTCCCAAATAGTCAGTGGATTGAAATGACCAATTTATTACTGAGTTTTTTTTGAGGGATTATTATCAGGTGTGTGTTGTGTATGTGGAGTAAGGAAATTTGCCCAAGGTTTCACCCTGTCCTGCCCGGAATCGAACCCGTGTCTCTCGTTTGCAAGGCGAGTGCTCTAACCGCTGAGCTACAGGACTCCACGATGGAGTAACATTAAAGGAAAAAGTCTTGACAGTTAGCCAGATTAACTTCGCCAATGTCTGCCACTCCACCAGTAACTTTGGTCACACGTTTGTGTGCACATATTGCACTTGCAAACATATTGCCTGTTTCACAGTCACCATCAGTACCTTTCCCTTTGTCTCTGAAATACTTTGGCGTCGGGTTCATCAGCCCAGTGGATTTGTTGGTGTTCAGTCCCTTGAACCCTTGCGGAATCTCCCACTAAAGTCTCAGTATCAATTGACGACACGCCTCTCTCCCATAGAGCACACGTTTTTAATTAGAAAAGAATATTTTGAAAGTGTCTTTCCCATTTTCCCCCCACACACACCACCCCCCCCCTCCCCCGCACCCGGTATGGGAGGGTGTAATAGCTTCAAGACAGATATAAAAGAAAGCGGACTAACCACACATTTCAACACAAATTTTGTCATTGTGTCAAGTGTTGGGCAACCAAATCGAAAAGATTTGCCAAGCGCTCTTTGTACAAAGGCAATGGCCCTTCAATAATTCTCAACAGCTTTCATTGCAGAAAGAATCTCTTTTGTATATTAAAAGTGGAGGATGTCTGTTTCCTGTCCGTGTTAGATGCCGACCGGTTTGATTTATCTCACGCGCCTTGAAGTTGTGTTTCAACAAGAGTGGGAAGAGTGAAAGCGAGTTGTGACCGAAGGTGTTATTTTTTCAACTCACCAAAAAAATCCCGACCTTTGAAAAGGTGGGGGGGGGGGGGGGGGGGGGGGGGCAAATAACGAGCAAGGTTTCCTCAGAGGCTTTTCCGTTCGATAGCACTATTACCGTACTGGCATCATCGCCTCCCTGGCTTTGCCCCTTCCGAAAACGTACAACCCGATCTCTGCGACCTCCTAGCCTTCTACCAAGCTGGCCGCATCCTCCGCTGAGCAGGCTCTGGCCCGCTCCGTGTCGCCCACCCCACCCGCCCCACCATCGGCGTGCGAGCCATCAACCACTCTGCCCCGCCCCAGCCTCTGGAACTCCATCCCGCAGTCCCTCCGCCTCGCCCCCCCTCCCCTCCCCTCCCCTCCCTGGCCTCCTTCAAGTCCTGCCTCAAGACCCTCCACAGCTTGGGTCTGAGACACTGACTGTCCAGCCCCTCGAGGAGCGAGACAAGTGTCAAGTTCCTTCTTCTTGTTGTTGTTGTTGTTCAGCTGAACAGATCCTAGTTTTAAAAAACAAGTGTGCGATCTGATGACGAGTGTCCGATATCCTCGATATTCTCACTTCAAAAAATGCCCCGAGATTCTGCTGGGGAAATATGTACCGCTGTCCTGGCAGATGTTTAAGCAGTCACTCAAAAGTCCTGTGAACTTGCGGTGCCTCTCAAACAAATGTGCATGTTACACACCCATGTTAACCTCGCGAACGTTAAGATGTTAGGGATGTTTCATAGCTGGAGCCTCAGATCCCGATGATCATGATGAGAGCAGCTGCTGCTGAAGATCTGAACTCGCACAGTCCATTCTTCTTTCAACCAAACAGACTCGCTTGTCACTGGTGTTTTTACATTGGCCTGTTACAGATGCAACAGTCGGTGAGGTGACTCCCTCTCTCTTCCTAGTTTCAGGTCTCAGCCGAAGACTTTTCTTTTCGACCGTGCCTTCGGTCACATTCCCCTCGCCCCCCCCTCCCTCCCCCTCCCCCCCCCCATCCCCCACCCCCCCCTCCCCCCCCCTCCCCTCCCCCCCCCCCCCCACCCCCAACCCTTGGCTCGGGCCCAGGATCCGTTACCGCGAAGCGCTCTGAGACGCCCGTCCGGTGTGGAGTGAGTGAGGGCGCTATATAAATTGGAAGTTGTTGTTGTTGTTGTGGCGGGCAAACCTAAACAAGGATTGGGGAGCAAGGATTGATTGAATCGCTCGTACCACCGTCAGCCAAATTACGTGTGTGTTTTGAGGATTTTTGGCAAACGCAACCCTGTTTACTTTTCATTCTAATTTCAACTTGGCTGGCGAGATATTATTAACATTTAGTTGTTCTCAGCGGGGAGGTTGGCTAACTATTTTTGCACTCCTCAATGTTCTTATCAACATCCTTTACAACGTTACTGCCAAGAAAACACCCGCGAGAGCTTGTCTGAGAACAAAGATGATGTAAACCACGAAGGTTCTGTCACGGGCATGTGGTCAGGGGGTAGGAAAGAAATTAGGTAACTTGGTAGTGTAACAGAGAATGTACAAGCTGCCTGGAAATACAGGATGGATTCCTGTCGCTCGGTGGTTAGAGCGTTCGCCTTACAAAACCTGAGACCTGTGTTCGAATCCAGGCAGGTCAGACCCAAACGTGCCTAAGGTTTCTCCCCCCCCCCCCGATCTGCCTGGATTCGAACACAGGTCCCAACGCTTGCTGGGTGACTGCTCTAACCACCGAGCTACAAGCTATCAGCGATACATGTGTAAATAGGATTATATTGCTGTTCTGCTCTCTGGAACCTGTTGGCTAACATCTGCTCGATTGGATTTCTCAAAGCACTAGTAATTTTTTTTGGGGGGGGGAGTTTAATACCAAACGTGGGAATTGCTGCCACGAGACTCGTTAAAAACCCACCTGACAGACTGGGGTCCACAAGGCCCCGCGATCGGCCCCCAGCCGGCCACGCAGAGGGTTTCCTGTGCCGGCTGCCATGACAACAGACAGAGAGCTGATCAATGCACCACACATAACACAACCCTCAACGGCAATTCCAGAGACGGAGCCACCAGCCTAACGCAGTCGCCCTCCGAGCCCCCTTAACCCGTCTGTTTCAGACGACGCACAGACAGACGGGCCTGTTTCCACACACTCCACCCCCCCCCCCCCCCCCCACCCCCCCGCACCCCCCACTTCGCTGGACCGCTACTTTGCTCAATAATAAACTTAAAATGCGATGAAATGTACGTATGAACGATCCAAAGTAAAGCTCCAGGTAACGGCCCTTCGGGGAGTGAGCAGGTCCAGGCCCCAAAGCCTCGAGCGTCCAAGTGTTGAAGCGCTCTGTGGAGCTCCTGTGGCTCAGTGGGTTAGAGCACTCTTGCCTTACAAGCGTTGAGACCTGTGTTTCGAATCCAGGCAGATCAGGGGCGAAACCTTGGGCAAGTTTCCTTACTCCCCACACACACAAACGCCTAATAATAATCCCTCCAAAAAAAAACACAAAAATAAAATTGTTTCATTTCAATCCTTGACTGTTTGTGGGTGGGGGGGGGGGGACGGGGTGGGTGGGGGGACGCTGCTGTGCCCAATCGGCTGCTGCGTTTCGCCCAGCAAGTATTACAGTCGATTCACTTTACGGTGTATTCTGCGAAACGCTTTGGGACGTCAATGAGATGTGAAAAGGGCGGTATCAAGAAACGCGAGGATTACTCTGTGCGAGGAGCGCCACGCAAGTTGTGATTGTTGTGGTCTCTCATCGCTCCCTCTGCGTTGCTCACTCTCTCTGAAACTCACCTCTCCCACCTCCCCTTTCCTCAGTTGTGTGCAGCATTCCTTGTGTAAGCGAGAGAAGCCAGGGAGAGCGAGAGAGAGGGGAGAGTTGGAGACAGAGAAAGAACATTACTCCAGATGTAAAACTGAAAGGAGAAGACACGTTTAATCTCTGTTACGCCTGAACTGGGAGTAGGCGATTCTCACTGGGTTACACAATCAGGAGTGTTCATTCTCAGCAGTGAGCTTGACGGATACGAAAAATTCACCTCTGCCCACCCTCTCCCTCCCTCCAACCACCCCCAATTTGTTACGTGCCAATGTTTTATCTGTTCCCCCAATAGCATAAACAGCAAAGGACAAAGACACAAATGTATTTGCACGTGTGAGCTCATTCGAAGGGACCTAGGCTTCATTTAGAGTCATTACCTCCAATGCGCTATAAAAATAATAATAATCCTTGCTTTTGATATAGCACGTTTTCATGTCTTCTAGAGTGTCTCAAAGCGCTGCCCAAGCCCTTCACTTCACTCTAGTGACTGTGTTAGTCTGTAGGCCGACAAGGCCGCCAATTTTGCACTTTGCAACGTCCCACAAAATGTCCCCGTCGCAAAGCAGCAACAAAAATCGACACCCATTCATTCGCTTTACGATGGCTCACTCTATCGAGTTACTCCGCGTCTTCAAGCCTGGACTTCAGCCTTTCCCATCGCGTCTGTTTCACACGGTTCGCTCTGAAACTAAATACAAATTTCAGAGGCGTGCAGTTTAAAAACATTAAAGAGGCTTTTTTTTACTTCATTCTTGAACTGTTTCACATCGTTTCTGCTCACGGAAGCCACGCACATAGTGATGGTATTTTACTCTTAACTTAGATGTGGAGGGGATGGGAGGGGGGGGGGGTGGGATGGAGATGTGGAGAGAAAGGAAGGGAAGTGTCAATGAACAGTAGTGTTTTAGTTCCTGTAAAAGCTGTAGGAAGGGGTGTTTCCCCGACTGGAAGTAGACTCACTCCCTCTCTGTGTCTATCTGGGAATCACATAACCGAGAGTTTCCAGACTCCACCTCTGGAAATGAGGGGAGATAAAGACTTGTTATTGTAACGCAGGCTGACGCAGAGGATGTGGATTCTGTTGACTTACCTTTCTGATTCATCCACTGAGGAAATTTAGCAACGATTATTAACCCCGTGAATTACTCGCTTTCACCTTTGTGATCTATGGAGCCACAATTTTTTTTCTCCCAGCCCTGACGCCAAACACTGGGGAAATGTTAACCCAGAATGTCCGTGCCAGTAAACGCTACGTGGAGTGCTCACTGGAATTAACCTGCTTACGTCCAAGCGGAGTCCTATAGCTCAGTGGTGAGAGCACCCGCGCCTTGCAAGCGAACGACCTGGGTTCAATACCCAGAGAAATCTTGGGCAAGTTTCCTTACTCCACACGCCTGATAATAATCCCTCGAAAAAAAATGAGTCACTTCAATCCATGACCTGTTTGTGGGGGGGGGGGGGGAACGCCGCTCGTGCGCAATCGGCTGCCGCGTTTCGCCCACAAATATACGGTCAATTCACTTTACAGTATATTCTGTGAAGCGCTTCGATAAGATGTGAAAAGCCGCTGTATATCAAATGTAAGGATTATTATTATTATTATTATTATTGGAGGACAAAGCATTTTGTGCTCGAATCCGGACTTCATTGCAAAACAAAATCCATTCGCGGGTTTGTGAGCAGCCACCCACTGTGGCACAGCTCGACGCCAACCAACACAGAACTGGTTTGCCAAGAAATGTTGTCCCGTTCACTCAAGATCGCTATCAATTCCAGATGATAACTCGTCGGTTTGGCATATCCGCGCACCCACCAATTTATACCATTCGAGGAATGGCTTGGCAATTGTGAACCGAGTACGGAAAGAAAAAAAACACAACGGACAACACAATACATCGAAAGGCATGTATTTGATGCAAGATTGCCGACAATGTGCTGAGTCTTAAGGGGAATCCTGGCATTAGATGACTGTATTTAACAAACGCTGCATGGAATAACTGAGGTAATATTTTTGCTTGCGTCAGGATATTGCACTTAAAATGACTCGTTTTGGTACAGATTCTGCACAGACTGAAACGTTGCAGAAATCGAGTGAATCCAGAACCAGGCGCGACCTCTCTGCTTAAGGCAAAACACGTTCTATTCTTTCCATAAACGCCCACGATCGCCTTCTTTTGTTGCTCGCGATCGCCACCCCTTCTGAGCTCACCGTGGTTTGAGAACATATAAGAATAATAATAATAATCCTTGCATTTGATACGGCGCTTTTCACATCTTATCAACGTCTCAAAGCGCTTCACAGAATATACAGTAAAGTGAATTGACTGTATATATTTGTGGGCGAATCGTGGCAGCCAATTGCACACAGCAGCGTCCCCCACATACAATCGTGGATTGAAGTGACCAATTTTTTCATTTTGTTTTCTCGTGGGGTTATTATCAGGCATGTGTGTGTGTGTGTGTGTGTGTGTGTGTGTGTGTGTGTGTGTGTGAAGTAAGGAAACTTGCCCAAGGTTTCGCCCTGATCTGGCCTGCCGGGAATCAAACCCATGTCCTCTCGCTTGCGAGGCGAATGCTCTAACCACTGAACTCCAGCCCTCCATGTGATGAATCTTTACGTCCAATCTTCTACATGATCCAATAAAATGACTTCAGTGCCTCTTTGAAGCGATCAAAATCAATTTCACGTGATGTTAACCATTCATCAACTAACTCAAAATTTATCACCAATAAGCGAGCCGCGAACTGTCGAATAATTCCAAAGTTTTGAATTATTATTTTCTGGCTGAATCTCGGGTCTCGTTGGTGAGTTTTTTTTCACTTTCGTGTCGTCGTTTTCAACCGACTTTGAATAAAACATCAGATTGGTGAAAGACACACCGCAGGGAAGCTAACAGCCCGAAGATAAATGTGCCATCAATCGGCAACTCGTGTCTCCCTGACTGACTGAAGGGCTGCCAAAATCAGTTAACACAAAGCTCGATGTTTTTAATGATACTGACAGGTTATCACATCGCTGCTAACGCTATTTGATTTAGGTGTGCCTCTGGCTTTGCAGAGAACACTTTCGCAAAGCAAACGCAGATGTCTTCACTTCCTAATATCGTTGGTGAAATAAAACCAGTGCCTCTCGTACCTCTCTACTGCTGACCACTATAGGATGGACTATATATATATACACACACACACATACACACACACACAATAGGGTAAATGATTGAGATGTCGCCCACAGAAATTATAATGGAGGATTAATAGAGTGGATTGATCCATTGGCAAAGTACGTCAGTGTGGAAATTAGTCCTTTCTCCTACCAACCCAGTGACCTATTTCAATCCTTGTTCCAATGGAAATGTGGATGAAAAATGGGTTGAGGAGAGAACAGAATGTAATGCAGTAGAGCAAGTCTTTCTGAGCTATTGGATACAGTATCTTGTTGATAGTAACCTACAAACTACAACTACTTGCCTCTTCCACTCATATAGGAAGAAAATCCACCTGGAGCTAGACTTAACGCTGTTTGTGTAGCATTTTGTGGAGCTCCTGTAGCTCAGTGGTTAGAGCGCTCGCCTTACAAGCGTTGAGACCTGTGTTCGAATCCAGGCAGGTCAGGGAGAAACCTTGCGCAAGTTTCCACGCGCCTCATAATAAACCATCGAAAAAAAACGATTATAAATTGGTCATTTCAACCCACGACCGTTTGTGGGGGACGCTGCTGTGCGCAATTGGCTGCCGCGTTTCGCCCACAAATATACAGTCAATTTCACTTTTCAGTATATTCTGTGAAGCGCTTTGAGACGTTAATAAGATGTGAAAAGCCGCTGTACCCAATGCAAGGATTATTATTATTATTATTATTTTAGAAAATGCGGAATTTGGCAATTTTTATTTTTGTTAATAAAACACACACAGACACACGCACACACAGAGCCGTTCATTTCAGAACCGCAGAAAATCGGGTTCAAATTCAAGGCTGAGTTCGACAGCTTGTTGGAACTTTGGAACTCCCAACCCTCCTCATGTCTTTCTGCCTTTCCCCCCACCCACCCACCCACCCACCCACCCACCCACCCACCCACCCACCCACCCACCCACCCACCCACCCACCCACCCACCCACCCACCTCCATGCCCATGCCTACCTACCTGCCGTGGCTTTCAAAAAACCACTCACACCAAGTTGCAAACGCAACACATGTGATCCATCTCAATCCACTGTTAATGCAGGTTGTTTGATTGTTGTTGTGAAAGTGCTCACGTTTTCACTCTTCCGTACATCCGCACTTGAGTGTTTTTCTACTGGCGTCGCATCGGATCCATGTGGAGGAAAGGAAAACACAAGACGTTTAATCACTTGGTTAACAAGCAGCTCTGGCAATGTGTACACGTTAAACTCCCTCACCCCGGCGTTAAACTAGTCGTGGACTTGGCTAACTATGCCCCTCGATGTTGTCAATCTAAAGGCAGTTCTCCACCAGACACCCCCAAACTGAAGAGTCTGAGTGTGCGGCTCAAGTAGTATTGTCAGTGCGGAGTCCTGTGGCTCAGTGGTTAGAGCGCTCGCCTTACAAGCGTGAGACCTGGGTTCGAATCCTGGCAGGTCAGGGTGAAACCTTAGGTATGTTTCCTTATGGCCACACACACACACACACACACACACATGCCTAATAATAATCCCTCCACAAAAAAAACCGATGATGAATTGGTCATTTTTCAATCCACGACTGTTTGGGTGAGGGGGTGGGGGGGGAACGCTGCTGTGCGCAATCGGCTGCCGCGTTTCACCCACAAATATACAGTCAATTCACTTTACAGTATATTCTGTGAAACGCTTTGAGACGTCGATGAGACGTGAAATCAAATGCGAGGATTATTATTCTGCTTATCCTGATTATCTTTTGGAGGCAAACGCAGCCGCCAAATTGCGCTCGTGAAACCCTCAGCCATTTAATCCGGAGAAATCATTGCCCAGGACACTGGGAGGAACTCCCTTCTTTATTGGAAACGAGCTACGGGATCTCTAATGTCCGCGCTGAGCGGGCAGGTGGGAACCTCGGTTTACCATCTCAGCGTCTCCCCCCCCCCAAAAAAAAACGCCGTACACAGCAGTGTGAGCCTGCACTGTGGAGTTCAAGGGAACTGTCCTGGACGAGAGAGGTGAGAGTTGCCAGCCATCGAGCCAGGCCGACTCAAAGTTTCTATAAACAGGAAATGTCGAACGTAAACATCGGACCGATAAGCATCCAGACACAAAGCTCGCGTAAAGCTCCGTGTGTGACCCTCCTTCAGTGCTGGCCTGTTCCTCTCTCTTTCAGATTGCGATTAAAAATCAGAGAGCAAGCATTGGGTCCTCAATTCACTCGCTCACTCGCTCGCTCGCTCGCTCCCTCGCTCATGCACGCACGCACGCACGCAGGCAGGCAGGCAGTCACTCACTCACTCACTCACTCGCTCACTCACTCACTCACTCACTCACTCACTCAGCGTGTGGCAATGGCCAGAGCTGCGAGGGGTGGGGTGACGGGGGTGGGGGGTGGTGGGGGGGGGTGGGGGGTGGTGTGGGGGGGGGGGGGGGTGGTGACGGGGGTGGGGGGGGTGGGGGGAGTAGTGGGGTGTGGGGGAGACTGGCTCTGGATTATACAACATGCATCACAATTTGAACAGCTGTTTTGCATTGATACGTGAACCGGGACCTGAGTGTTGTGAACAGCATTTCCTGTTTTGAGTTTTAAGTTTTCCAATTTTCACAGTTTCTGGCTCGCCAGACAAGGCTTTCAATGACAAGCTGTGCAATTTTAGCTGGTTAAACTCCAGCAAACTCCCAACACACACAGACACAAACACACACACACACACACACACACACACAAACTCGTAGCCCAAAGAGTTGGCCATTGCTAAACTCTACTAAGACCTTAAGATAGTTTATTTCAAGAACAAATGAAGACATATTTCCGGTAGAAAATAATATCTCGGGGATAGAAACGTATATAGTTTTTCGGGGGATATGACATGCCAAGCGACTGCCAGGACGGTGGAACGCCAACTAGATAGACCCTCAGTCTTCTTTTGCCAGCAAATTCTTATGTTCTCAAGACTGCAGGAAATTAGGTAAGCAGAGTCCATCCCTCCAGAGAGAGAGGGCGACATTCCTTTCTGAAAGCAGGAACATTTCCCTGAGTAAAGTGACATTATAGTTTGGAGAGTCTAGTCTAGCTGACGTGAAAAGCGCGACACAAATTTAATTTGTTTGTTTGTTGTTGTTGTTGGACATTCCTGGACACGGTGATTTCAGCGCATCGCAAGATTTGCTTATTATATAATCCTTGAATTGGATATAGCGCTTTTCACCTCTTCTAAACGCGCTTCGCAGAATATACTGTAAAGTGAATTGGCTGTATATATTTGTGGGCGAAACGCGGCAGGCGATTGCGCACAGCAGCGTCCCCCACACAAACAGTCGTGGATTGAAGTGACCAATTTTATCGCTGTGGTTTTTTGGGGATGGATTATTATGCGGTGTGTGTGTGTGGAGTAAGGAAACTTGCCTGGATTCGAACACAGGTCTCACGTTTGTAAGGCGAGCGCTCTAACCCACTGAACTGCAGGCCTGTACGGTGTAGTGACTATGTATTTTGCAGGAAATTGTGACGGCCAATTTGATGACAGCAATGTCCCACAAACAGCCGCAAACCGAATGGTCATTTTTTCCCTCTCTCCCGAGCTTTGCTAGTCGGGCCTGATTTGCGAGTTTCTGAAAAAAAAAGTTTTGAAAACCTTCTTACAATTTGAGCATTTGAGGAAGCAAATTAGCCTCCGCAAAGCGATTTAGTATTTTAGACAAGCAAGGGAAAGCAAATTTCTCTCCGTTTGAGCAGTATGCATTTGTGTGACTGTAGGAAGGAGATTGAGAGAGAGAGAGAACTATAGAACATTAAACTATAACATAATAATTGCACAGAGATAATAAACAAAGTTCAGATGAACGTTCAAGTTCAAAGTTTCTGTTTTTTTCACTCACCACGACTTTTTTTTGGAGGTGAGTGGGTGGGGGGTTAAAACATTTTTTTTGAGGGGGGCTTTCGTGAAAAAACAATATCGTCTACCTCTCCCCCATTTTCAATTACGTTTTAATAACTTTGGACTAAATGATGGCTTCGTAATCCACAAATTCCTGCCGGAGTTTCAGGTCCACAGTACATCACCATAAAGCTCTGACCTTGAGAGAACCCCCGCTGTTCACGTGGAGAACTTAACGCAGAATCCTTCTTGGATTCTGTTTTAATACGAATTTCCCTCCCACGTACACACGCAGCAGCCATCGGGACATGTTTTAGATCACCTTATTTAAACTCCGGAGAAGTGAGCTGCCATGTGATGGAGCACAAGGTTAATCCTTGACTGTGAGATTAACAGCTAAAGCCACAGAGAACATTCATCCCATTCTTAACCTCTCGTTTCTGTTAAATAGACTGTGGCGTTAGTTAAAATGTTACAGCGGCTCCCTGGGGGTGGGGGGGGGGGGCGGAGGGCGACAAACTGGTCAATTTTATCCTGTGTGTTTCTTTGGCCTGAGTTTTGTGCTATCACAATATCCGTAAGTAATAATAATAATACTCATTATCATTGAAATGTAATCGAACTCCTAAAATCATTCCGTGGTAATCAAACTCTTTACTTCAATTTTATATGAAATGGTCATTTCTTTAAAAAATATCTTCGAGTCTAGTAAATGCGTTGTATATGGAGTCCTGCAGCTCAGTGGTTAGAGCGCTCGCCTTACAATCGAGAGACCTGGGTTCAATTCCAGGCAGGGCCAAACCTTGGGCAAGTTTCCTTACTCCGCAAGTTTAATTAGAATCTTTCAAAAAATAATGAAGAAAATGGTCACTCAGTCCACGACTGTTTGTGGGGGACGCTGCTGTGCGCAATTGGCTGCCGCGTTTTGCCCACAAATACGCAGACAATTCTGACAATTACAGTCTATTCTGTGAAGCGCTTTGAGACGTCTAGAAGACGTGAAAAGCACTACATCAAAATGCAAGGATTATTGTTATTACATTCCGTGAAGCGCTTTGAGACGTCTCTGTGACGTGATAAGGCGCTACATCGATTGCAAGGATCATTATTATTATTATTATAAATCCGGATCCCAAGTAGAATTGTTCCCTTTTTATCTTTAAACAAAGTTGGGGATGTCCACTCAGTTAGGCAATTATTGAAGTACGTTACTGGATGAATCAGGAAATGTGCCATGCGTTATTACACGCTATAGCTCCCCCCCCCACCACCACCCTCACCACACCTTCATTCTTTGTGAAATACTTGCTAGATCACACGGACGCGAATCTTTCCAACACTGTTGCAAATAAAGACATTTCCTTGCTTAAATAAGTGCCACTTTTCGCTCCGTCTGTTATAATGAACGAAAATGAAAGGTTGTGTCTAAACCACAGGTCAGCTCCCGACAATTTTCCCACGAGAACTTGTTCTAAAAAACCCTCTTAATCCTAAACGTCTCGAAGTAGTTCTGCCAGACCGTCGTTCGGGTTCCGCTTCTCAGCATCTCGTGAAATTGCGGAAGAAATGGAACGAGAAAACAAACAAATAAATCACCACGTTCGGTGATTTTCAGCGAGAGAGAGCTTTAATCCTCGAATAACCGCTCTCCACCAAGCGCGTGACCTTCCTCGCGTCACCAACGCGCTCTCGCGGTGTCGTTTACTTGCGCGTTAGACTTTTAGAGGGACGTTCCGTTGCGGTTGCTCTCGGTTAAAAAACAAAACAAGGAGTTGTGGGTGCTTCAGACCTCTGTGGCAGTAGCATAGAGAGGGTGCGTTTCAACCATCGGCCATCGCGTTTGCGCAAAAAAACGTAGATTTCACCGTGTATCCCGCGAAGCGCTTTGAGACGTCTCCGGGACGTGGTGGTGTGTTGTGTCGCGTTTGCAGTTAGCTTTTAACTGACCCTGAGCGTTTATTAATCGCCAGGGTGGAACTGTGCTTTCTGTCATGATGTTCACACATGATCCTGTGCTTGTATTTTGGGGGGGGGGGGGGATTATAGCTGATTTCGCTGCCCGTACCGATAAGTCTGAGCTCTGAGCTTGGAATTAATCATGAGCCTCAGTGCCTACCACACAAGTCGTAAATTGTTACCCGAAACTCAAGTGTGATCGACTACAATAATAATAGTATGCAAACGCAAATGCGTCTCTTCTCCCCCCCCCCCCCGTTTCCCATTTTATTCCTCGTCTCCTCTCCTCTCCTCTTTTCTTATTCTCTCCCTCTCTCTCTGTGTGTCTCTCTGCGTGTCTCTCTCTCTCTCTCTCTCTCTCTCTCTGTGTGTTCACTGTTTAGTTGGATACAGAAAGCACAATAATCTCCCAGCGACACACACACACACACACACACAGTTTCCATCTGGTTGGCCAGTGGAGTGAGTTACCGCTGCCGCAAAGCCAAGGTCTCATCGCTCGCTGGAATAACCTCACGCTGATCTATCGCGTTACCACCAACAAAAGCACTCGGGCGGAGAGTTACCCACGGTATTCAGTGGCTGATTCCACAGCACAGCGCAGCGCAGCTCTGTTTGATAGCGTTTTACTGCTAGCGTCCCTCTGTCTAATTTGCGCGAGTGGCAAACTAACACCTTCATCCGAGGGGGCTAAACTTGCCCATCAGCGTAACGTAACAACCGGAGAGAGAGAGAGAGAGAGAGAGAGAATCATTCACACGTTAACATTTGGACAGTAATACCATCACATAGCCTTTCTTGTGTTACTGTTCACTGGATACCACACATGAGATTCGGGTGTTCACGCCTGCCCTTCCCAGCTCGCAGACCTTCAACAAGATACGCTTAATGCAACGCGAAAGTTTGCAAGAAAGTCGACGGAAACTATCTAACAGAGCCATTTGATGCCCAGCGAGAACCCACGAACAGATTGTAATTTTCTTTATTAAAAAACACGGATGCATTGGATATAGCGCCACTGTAAATCGCGTCGACCGCGTGTGTGCGCGCGTGTGTATTTGCGGAGAAACGCAGCAGCCAATTCGCACGTAGCAATGGCGCGCGCCCACATGAAGTGGATGTTATCTGTGGGATTGTTGGCCAGGACACTGGGAGAGAGAGAGACGAGCCATTGCAGCGAACCAAAACATAAATGGATAATTTCCCCCTTATTTTCCTGGGAATCTCCAGACCCTGAAACATAATCTATCTCGTTGACTCTTTTTTTTTTAAACCTTGTCACACATTCATCAGTCTGTCTCGTGGTTAGCAGTCCCCTCTCTCGCCTGTAACTCAGAGGTTATGAGTTCCGTGTGTGGGGGGGGGGGGAGATTTGAGCTCCTATAGACTAAGCTGACGGTCTATTAATAATAATACAGAAATAATAATACTCCTTGCATTTGATATAGCGGCTTTTTACACCTTCTAGACAGTCGTCTCAAAGCGCTTCACAGAATGTACTCGTGAGAGGTCCTCCTGATGTGAAAGATGCCTATACAAGTGTCATTTTGTTGTTGTTGTCGTTGTTGTTGTGGGTGGGTGTTTATGCGTTGGTGTGTGTATATTATATACTATTATCCACATGCGCACAAAACACAGACACACTAATGTACATTACCCACACACAACGCACGCACTAATGCGTATGACAGATACAGCCCTAAATTGTACCCAACCCGCGAATTCCAGCAACAGTGTAAAGTCCATGGCTACCTGCCCCTCCAAAGGAAATTCTTGTCAGATCTTTTATTGATTGATTTATCTTCTACCCTTGCTCTTCAATCACAATCCTCTTTTCTGTCCCCCCCCCCTCCTCCCACCCCCCGCACCCGACATATACCCACTGCAGAAAAACCCTTAAAGCTTCCAATTTCTGTTCGTCCTTTCATTTGCTTATATTCCTTTTATTCCCAATCCATAAACCGTGAGCTCTGATGTTGACATTGGAGCTATCTACGTTGGTGCGGTTCGACTGTACGTTTCGTCCAGCGTTTAAAATACTTAAGAGCAGGAATGAAAGCAACCCTCGTTTTCAACAGATCAAAGCATTTCTCAAGTTCGCAAGTCTTTTTCACTGTACAAATTGAATCTCTGTAAAAAAAAAAATTCCTTCCCTGTGAGATAGTACTGTTCCAAGTTGATACTGTAGAGTAGCACGGTGGTTAGAGCACTCGAGAGGACCTGGGTTCGACTCCCGGCAGGGTTTAATGTCGGGCAAGTTTCCTTACTCCGCACACCTCTGTTTCCGAGCTAGCAACACTGGGATTGTTAGTGGATTTGGCGGATCGTTTTTCCGGGGATAAAGTTTATCAAATAAAATAAAATAACAGATAATAAAATTGTCGTTTCAAACCCACGGCTGTTTGTGGGGGACGCTGCCGTGCGCAATTGGCTGCCGCGTTTCGCCCACAAATATATACAGTCAATTCACTTTACAGTATATTCTGTGAAGCGCTTTGAGACGTCGGTAAGATGTGAAAAGGCGCTGTATCAAATGCAAGAATCATTATATTATTATTATTATTTTCACCTGCAAAAAAAACATATAATCATCATTTCCTTAAGATTTATCAGACATTGTAATGGTGCCACGAGTGTTTTTTGGACACCCTGTACGTCCACTTCAAAGGAAAGCAAACATATCCTCGACAGTCATAAGCTTCTTGTTCAAAGGCAAACAACTCCTGGAACGATATTGATGGAGACATCACAGGGCGGAGAGATGATCGATTTATACAACTGAGCACTTTGGAATCAGTTGTTGTTCATCTGACTTTCATTGAATGTGATATTTATTCAATCCGCACGAGCTGTCTCTACAATTTATACATCTATTAAACACGTATCAATCATATCTAAATCTCCCACATCTTCTGTCGGAGCGGCTATTTCAGGGAGAGGCTGTGCTGTGTGGAGCTCCTATAACTTTAGGGGTTAGAGCGCTCGCCTTACTAGAGTGAGACCTGTGATTCGAATCTTTCATTGATTTCATTGATATGAGCATCAGTGTGTTACGTTTGCCTTCGAGGTACACACAGTCACTACATTTCACAGTCTGTCCCTGTGAAGTGCAAGTTGGGAGGAAATCTCCTTAGTTGAGGATTTGTTTTGCATGGTCTGTGTTTGGGGTGGATGGGGGGATGGGGAGCTAATTCCCCCCCCCCCCCCCCCACGTCTCCCTCTCCCAACCTTTCCTCTCCTCTCCCCCCACCAACCACCACCCCCCCCCCCCCTCCCTCCAAACCCCCACCACCATATTAAATTCTTTTACGTTCATATTTTTATCACCCACTTGTCTCCAATTTACTTCTCGTCAATAAAAGCAGCGGAAAAAAAAAAACGCTGTAAATGCACAGTGGGTCAACTGGGATCCGAGAAAGTGAAACATGTGAACTTTTTTTGGCTGCGAACCGTGTTTTTCAGAGTCTTTTCGCCTTTATCGTTTGCTGATGGCAAATGTCGTAAGCCCTCTGAGACACCGTCCGGGGTGAAGGGCTCTATGTAATCTCACGTTGTCGTCGTCGTCGTCGTCGTCGTTGTCGTCGTTGTGGTTGTTGTAGCTCAGTGGGTTAGAGCGCTCGCCTTACAAGCGTGAGATCTGTGTTTCGAATCCAGGCAGGTCAGGGGCGAAACCTTGGGCAAGTTTCCTTACTCCACAAATACACACACACACACACACACACACGCGCGCGCGCAAAAGAAATTGTCATTTCAACCCACGGCTGTTTGTGGGGGACGCTGCCGTGCGCAATTGGCTGCCGCGTTTCGCCCACAAATATATACAGTCAATTCACTTTACAGTATATTCTGTGAAGCGCTTTGAGATTTCGATAAGATGTGAAAAGTGCTATATCAAATGCAAGGATTGTTGTTGTTGTTATTGGCCCAATCCTGGCTGGAGAGTTTCTGGCTTTCTCCTTGGCTGATACTAATGTTAAATTGTAATAATAATAATACTAATCTTTGCATTTGATATAGCGCTTTTCACGTCTTCCATACATCTCAAAGCGCGCGTGTGTGTGTGTGTGTGTGTGTGTGTGTGTGTGTGTGTGTGTGTGGAGTAAGGAAACTTGCCCGAGGTTTCGCCCCTGACCTGCCTGGAATTGAACCCAGGTCTCTCTCGTTCGCAAGGGGCGAGTGCTCTAACCACCGATATACAGGAGCTACAGGAGAACCGATCAAGCGGTGATCAGTAGAAAGTGTGACTCGATGGGAGGAAGTTTCCTTATTCCACACACACACACACACACGCCTGATAATAATCCCTCGATCAACAAAACAATTATAAATTTCAGTCATTTCAATCCACGGCTGTTTGTGGGGACGCTGCTGTGCGGATTATCTTGCCTTCCTTCCCTCCCTCCCTCCTACCTCCTCCTCCTACCCTCTCTCCCCGGGAGTTCATTTTCCCCTCACTTCCCCGACGTTTGCTACACTCAGTGGCGCAGCGCGACTGAGAGTTAACAGAACTCACTCACTCAAACGAGGCAAGTGAGTTGGAAGTGATCTCTCTGACCCGAACTGTCTCATTAGCTGAGGCACGATTTTGCCATCTAAAGGAGCGGTGGGGTTGAAAAATTCTATTGCAATTGTTTTAGCAGTTGTGATGGAAGGCTCCCACTGGTATAGAGCTCTGGCTGGGCGTTTTGTTTTTACACTCACTCACACACACTGACACACTGACACACACGCACACACACACAATGAGAGAAATGCTTACGATAAAATTGCAGAAACAATTATTGAAACACAACTCGAAAAGGAAATTCGACGCAAATGGATTACGCGTTAGCGAGGCCTTGTCTCTCTCTCTCTCTCTCTCTCTCTCTCTCTCTCTCCCGCTCCCTCGCTCTCTTCCTTTGCTTTATAAGCCTACGGTACCAGCCACCACCAGACCAAAAGCCCTTTCTCTGGCCGATGGCTGCGCTTGCACAGGCAGCGCAGTTTGAGCTGTAATCGTTCCCCTGAGGTTAGTATTCTGACATTTCTTAACAGATTTCATGTGTTTATTAATGCATGGGTTCGTGTAAGAAACACTGCAATTTTTACACTCATAAATCAAGCAGTGTCTGTCTGCTCCCGGTACGTTAGGCTCTTAACCACGAGCCCAGTTAGAACATTAATAATAATAATAATAATCCTTGCATTTGATATGGCGCTTTTCATGTCTTCTAGACGTCTCTAGAAGAGACATACATTTCCCCAACAAATATACAGTCAATTCACTTTACGGCATATTCCGTGAAGCACTTTGAGACGTCGATAAGATGTGACAAGCTCTACATCAAATGCAAGATTATTATTATTATTACTATTGATACACTCGCAGCAGTTTTACAGTCATTTCTGTGAAGCGCTTTGAGACGTCCCGAAGACGTGATAAGGCGTTTATCAAACGCAAGGACTATCGTTTATTATGTATTCTGATTACTATTACCGACCACTCCGACAGTCACAATGTCTGAAGAGTTCACCCGAGTTCCTCTGCGAGGACGAGCCTATCCTGATTGTTATCAGTTTCAATTACAGACGGAGTGATGTGGACACAGACGGACAGGGGAATGGGTGGTTGGGGGTGGGGGGGGGGGCACCAAGCCTGCACCATCTCACCAGCTTCGCTGAAAACAAAGCGAATCACGATGGCCTTCTGCTCAGGGGGGGAAGAATTTTTCATTAAAGCTAAATCATGTTTCTTTTTCTTCGCTGATCAAAAGAGCTGTCCCCTGACCTCTTAAACCGAAGGCTGGTCAACCGAAAGAACCTGTGATCCTTCTGAGTCCATTGATTTAATGAGCATTTCGACTTGCGCGCACGTCCCGTCGCGTCCCGAGGACTTCAAAAGGGTTAAATCGTGACTGAGTCAAACCCTCGGCCCCCTAATGAAAAAGAAACAAAGATTGCTGCCCAGTGTCACGCTAAAATGTCTGGCTAAGTCACAGGTTTACTCGTTGAATTAACGTGAGTTGTACACATTAGCATAAAGTGAGACTTGTGTTTTGTTTCCTTTTTCTCTTCCTATTTGCCCCTATATCGGGATGTGAGCCACACCAATCTAGGCTGCAGGGTGGGGTGGGGGGGTGGGGGGGTGGGGGGGGGGGTAGTAGTGGGGACTATCCATTGGATTAGGCATTAGATATAGCGGCTTTTCACGTCTTCTACACTGTGTCTCAAAGCGCTTCACAGAATATACTGTAAAGTGAATTGACCGCGTACATTTGTGGGCGAAACGCGGCAGCCGATTGCGCACGGCAGCGTCCCCCACAAACAGCCGTGGATTGAAAATGACCGATTTTATCATGTGTTTTTTTGGTGGGGAGGGTGGGTGGTGGGGGGAGGGATTTTTTGTTAAAAAACCCCACTATTTCTTACAGTTGGAAGCAAGTGGCTGAGGTTCTGATCCAGAAACGCAGTTAATGAGCGCAGTAAACAGCACAGAACAGCTGGAAAATCAATGCACTTACGAGTTGAAATTAAACACCCAGACTAGATTGACTCTGTGTAATGTCGCGTTTTTGGAGCTTCCAGAATTGGGCAAATTATTGGCTCCCACGCATTAACTTTGGAAACAAATTGAAATGGCTTCAAAACCACAAAGGTCCCGAGGATCCGCCAATTCCTAGAGACGCTCGAAACGGCACAGACGTTGAGTAGATCTGAATCCTTGTGGGATATCTGCCCACTGATGTATCACTTGGAATGCAGACAAGCCCATTTCACTGACCTCAACTTAGGCAGTTAACACAGTGTAACACATGGGCTAAAAATTCCTGTGGGTGTTAAGCGTAGGACCTTTAGCGTATCGGTTGCTAATGAGATTCCCTCCCCTCCCTCCCCTCCGCCCCCCCCCCCCCCCACCCCCCGAGTTTGTAATCGGGCGTTGTCGAAACTGCTAGATGAGTGGAATTTCACGCCCGTTTTTTTGTCCACCACCAAACAGCTACAAAAAGCTTTTCACGAGATTGGGTTTCACAAGATTGTACTTGTGTCGGCCGAAGGTGGCTGCGAGCGTTCCTCACCGAGCCAGGCCCCCGAGGGGACAATTGAACGCGGCTTTTATAGGAATCCATGCGCGATTATTCACCGCGTGAAAACCAAACACATAAGTCTGTTTGCCTGTAGCCGTTTGGAAATATTTTCAAAGGCGACTTCAATGTCGGAAGAGTGAAGGCAAAACATCTGGGCGTCAGCACCTTGGGACGTCCTCCCGACGTGAAAGGCGCTCTATTAATGTAATTTGTTGTTGTTGTTGTTGTGAGAATTAAAGGCGGATGTGTATTTGACGAGAGAGTGTTGGTTGATTATCTCTCTCTCTCTCTCTGTGGTCCACATCCTTTCCCTTTGTTTTCCATGGCTCTGTAACAAGCGCTTTGAGACGTCGATAAGATGTGAAAAGCACTATATCAAATGCCAGGATTTTTGTTATTATTATTATTATTATTAAACTAGGGTACCACGCGTTCTCTTCCATTGCGCCTCACCGCTCTCGTGTTACACAAGGCTTAAAATCTGAGGCTTTTAGGATTGTGCAGATGTAGAATCAACAGAGTTGCTTGACAGAGAGATAGACAGACACTTGGTTAGATGAGTTATTACATGGTATGACAAGACAAGACGCATGATATTGTGTTAAAATATCTGCCGAGATCTAATGAACTGCTGGAAGACATTCAATCAGCTGAACGGACTCTTCCGTTGCAAATTTGCTTTAAGGGACCGAAGTGGCAATCGGACTTGGATGTTGCTGGGATCAATGGATTCTGATAAAGTGACTGAGCAGATTTGAAAGAGGTTGATTTGTAAAGTTGGGATGAAACAGGTCGAGTGAATCTCCATTGTGTTTTGGTTTCAATAACATCACACCTTCCCCGTTCTGTTCTTATGCCTTGCATTTACCACCACTGTTTGTGGGGACACGGCCGCACGCAATTGGCTGCCGCGGATTGCGTGTTGCCCATAAAAATACCCAGTCACGACATCTTCCCTGAAGTATATATACCCTTCTAACCAAATATCTGTAAAGCTCTTTGAGACATCTGATAATAATATCAGTGATAATAAGGTGCCATATCAAATCTAAAGATTATGATTGTATAGTTATTATATGATTATTACTACCATAGCATAGATTGTCTAGGATCCTCATTCCTTATATGTAAGTTTCCCTGTTGCAAACCAAAAAAGTATATTAAGGTGGCTAGTAAATTTTCAATGTCACCTCTGGGGTTAGGGAATTAGTGGATGCAATAGTCCATTTTTCATCAAGGGGGAAATCACAGGGACTATATTGTTAAATAAGCTATTAGCACCTGACCCAGACGAAGTACAGGCCTTGCAGTCTAGACTTGGGCCTGAGAAGCTGGTGTGAGATTTTTTTTCCCTCTTGGTTCTGTTTGGGGTCTTAAGGGGAGTAAAGCGAGAGATTCACAGCAAAGGTTTGTAAACACAAATGTGCCAGATGTGTCATGGCCCACTGGAAATCTGCTCAGATAACAATTTGGAGAATTTCTAAACGGAGATTAATGGCCAAACAGCGATTCGGACGGTCCCATCTGTAGATTGATTTACTTCCAATCTTACTCTTCAATTGGTCGTTTTCAATCCACGGCTGTTTGTGGGGACGCTGCTGTTTGTGTTTCACCCACATAATATACAGTCAATTCACTTTAATAATAATATAATACCAATAATGATCCTTGCATTTGATATAGCGCTTTTCACGACTTCTAAACGTCTCAAAGCCCTTCGCAGAATATACCGAAAAGTGAATTGACTGTGTATTTGTAGGTGAAACGCGGCAGCCAATTGCACACAGCGGCGTCCCCCCCCCACCCCCACCCCACAAACAGTCGTGGATTGAAATGACCAAGATGTTCCTATGTTTCTATCTTAAGCGTTGAAGGCAAAATCCCACCCAGTTAGTGTTTCAGACCTGCAGCTGTGAACTTTAGCCCATCGTACCTTGTGGAAAAGCACTTGGCAAAGGGTTAAACTGGAAAGGCGAAGCTACTGCAGCTGCTGCTAACAGTTAATCTTTTAATGAAGGGTCATTATTTGATTACAGGAGAACATGTGGCACATTGTGTGCATCAGAAAAGTATTTACAACACGGACATGGTTAGTCTTTATGAAAGGAAAAGTGCAAGAATGCCTTTGAACTGGGAAGAGTTCGTGGCCACGGAAAGCAAGCAAGGCAAACAACTTCTTTGGTCGCAACAGTTAGAATAATAAATGATAATCCTTGCACTTAATATAGCGCTTTTTCACATCTTATCGACGTCTCAAAGCGCTTCACGGAATATACTGTGAAGTGAATTGACTGTATATGTATTTGTGGGCGAAACGCGGCAGCCAAATGCGCACAGCAGCGTCCCCCACAAACAGCCGTGGGTTGAAATGATCACTTTTATTATTGTGGTTTTTTTGGGGGGGAGGGATTATTATTAGGCTTGTGTATGTGTGTGTGTGTATGTGTGTGTGTGTGTGTGGAGTAAGGAAACTTGCCCAATGTTTCGCCCTGATCTGCCGAGATTCGAACACGGATCTCAAGCTTGTAAGGTGAATGCTCTAACCACTGAGCGAACAGAAGCCCGAGCTGGGGTTTGGAGGAGATGAGGAAGAAAGAAAGGTCTTTAGGTGGGTTTTAAAGGTGGCTTTGAAGTCACACCACTGTCATAACTCTTGAACACAAGGCCGGTCATATCAAACACAGGCATTCCTTCTCTGCAAAAAAATAAAGTCCTATTTTCCATAAAGCTGCACTCATTTATTAGGAATTTCGGAGTACAATTTTATCAAAACATTTAGGTCACACAAGATCTTGTTTGCTTTGAACTGCAATCAAATATTTTCCAAACTGTCAAACGTTTTATGTTTTGATTACTTTTTAATTTGCCTGTATTAAAATACGCCGAAATTCTAGATGTCAGTTTATATCGAAGGTGTGGAAGGTGGATTTTTTTAAAAAATGCATAAATTGATTCATTCCCCAATCGAAATACTGTGTTTAATCCAGATTTATAAACCCAAACTTAGACTGGTAGCCATTTGCTGATTGTGTCTTTGATAAACGTACCTTTTGTTTACTTGAGAGAAATCGTCGAGCGTCGAAGAGGTGAAAACGCGCAGGCAATCTTTCTATTACAAGTGCTTTCAGACGTCTCGATGGAGCTCCTGTAGCTCAGTGGTTAGAGCGCTCGCCTTACAAGCGTGAGACCTGTGTTTCAAATCCAGGCAGATCAGAGCGAAACCTTGGGCAAGTTTTACTCCACACACACACACACGCCTAATAATAATCTGTCAAAAAAAACACAATAATAAAAATTGTTCATTTCAATCCACGCCTGTTTGTGGGGGACGCTGCTGTGCGCAATTGGCTGCCGCGTTTCGCCCACAAATATATACAGTCAATTCACTTTACAGTATATTCCGTGTAGCGCTTTGAGAAGGCTGGAGGACGTGCGAAGCCGCTGGGCCAAATGCGAGGATTGCTATTACCATTTATAAGGGGGAAAAAACTGAAGCGATGAGCCCCAGAAAGCGGAACAAACGGCTTTCGAAACCGAGTCCTTCACAGCACTCGGCAGAGAAAGCGATGAATGAGTGAGGAAAAGACATGTTAAAGGTGACTGGAGGAAGAGAGCGGGAGAGTGAGATTAATGGGGGATAGCCCTATCTTAGATGCGATGGATCGTGCTATAAACGTACTATATTCCGACAACTTTAGAAGTCTTGTTGGGACCTATTATAGCGTGCAGCGAGTGAAGAATGTTCTACACACACTCTCTCTCTCTCCTAGTTTTTGGATGACATCCTTTAGCAATGTCATCCGAACCCTTTGAGTATGTCACAACCCTTCAATCCCTCTGCCAGATAATCATATATCTCTCTCTCTCTCTTGTTTTCTCTCCATATCTGTTCTGTTTATTAATATTGATGGGATGTGAGGGGCTATAGCTCTCTGCCACTTGGCCAGGAAAGCAAAATCAAACAAAAACACTCAAGACAAGCGCATTAAAAAAACACACACAGCTTTGGTGAGGATTCATCAATTTGCTTTCTGCTGAGCGCAAAAAAATAATTCTCACTCGCAAAATAAAATTTATTCGCTCAACGCCCGACTATTTTACAGCTCTCGGCATCAAAAAGAGAGGTGGGGGAGGAGAAAGAAAAACATGACCCCAAAAAGGAGTAGTACTGTACTCTGATATTACAAAGTAACTGAAAATCGTTCAGAATAACCTTTCTATTCAACCGGCTTCGAACTCCTGACAACCTGAAACACAGGTTTCTGATTATTCATCTGGATATTTTAGCTTTGAGTGAACCACATCAAACTGGCTGTTAATCAACTCCCATGTTTATAATGCATAAAGTTTCTCTTTGTACTAGTCCCTAGTGAAGGGGGGAATTATAACTGTTTTACATTTAAAAACACTGCCTTCCTTTTCAGCTATATATATATATATAATGTAGATGAAAAAAAAACGTTGGATCTTAGTGTTGTTATTCTAGCAGAAATTAATGCAGGCTTTATCATTGACAGCAGATGAGGAATAATAATACCACAGGATATATTTATTTCCCACGGGAGATGTTGGATGGGGAGAAAACTGAGCTGCCTGAGGCTGCAGTGTTCAGCGCAATGAAAGGGACCAGAGGAAAGTGTTAATCCTAATACAGGCAGCATAATGTAAGGCAGGGAGCAGCCTTTTGCTAACAACATCTACTGTACACAGGTGTCAGTTGGGTGTGTCTGTCGCACGCGGAAACCCATCACCGTTGCTTCGGAGTATCTAAACCCAATCTGAGATGTCCATAATAATAATAATAATCCTTGCGTTTGATATAGTGGCTTTTCACATCTTATCGGCGTCTCAAAGCGCTTCACAGAATATACTGTCAAGTCAAGTGACTGTATATATTTGTGGGCGAAACGTAGCAGCTGCCTGCGCACAGCAGAGTGCATTCCCACAAACAAGCGTGGGTTGAAAATGACCAATTTTTCTTATTGTGGGTTTTTTGGGGACGGATTGTTACGTCCATGCGTCCCACCTGCACACGGAAATCCCAGAGATTGTTGGGACGGAATGCGCTCTCTCTCAGTCTCTGTCTCTGTCTCTCTCTTGTAACGGATTAGGAACAGTTTGGTGAGAGTCAAAGGCTTGTGGACACCATCTCCTAGTAAAGGATCCGAGCTTCGGATCCTCCTTCTCACTTTTAAAGCCCTCCAGGTTCTCCGCTCCTGTGAAACGCTCTGAGACGCCGTCCGGCGTGGAGGGCGCTATATAAATCAAAGTTGTTGTTGTTGTTGTTGTTCTTGCTCCTCCCTATCTCTACGCTCTACGAAAGCCTTTTGCAACCCGATCGTCAAACACTAACTTGCTCCACGTCCCCGCCTCCCACCCCACCCCCCCCACCCCGCCTAACCCGCCATTGGCCGTCTGGCCTTTCTGCCCACAACCCTCCGGAACTCCATCCTGAAATCTCTCCATCTCACCGCCCCCCCACCCCCAAGTCCCCTCCCCACCCTCCTCCCCTTGCCTCCTTCCAATCCGTCTCGAGACTTTCCTCATTGACCATGCCTTTGGTCAATGATCCCACCCCACCCCACCCCACTTTGCCCTCCACCCCTCTTGATTGAGGCCCCTTCAGCCCCTTGGGACGTCCTGACGTGAAAGACCCTGTTTTGCGATTTTGCCACAGAGACATTTATTAGCGGTGCATTTTTATGGGGGTTCATGTTTTCTTGATTTTAAAATGCAATAACATGTCACATAGCCGGGAAGGGAAATCAAACCAGTCCGCCTGCTACTGTAATAGCAAGCCATCAGAATACAGAGCCATTGTGTGCGTCACGGAAGGTAGAAAACAGTATGACAGACTGGACTAGCGAGAGCGGCAGCTGGGGAACGAGAGAGAGAGAGAGAGAGAAAGAGAGAGAGAAAATTGGATAGAGTCTTTGGTGAAGCTGTCTAGTGTGGGGTGGGGGGGGGTGGTGTGTGGTATGAGAAAGAATTTAAATGGCCTTTTATGAAAACGATTGCAATCTCGTCTTCGGATGACAACATTTGAAACTGTTTGTGCTTTGTTCTCAATATTTTGTCATGTAAATTGATTGGCTCAATTAGATTGCAGTCTGGTGAACACTCCCGATGTATCTATAGTTCTCTAGGCATTACACACACCCATAAAAGATGACTTGCCTGCAATCTCTTCCCTAGTATTTTTCACTTTTTGGTCACCATTGTCGACGAAAATAACTATTGTGCCAGTGCCGGATTGTCTCCAATAAGTAAGTAGCTGTGGAAACATGATGCGAAGAATTTCATCATGCCTTCTCAACTTCAGAGCCATCGCACTTGGGAACCAACTTTATTTTTCACGCGTGTAGTGTGTGTGTGTGTATGTGTGTGTGTGTATGTGTGTGTATGTGTGTGTATGTGTGTGTGTGTGTGTGTGTGAGAGAGAAGAGACGAAAGGGGAGACATTTCTTCCATTTTCTAACGTACAAATTTTCTGACCCGCAGTCTATTTAGCCAGTTGTTCGATTAATGAAAAACAGACGCCAAAGCTTGCCATTGGCATAAATTCAGCAGAGCTTCATCTTGAGTAAGCTCAGCCAATGTGAATGCATTTTCTGCTAATTCTACTCTTGGTAAATCAACCAATGTATACCCCCCCAGCTTTAGTGTTTCTTTCGTTTCCTCCAAGTTGGTTTAAAATAGCCGAGTTTAGACGGCTGGAATTCCGGAGTAATAATACGAATATTAATAATAATAATCCTGGCATTGGATACGGCGCCTTATCACATCGTTGCAACGTCTCACACTGTTTCACAGGACACACTGTAGAGTTGGTCACCTGTGTGTTTTTATATTTGAAGGGGATTTCTTCAAATATAAGCTCAGAAAGAGATCATAGAATCACAGAATCTTACGGCACAAAAGGAGGCCATTCGGCCCATCGAGTCCGTGCCGGCTCTTTGAAAAGAGCAACTCAATCCCCCCCCCCCCCCACCCCCCCACACCCCCAGCTCTCTCCCCATAACCTCGCAAACCCATCCTCCCCAAATAAAACGTCTGGCTCTCTTTCAAAATCCGCAAATCAACAAGCAACCGAGATCCTACTTACTACTGGGGGAAAACAGAGCCACGTGGCGTTGGGGAAAGTGGGAATGGGAAAGTGACTTAAGTCCACTTGTTTTCCAGATGGAGTTGGCAGAGGAGAGAGAGGGTTTGAGGAGCAAGAGAGGGGTTTGAAGAGCGACTGTTCGTCAGCCACGCCACTCGACTGAAGAAGCAGAGCTGCTTGCGATTACTTCAAATGTGTTATCAATATGAGACGGAATGGCCCGATGGTGAGCGTGGAATGCCCCCCAATGTTACAAAGAAAGAGAAGAGTCTTTGTGTCACACCACAATGAATTCCACTGTGCAAACCATGAGAACCACACACTCTCCCTCTCTCTCTCTCTCCCTCTCTCCCTCTCTCTCTCTCTCTCTCTCTCATTCATTCCGGAGAGCCCGTTCAGAAACTCCTTTCCAACGGCTTACAAAGACTGTATTTACAAACGGATCAGAAATCCCGTTCCGACATATGGTCTACATTTGTGAGAGCCAACTCCGCAGACAAGACCTGCCATGATAGCCCATACACAAGTCAGATGTCTTCTGTGAAATCCGCTAAATGTTTCTCTTAAACAAAATCTTATTTTACAGGTTAGTTGTCAAGAGGGCAAGGAGGGTTCAATATAATGCCCCTTTACTTGACCCCATACCTCTGTTACGTACCTTCCCCCCTTTCTCCCCACACCCCCCATCCCACTCCCCCTTGGATCATTTGATACCATTCCTCCTATATCGTGGGTGATTGGGTCAAACATGTGTGTGCAATGGACTCAGATTAGCCCCCAAACCATCTGATCACAATTATTCATCCAGTTAATATTGTATTCTGGTTGCTTAATAAAAAAAATTATTCCTCTCAGTTCCACCCCAATTGTGTTTGTCTACCATGTGTTGGCAATGGTTCCTATTGTTTCAATGGCCTGGCTGGCACACGTAAGACTTCTATTGCGTTGGCCACAACAGATGGACTGAGATGTTCTGGCCTGATGACAGATACCTGGTGACCTGATGATAGATACCTTTCTTTATCTGCCTCGCAGTCTGCGGCCAACCACAACAAAGGGTCAGAGTTAAGCTCTTAGAGACGTCCTCCTCTTTGGAAAGATGACAAAACAAACAAAAAAATGAAGACACACAAATTGCACGCATTCCTATTCCTTTGGGAGGAGGGGTTGGGGGGGGGGGTGGGGGGGGGGGGGGGATGGGTTGGGGGGGGGGTGGGGGGTAAATATTTTCTTGGGAGAAATTCACCATTGAATATAATCCCAGCGACTTGCGTTTCGATTATCTGACCATATAAGAGCACGGTATAGAAACTCTTAATAGGAGCTGGATATAGCGATTGGTTGGGGAGAGGGGAGTAGAAGTGAGTGCTTTCATTCCTCTCTAGCCTCGTGCAGGCCCGCTGGGAGGTGTCCAAAACTTGGAACCCAGCCTCCAGTTTCCCAACAAGGAGAACACATGTGAGATCAGCTGTTCCTATTTCACGAAGCACACACTCGGTGAGTAGCATCAGCTCAAACATCAGTTTCCAGGAAAGTGACTGCAAATAAACGTCTCTGTAAGAGGCTCAATTATTCGCTGGTGTATTGCCAATTGGAGCCTTTCGTTGACCTTCGTTTCTTCGTAGCAGAAAACTCTGCAGGCTCCCTTTCCCCCAATTCCACGTACTGCAAAAGGGCAGATAATAATATCCCCAGAATAGCAATCCTTGCACTCGATTTGGCACCTCATCACTTTTTGTGGGGCTCCTGTAGCTCAGTGGTTAGAGCGCTTTGTACAATCCGCTGCCTCGTTTCGCCCACAGACATACAGTCAATTCACTTTGCGGTGTATCCTGCGAAGCGCTTTGAGACGTCGATAAGATGTGAAAAGCCGCGGTATCGAATGTGAGGATTATTATTATTATCACTTCTTCGACACGCCTCGAAGGCTTCGGGGAATATGCTGCGAAAGTGTAGTGACCGTGTATTTTATGGGCGAAACGTGGCAGCCAATTGCGCACAGCAGTGTCCCCACAAACAGGCGTGGATTTGAGTGACCACATTATTATCGTCTGATCTGATGTAATGAGATGAGATGGTGTTAAATCTGAAGCTAGGGCTCATCGCATTCTGTGTCACGCTCCGAGACGTCTAGAAGACGTGAAAAGCGCTATATCAATGCAAGGATTATTATTATTATTATCCATTTTTAAATCCCTCCTTAAAAAACTCCTCAGTCACCTGTCACTCTCCCCCACTCCCCTCCACCCTGGTTTCTAACACTATACTTGTGAAGCGTTTCACACTGAATCCATTCTGTCTGTAAAAACAGCCTGTACACACATCATGATGGATTAAATCTGGTGCAGACCGGCATGTAAGAAAGTAAACCACGGATAAAACAAACAAGTACAAGATCTCTCTCTGGTTCTGCGTGCTCTCAGTCTGTTACTTGAAGCTACAATAATAATTCAGATATATCCCATATGGTCGCTAATAATTACAACTCTACTTTTTAGCTGTCATAAAATCCAAATACGTACTTCAGAAAGGCTCGTAAATCTCCCCAGTTTTAGTGCTCGCAGAGTCTGATCAGTTTATTTGGCCCAGTTATTAAGGCCCTACTAATTAAATGAGATCAAAGGACCAAAGTGAAGTTTAAAGCCATGTCTTTACCTGTCCTTTTAGAACATAAGAACATAAGAATTAGGAGCAGGTGTAGGCCATTCAGCCCCTCAAGCCTGCCCCGCCATTCGATAAGATTATGGCTGATCTTCTGACCTAACTCTAATTACCTGCCCTATCCCCATATCCCCTAATCTCTCTATCTATCAGTCTCAGCCTTGAAAATGTTCAAGGACTGAGCATCTACAGTCTTCTGGAATAGTGAATTCCATAAATTCATTGTTATTGCCTACTTTATCCAGTCCTTTAAGAATTTTATATGTTTCAATAAGATCTCCCCTAATTCTTCTGCGCTCTAGAGAATACAGCCCTAGTTTATTCAACCTATCCTCATAAATCAGTCCCCTCATCCCAGGAACTAACTTAGTGAATCTACGCTGCCCCCCCTCTAAGGCAAGTATGTCCTTTATTAAGTAAGGAGACCGAAACTGCACACAATACTCTCGGTGCGGTCTCACCAGGGCCCTATACAGTTGCAGCAAGACTTCCCTACTCTTATACTCTAGTTATTACTTGGTATTGGTACCAATTATAATTGGTATTATTATTGTTGTCAAAGCTTTGGTGGAGTTTGCAAGACACCAAACTCCGCCTCGGGATTGTTAACATCCACTAATACTGTGATGGACATCAATCAGTAATAGTTATCTCAGTGTCTCAGTGTTTCTTGTGTGAGCTTTCCCAACAAGTTCCTCTGCCTACCTTCGCCATTCATTCACAAGCTGCAACTTATCCCAAACCCTGCCACCCGCATCTTCACCCACAGAAACGTCCACATGCCCATCACCCCCACTATCAACCACTGAATGATTTCAAGATACTCACCTTGACCTTTGGTTAGAGCGCTCGCCTTACAAGCGTGAGACCTGTGTTTGAATCCAGGCAGGTCAGGGCAAAAACCTTGGGCAAGTTTCCTTACTCCACACGCACATGCGCACACACACACACACCTAATAATAATCCCTCCATGAAAAAAAAGTAAACAATAATAAAATTGGTCATTACAGTTCACGACTGTTTGTGGGACGCTGCTGTGCGCAATTGGCTGCCGTGTATCACCCACACACCAAACAAATACAGTCAATTCACTTTACCCGACTGTTCAGCCCTTGGGACGTCCTCCCAACGTGAAAGGCGCTCTATAAATGTAATTTTGTTGTTGTTGTTGTTGTTGTTGCTCAAGTTTTGGCCCTGACCCGGAATCAAACCCAGGTCCTCTCGTTTTCGTTTTGATAGATAAGGAGGCACTGTTACAGATGTAAGATAATTGGCAGAGGTGAGATGGGAAGAAATTTTTTTTTAAGCAGCGAAATTGTTACGATCTGGAACAGCCTGAAAGAGTTAATAATAATAAATAATAATAATAATAATCTTTGCATTTGGAACCTTGGCCAAGTTTCCTTACTCCACACACACAATAATAGTAGTCCCTCAACAAAAAATAAATTAAAAAGTTGGTCATTTCAACCCACGGCTGTTTGTGGGATGACGCTGCCGTGCGCAATTGGCTGCCGCGTTTCGCCCACAAATATATACAGTCAATTCACTTTACGGTATATTCTGTGAAGCGCTTTGAGACGTCTAGAGGACGTGAAAAGCCGCTCTATCAAATGTGAGGATTATTATTATTATTATTAACATTCTCTGATCCTGCCACCGCGCAGGCAAACTCGGCAACTCGACTTAACTCAACTCAACTCAACCGTGTGGTGGAGCACATCGGCCCAAAGTATTCAACTCTCTGATGCATTGACCGCACTCTCTCCATTGACTTCCAGTTATAGGTCTCCAGTTACCACCTTACAACAGACCGTGAAACGAAACGAATTGTGTGTTTCAAAGTCCTTCAGTAAACATTACATGCGTCAAGAACTCTCCATCCAGGAAAGCCGGGCGTATTCTTTTCCTTTCCTACTAAAAAGGCCACATGAAAAGTCTTATGAACTCTCCACCGCATCGGTCTTCGAGCAAAGTAACACAATCCCTTTCCTTTTGGTTTCACCTGGGCTCTGTTTCAAAACCACAAGCGCGCAAGAAAGAAAAAAGGACCAGACACTTTTTTTTCCCCCCACTCCGTACGAGACAAGTCTCCTTGAGATAAAAGTAACCTTCATTTTTTTTTACCGAGTTACACACTCTCAACCAACTGCGACCTACATTTTTCTTCTGTGTTAAGATTATTTATTGCTTACACCCATCGGCTGCCGGATTACATTTTACTGTATATTTTAAAAATGATGTGTGGGTGGGGTGGGGATGGGGTGGGGAATAACAGACCCTTGCCTCCAAATTGCAACTAAAAAGCGAAAGGTTTCTTTCATTCCTGATCAAAGCAGTCACTGCGTGGCCTGTAGTTTGAAGCGCTTTGCGACGTCGATAAGATGTGAAAAGTGTTATATCAAATGCAAGGATTATTACACACATATATATAGTTTCATTATTCTTCCTGCATACTTTCCCGCTTCTAATCAATGGCAGCAGCCTGCCTACGTTGTTGCTATTTGACCTAGAGCTTTTCACATCTTATCGACGTCTCAAAGCGCTTCACAGAATATACTGTCAAGTCAATTGACTGTTTTTCTGTGGGCGACATGCGGCAGCCAACTGAGCACAGCAGCGTCCCCCACAAACAGTCGTGGATTGAAAATAACCAATTTTTATTATGATGTGTTTTGGGATGGATTATCATTAGGTGTGTATGTGTGTGTGTGGGGGGTAAGGAAACTTGCCCAAGGCTTTGCCCTGATCTGCCTGGATTCGAAACACAGGTCTCACGTTTGTAAGGCGAGCGCTCTAACCACTATAGGAGCTCTTCTGCAACTCTCCCTCCCTCCCCCCTTCCACTCTCCCTCCTTCCCTCCCTTCTCTTCCCCTTTATTTTCTCTCAGTCCCTCTAGACTTGCAGCACCCAAACCTCAAGATCAGCCGTGCATGCAACCAAATGCTAGCTGGGTTTCCCAGGGATGTTATAGGAGGCGCTGCTTATTTTCTTAGTGGTGACGGTGGTGGTTTAAATGAATCCTGTGGGCATTGGGAATCCATTAGATTGCACAATCTCAACAATTCCTCGTCCTTAACTATGTTTGTGGAACTGGGAGATTGTATAAAATCTGGATTCTCCGGCACGCTATGGGAACAGTCAGCTTTGGGTTAGTTTGGGTTCGTTTTAGACTCTTCCACTTGGCTTCCTACGGTAGGATTCTAGAGATTCCTACTGAGATGTCCAACTGAGGTACAAGGCGCCAGCTCTATAAATGTACGTCACTTTCAAAAAGTAACAAGACTACTTATAATAATGTAATAATAATCCTCGCATTTGATATAGCGCTTTTCACATCTTATCGACGTCTCCAAAGCGCTTCGCAGAATATACTGTAAAGTGAATTGACTGTATATTTGTGGGCGAAACGCGGCTGCCAATTGCGCACAGCAGCGTCCCCCACAAACTGCCGTGGATTGAAAATGACCAATTTTATTATTGTGTTTTTTTTTGGATGGATTATTATTAGGCCTGTGTGTGTGTGTGTGTGTGTATGGAGTAAGGAAACTTGCCCAAGGTTTCGCCCTGACCTGCCTGGATTCGAACACGGGTCTCCCCAGCTTGGTCTTCCCACCTTGCAAGACAAGCGCTCTAACCACTAAACCACAGGAGCTCCTTATAGAGTAATGTAATTGGTATAAGAATTCAGGTCCCAAAACTCTTGACATGACTGACGAAAGTATCTAAAGCAGCAGTCGCTGTGTGTACAATCTCTGAACCATGAGCTACAGAACATAAAGAGACACAATAGTTTACCGAGGAGATAAGGTTTTTGTAGGAACTAATCCAACATTGTTTTATTTCCCCTCTGGTTATGCGAGTTCCTGGGATGTATTGTACCTTTGCGTTGATAATAATTGATTGCAGTGTAAAATTGCCATCACAGCAATTGATTTGGGAAATGTTTTGAGACGTCGATAAGATGTGAAAAGCGCTATATCAAATGCAAGGATTATTATAATTACTATTTGAAGTAGACCAAAGCCGCGAAAGACAGAACGAGAGCCAGATTAAAAAAAAGAAACTGAAGCAGCAAAGCGAGCCTTATCAGGTCGATTGTACTTTAGCTCCCCACAATCGGGAGTGTGGCAGTCACAACACCGCATAGTGCTAAAGTTTGCTTCTTCTCAAGTCTGGTGGATAAGGCCTCAAACACACACTGGGAGCTGGGCTGTGTAGCTGCGGCTGATAGTGGGTGATTAATGGGGGCAAAAGGCTGAAGGTCACCTGGAGGAATAACAAAGCGAAAAAATGTCCTTATATAAGTGACAACTCACCCTTATCGGGAATTCAGTGCCGTGGGAAGTGAACTGTTGATTGAGGAATAGCTTTGTAGATCAAACCTGCCTTTAAGTGGGACGTTCTGAGACTTGCTCTGAGCTGCTGTAGCCCCCCCCCCCCCCACCCCCCCCCCCCCCTGCCGCCTTCCCCATCGCTCCCCCAACCCTCCTGATGACGGAAGATTAAATGGCGTAAAGCGAACTTTCGGCTCCCGACATAAACTGATCGTAAACAAAGCTAAGAGGAGGCAAGGGGAAGGGGTGGGGGGGGGGGGACGGGACATAAACTTTGGGCAATGTCAATTTCATTGCTTACTGGATGGAAGCACTGAAATTCGCTTTGGTGTGAATGCTCTCAGGCGTTAACAGTAAACTGGTTGATGCCAAGGATATAAATGTAAATTTCACCGCGTTGAAAGTCGATCAGAGTTAATTAACCCACTCTTTCCCCACTCCCCCACCCATCCTCGCAACAGGCTTCAATCAATGACGTCAATAATTGTAATACTACCGTACTAATCAGCCTTGCATTTGATAGAGCGCCCTTATCGCCCTGTCTTCGAGACGTCTCAAAGCGCTTCGCGGAATATACCGAAAAGTGGAGTGAACTGCGTGATTTCGTGGGCGAAATCAGGAGACGATCCTACCGAGGTCACAGTTAATATCGAAAAGCAAGTCTTTTCAATGTGCGCAACACATTCCTTTCCAAAAATATGAAACGTTTGCAACATGTGAAACATTGGAGATGGTTCTCAGGGTCAAAGTGAACCCTTCTGATAGTTGGGTTTCACAAGTGGCTGTGGGACTATTACAGTATTTTACACACCCTCTCCCCCCCCCCCACCACCCCATCCCTCCAACTTGTGGTGCTCTTCACACCAGCAGAGGGACACAGAAAACATCAGCTTGTTCACCGTGGGGAAAATAGGACAATCCACTGAGATTAGATACCATAAGATAATGGGCAACACTCGGCCCTTAATGTTCTTCCCATAAATACTTTGTCTGTATTCATGGCAGGAATCTACCGCAGGCCTGCCAAGTGCTTGCAGGGCTTTTGAGTGTTGGAGTTCCTGTAGCTCAGGGGTTAGAGCGCTCGCCTTACAAGCGTTGAGACCCGTGTTTGAATCCAGGCAAGTCAGGGCGAAACCTCGGGCAAGTTTCCTCACTCCACACACACAACACACACACAACACAGACACGCCTAATAAAAAACCACAATAATAAAAAATTGGGCATTTCAATTCACGACTGTATGTGGGGGACGCTGCTGTGCGCAATTGGCTGCCGCGTTTCGCCCACAAATATCCAGTCAATTCGCTTAACAGTATATTCTGCGATGTGCTTTGAGACGCCTAGAAGACGTGAAAAGCGCCGTATCAAAACGCAAGGATTATATTCGATATTATTATTCTCTCCGCGTTTTGCAACGGTCAGGGCTTGGCTGGGGCGGACGGGAGGTGATATGAGCAGAACCTTTCCCTCCCTGGTCGTGTCAACACATCTGGGAAACAGGTTAAAATGGCTGGTCCTTGCTAATCAGGGGAGCGATGGGTGGTCTGCGAGCCAGGCCAAGTTGGTACCAGCCAAACACTGCGCGGCTGGCTGCAACAAAATGACTGTAAAAACAATAGTCAAGCAAAAAAAAAAAGGAGAGCTTTTAGTTTCTCTCCAATTTTAATTAAGCTTTAATTTCCCCACATAATGAGATGGACGGCATGTTTCCGACACCCAACTGGACGGGGACCAAGTGAAATCTTGCTGGGTTTCTTGATTTCATCAGTTCGATAGAGCTCACACAACTCCATTAACTGTGCAGTAACCATTGGAGCTGCTAGGGTGGCCAAAGGTTTTTGCGTTGCTGGCAGGAACCCAACCAAGCCTTCGGATTCTCAGATGCACATAACCCCAGCGTTTACTTGCGGGGGACGCTGCTGTGCGCAATTGGCTGCCGCGTTTCGCCCACGCATGTACAGTCAATTCACTTTACAGTCTATTCTGTGAAGCGCTTTGAGACGTCGATAAGATATGAAAAACATGATATCGAATGCAAGGATTGTTATTCTTATTATTAAAACTACCGTTAACTTTTGGCATCCAAATGGGATGAATTTGAGCGCTAGTAAATAAAATAATAATAGTTATGCTTGCGTCTGACGCAGCAGCCTCATCACGCCTTCGAGGCGTCTCGGAGCGCTTCACAGAATGTACGGTAGAAGTGAGTTGGCTGCCTATTCTGTGGGCCAAGCGCGGCAGCCAATAGCGCGCAGCCTTGTTTGATCTGTTATTGTTAGATGCGACCAGTGAAAATCTCCGCTAAGCAAATAACCGATCTGCCACAACATGTTATTGTCTCCAGGCTGCGGATGAACCCGAGGGACAACTTTTTATCCAGAACCTAATGGACATTTTGTTGTCTTTAGAGAGCGAACACACTGTGAAAGGGAGAGCTATCCTTTCCAAGGTTGTCCGCACTTTCTCTGCCACAAACTGATTCCTCGCGTTTAACTCTTTTACAGCCGGATGCTTCTCACTCGTTTTCAACCCACAACTGTTTGTGGGGGTGGGTGGGGAAGGCTATATCAAATGCGAGGATTATTATTATTATTATTATCCTATGAAGCGCTTTGGGACGTCCTTCCAGACTTCAAATGCCCTGCATTCAAAACCCAACGATTATTGTGAATCTACCTCCTGTGCATTTTCAACATTCACTGCCTCTTGGACTCTTGAGGCGACATTCACTTGCCTTTAAGACCCTTCAGCTACCGCTTGAAAGTGCCTAGACGCCCATCAGTCACTACACTTTACTCTAAATCACCGCCAAAGCACTTTCAGGCGACTGACGACAAAACAAGGCGCTGTATTAAAGGCGAGGGTGTTGTATCTGCAGGTTGTGTATCTGCAGGGTTACAGCTTCCCTGGCATGTCATTAATATTGCCGCAGGATTTGGATAGCCCAGTACAATTGTACGCAATTTACATGCGCGAAAATCTCTGCCAAAGTTGTTCCCACGTTCCCCCATCCTTCCATATCGCTCCATTGCTAAGCATTTAGCATCGTTTCTGTGCGATCTGTGCATAACTTTGCTGAAGAGAGTGGAGTTTTGGGGTGGGGAGGGGGGGTGTTGGGATGGGGGGAGGTGGGGGAGAACCTTGTCCTAATATAGAGAAATAAGTGGTAGAATGAATACAGTAGAATGACCTGTAGCTTAAAATTAGTCCAAATGTTTTTGCCGTATTATTTGTTGCAGCTGTTGTACTCTAACCCATAAATCAAAGATGGCGTTTCGTTCTGAAAATGGTTTCAGCGAGAGTCAGGCTGGCTGGAAACACTCTGCTCGGGGTTTGGGAGAAATATTTATTCTGCTCGTGGACAAAAGCCACCGAGCACAGCTGCCCCGAAGAGCAATCTGCAGTGTGTCCATGCGTCTCTATTTATTTAAAGAAATACGAGCATCATCAGCTCTTATTTGTCTGCTTCGGAAGATTAAGACTGCTAATAAGTGACACAATGGATTAACTGTAGCTCGCTTGGCTTGGGGTAGGCAACGAGCACCGCTGAACAAGCAACCTCGGCAAAAAGGCCACAGCTCCACATCTGGCTCCGTGAGGCTGGTTTTTTTTTGTGAGCCTTCGCTGCTTAAATACGATACTCGGCAAAATCACTTCACCCACCTGGCTTCTGTGTCAGCAGTTAAAAAATAATAATAATTCCAGTCTCTGAACCCCCCCACCCCCCACCCCAGCACTGAATTTGTTGTAGGTTTTAGTCCTAAGACCCTGATCGCAAACAGACTTGTCCTGGTGCGGATGAAAGGTTCAAGGTGGGGGGATTTGCGTTCAAAAAGCAAGCAGAGCGAGAAAGCGCGTGGAATGAGAACATTGCTAAGGATTTGGTAGGTAAGGGATTCAACCAGCGCCAGTTAAACCCCAGTCACCATTGTATCCTTTTTTTTCCTTCTTCTACGCGGTTTTCATAACCATTTTAAAATGAATAGTGGAACAGTGCGCTCCCTCTGACCTTTCCCCCCCCCCACCCCCCCACCACCACTCCCTCCCACCCAACACACACTCGCTTCCTAATCCCGCAAACACAGAATACCGTAACGCATTCTCTTATTGTGCCGTTGTCAGTGAGTGTTGTCGGTGTCACTCTGGGCGACCGTCACACTGTTCCGCACGGAGGCGCGGTGTTTGAGGTTGAAAGAAATGAACACAGAAGTGGCCGGGGAAAGCTCGGCAGGTCAGGCAGCATCTACGGAGAGAGGAAAGTAGTGAGTTCAACGTGCTGACGAAAGGCCGCCTGAGGTCGAGGTGAATGAACCCTTTTTCAGATGCCACACGAAAGGGCGGATGGCGAAGTTCAGTTTTTTATAAACGTTTGCGAAGGCTACGGCTCTTTCATTGATCCCGAGGATTAAGACAGTTGTAAAATCTCGCAGGACACTAATGATAAAAATACTAATAATAATCCTTGCATTTTGATATAGCACTTTTTGTGTCTTCTCGACGTCTCAAAGCGCTTCACGGAATATACTGTAAAGTGAATTGACTGTACATTTGTGGGTGAAACGCAGCACTGTGTATTTGTGGGACAGCAGTTCACAGAAAGGCCTGGTTCGAGTGTTTCCTGATAAAAAAAAAAGAAATCCTTCTTTTGCTTCTAGAAAAACAACAATAAAATACGGCTTGCTTGCTTTCATCCACATCTGGTGATCTGAGTGACACCAAACTTCACATCGAGCTGAGCAATCGGGGGCTCAGGAAAGAGCCAGCTCCATAGACCCCGACTCCATAGCTCAGTGCAAAGTGTTTATCATTGTCCCTGGGTCTGCCAGTCAGGAATGTGTGCGGAGTGATATAGAGCTCAGTGAGAAAGCAGATGGCCTTCTCTCTGTGTATATTGTACACGGTCCCAGGTTCCAATTAAGCCATTGGGATTCCGCAAAGTTTAAAAACAAGGAATAAAACGAGGGGAGTGCAGAGGTGGGGCGGGCTGGTGGGTGGGTGGGGTGGGTGGTGGGTGGGTGGTGGGTGGGTGGGGTGGGTGGTGGTGGGTGGGGTGGGTGGTGGGGCTTGGTGGTGGGTGGTGGGGGTTGAGGATTTTGGAGAGAACGCATTTGAAGTTGCGTGTTATCACTGCGGTTGCAGAGACTCTCAGCTGCGTCTATATTTTGTCAGGTGGGGGACCTTAGGCTGGTAGTTAGGACATTTCCTCTGGAAATGGAGCCAGTTGTGGATCACTGATGCCCTGAATCAGAACGCACAAGATTGGATTACAACTTTGCTCATGAAAGATTCATTGCAATTAACGGCGCCCAGACGTGGGCTCGTTTGTTTTGACTGGTCGAGTCTTCCACACGAAAGGAAGTCAAGCCTCTTCTTCCAGAAACACATCTTCTACATGGTAAGCAGATGGTCCTTTGGCTGCTGGTTGCCTCGATGGATCCATTGCCACCACCGGAACCATTGCTCTGAGCTTTAAGGCCATATTTACTCACCTAAACCACCCTTCCCCCATCCCCCCAAACCACCACCTCTTCCCCTTTATCTCTACGTGGCCTCCACAATTTCCTGCCACAGCTCATGCCTCATTGGCACCGAGTCTGAGGTTGACCTAGGAACATTCCAGGGCAGCTCATTGGAATCGGAATCTGGAATCCAATTGCCTGGGTCAGATCTATGAATCTGTGGATTTGGGGGCACTTTGAAACCCGCACTTCCATATTATTATTCCTCTCGTCCCAGCCCTGCTTCCCCCCCACCCCCCCACACCCCCCGCCAACCCCACCATCATGCTTAGATCCCAACCCCAGACTGTTCAGCGCCTCAGGACGTCCTCCCGGCATGAAAGACGCTCTACAAATGTAATCTTGTTGTTGTTGTTGGTGGTGATTATTATTATTATTACACTTAAGCCCCTGACCGATTTCTCCCCTCTCCTTAACTCTCTGTGTTGAGACAGTTAAAGAAAAAATCTTCACATGGCAGGCAGGGAAGCAAAGGCACACAGTCGCCAACCACACTAGAGTCTCCCGTAGCTCAGCGGTTAGAGCAGTCACTCGCCTAAACAAACGTGAGACCTGTGTTTCGAATCCAGGCAGGTCAGGTCAGGTCAGGGCGAAAACTTGGGCAAGTTTCCCTACTCCACACACACACACACACACACCTGATAATCGTACAAAAAAAACCCACATTAATAAAAATTGGTCACTTTCAAACCACGGCTGTTTGTGGGGACGCTGCTGTGTGCAATCGGCTGATAACACCGCCTGGGATACTGAGTTGTCAGTCTGACTGGTCTAGTCCCTGTGACCCCCCCCTCCTGGCTCAGGCATTTCGGCCTTGACCGCAGAAGAGATGGCCACTGGGGAGGTCGTAGAACTTATTCTGTTACAGAGCAGAAAGCTGAAACAGCTGCAAAGTTGCAAAATGTTCCATCCAAGCTAAACAAAAAAAAATAGACTTTTGTAATTGCCAGCAAGTTCTGATAACATTAGGCTTTGATTGAGGATTTGTCCAACTTAAATTGCATTTACGGCTATATCCCCTCCCCACCCACCTCCCCACAACCCCCACCTCCTCCTCCTCCGCCCCCTCCCACCCCCCAATCAATCGTGTATAAAGGTGGTTATATGACAAAGGTGGTGTTTCAGTAAGCAAGTTAAAATCCCCGAAGTTTCACAGGAAACTCAACATGATTTACACATCTCTTAGCAATGAATCTTACATACCAGAGTGTGTCTGGCCGCTGCAGAAGGCGTACTCTGACCTGGTCACCTCTACTGGGTATTGCTTTCAATGGCTCCCAAAAGACACGCATTCGCCACATTTGGTGCGTTTGAGCAAAAAAGTTTACTTTCAGCACATAACTCTCATGGTCCTACCTTCTTGTAAGCTCAGAAAACCACATCGAGCAATAAACATTTTGGCATTCGGAACGGATTGATTGCGTGGGTGGGTGGATGGGTGGGTGGATGGGTGGGTGGGTGGGTGGGTGGGGGGGGGGGGTGTGACGGGGTGGACGGAAATCAGCGTTCCAATCTGGTATCCATTTTGTACGTCAGCCGCAAAATTAAGAAACTAAACCAATTTCGCCGACCTCTTTCCTTAACTCGTCAGAGATGGCTCAGCGGGGAAATCCCGCGGGCCCCCAAAGGCTGCTCCAGTCCCCCACAAAGTGAGCTCTTTCTCCCCACATGCAGCTCTGCCTGTCTTCCTTAGGGCTTCATACTCCCATCAGCAGTTCATTTATCCTCGTTTAGTCCCGTGCGTCCGATGTTTCATGCCTGATGTATTCTGATACCCCACAGTTTAGACTCAGCACCCTTTCTATACGTGGACTGTATTAACTAAGCAAAGGATAGTTTAGACAGACTGACCCCCTACCCAAAAAAAGTTATGATAATTACATTATTATCTAAAACAAAACATAACCACATCCTTTCTTTAAGACTTGGATTAGATATTGTAATAGTATCAGAGACTTTGTGGTTCAGCCTGTGTATCTGCCTTGTCTGGTGGAGTAATGACATTAAGACATTATTGTTTCAATAACAAACCCCACGAGTGATGGGTCTGATTTGATTGTCTCAACATTGGTCCCTTTTTTCCCACCAGAGACTAAACTCCGCACCGTCGCCGATTGCCGCCATCGATTATACACGGCACGTTGATGTGGGGCTCCTGTGGCTCAGTGGGTTAGAGCGCTCGCCTTCCAAGCGTGAGACCTGTGTTCGAATCCAGGCAGTTTCGTTACTCCACACACACACACACACCCACACCCACACCCACCCACACCCACACACACACACACACACACACACACACACACACACACACACACACACACCCACACCCACACCCACACACACACACACACACACCTAATAATAATCCGTCCCCAAAAAAACATAATAATACAAATTGGTCATTTTCAACCCACGACTGTTTGTGGGGGGGACGCTGCTGTGCGCAATTGGCTGCCGCGTTTCGCCCACAAATATACAGTCAATTCACTTTACAGTAAATTCTGTGAAGCGCTTTGAGACGTCGATAAGATGTGAAAGCTGCTATATCAAACGCAAGGATTATTATTATAATTATTTTGCCAAGAATGACTGACTCGTTAGCACTGAGCTTCCTGTGGATAAAACGGGAGACATTCAGAACCTCCGAAAACAATGGCAGAGATTAGGCGTGGGTTCTTACAATAGAGGTAATTTTGGAACAAAGAGAATTCGGATTCTCTCAGAAAATGTCTATCTTACGAGTCTAATTCTTGTTTTTAAGGTCATCGAACCGTGAATCAAAGTGTGAGGGGTGCATCAAATGCGATGTCACTGCGATGTCTTAACGTCTGTTGTATGGAAAGATGAAGCCAAAAAAATCCAACAACTAATATCCGCCACAGCTGTAAAACCTGCTGATTTCCGTGGTCTGTTAAACACTGTGTAAATGGAAGCAGCTATTTTTGTCATGTCGGAACAAGCACTTTGCAGACTCGTTTTCTGAATCTCGTGATGAATAGAGAGTGAACACCCTTCATAGGAAACATAGGAAACGTAGCCACATAGGAACAGGCGAAGGCCATTCAGCCCCCACCCCACAGCCTGTTCCGCCATTATATAATAATAATAATAATCCTTGCATTTGAAATAGTGCTTTTCACATCTTATCAAAGCGCTTCACTGAATACACTGTAAAGTGAATTGACTGTACATTTGTGGGCAAAACGCGGCAGCCAATTGCGCACAGCAGCGTGCCCATAAACAGCCGTGGATTGAAATGACCAATTTTTTATTATTGTGGGTTTTTTGGGGGGAGGGATTATTATTATTATTAGACGTGTGTGTTTGTGTGGAGTAAGGAAACTTTCCCAAGGTTTCGCCCTGACCTGCCTGGATTCGAACACAGGTCTCTCGCGTTTGTAAGGCGAGCGCTCTAACCACTGAGCTCCAGGAGCTATAAGGTCGTGGTTGAATTAACGCTGAGCATAATACAGCGGGCGTCTCCGCAATTTGGCTAGAAAACTATTTTGCTGCTGTACAGCAATTTCAATGTGTTGTCCTCAGCTATTTTCGTTAGCCAAAAAAAACCTTTATCATAATCATAACACACTCCCATCATGTCCTGACACAGCTGCATTGCCACGTCCTTTCCATACAGGTGTTTTAGTTCTCAACATGAGTCAGGGTTAAGAGAGAGTTACGTCGTGTCTCACACAGGTTCATTTTACGTCTGGCTGCTGTAATAATAATCCTTGCGTTTTGACATTTCACAATTTATCGACCTCTCAAAGCGCTTCACTGTAATGTACTGTAAAGTGAATTGACTGTATAATTTGTGGGTGAAACGCGGCAGCCGATTGCACACAGCAGCGTCCCCCACACAAACAGTCGTGGATTGAAAATGACCGATTTTTAAATTATTGGGTGGGTGGGGGTTGGGGCTGGCTGGGGGGGGGGGTGTTTCGGTAGAGGGATTACTTGGTCGCGGCAGAGACGGAGTTTGAGTTGTTTCATTCATTCTTTTGCGGGAAATGAAAACAACTGCAAGGTCTGGATTGACTCTCCTCCTGGGAAAATTCATAAGCAGAAAATTATGCATCAGTGCCTTTTCACTTCTGTCTACTGGCCATTTAACTGACCCTGAAGCGCAGACAATCCATACAAGATGGATCATACATTACTAATCCATTAAGTCTTTCACGGTTCCTTTGATCAGCATATAATTGCTATTTTAACTCTTGCAACTGGGAAAGATTAAAGCTGGATCGTAAGTACGTTAAGATGACCCCAAAATGCTTATGGTTCTATTGGAAGTCTAACCCCCTTTAAACCCAGTAATTTAAGAGCTCTATATATTTTTTTCAATCTCATAATCTTTGAAGGAGTGTCAGCGTGGCTTGTAGTAGCAGAGAGGTCGGTAATTCCTCTGGTTCTGTCTTGTCAACTGGACAAATTCCAATTATCCTTGTTTGAGATTCATGGGATTCGAATGGAATCCCAAACTCCCAAATGTCTTCTATCAATAACTCCAACCAGGGCAGGATGACTTTATTAATCGAGGACCCTGTGCTTCGAGAACAAATTAGATCAATTTCTGTCGGATAATATTATATTATTAATAATCCTTGCATTTGGTATAGCGCTTTTCACATCTTATCGAAGTCTCAAAGCGCTTCACAGAATATACTGTAAAGTGAATTGACTGTATATTTGTGGGCGAAACGCGGCAGCTAATTGCGCACAGCAGCGTCTCCCCACATAGAGTCGTGGATTGAAATGACCAATTTTTATTATTGTGGTTTTTTTATTACGGATTATTATTAGGCGCGTGTGTGTGTGTGCGCGCGCGCGCGCGCGCGCGTGCGCGCGCGCGCGTGTGTGTGTGTGTGTGTGTGTGTGTGTGTGTGTGTGTGTCACTGTGGAGTAAGGAAACTTGCCCAGGTTTTCGCCCTGATCTGCCTGGATTCGAGTGCTCTAACCACTGAGCTACAAGAGCTCCCAGGATACAGTACGCAGTTTGGGACACGACACGCCAAGCGACGGCCGTGGTGTTGGAAGGCGAACTAGATGGACTTCGGTCTTTGTTCATGAGCAAATTCTTATGTTGTCATATATGTTTGTATGCCTTGTTGCTCAGAGGGTAAAAACCTCCGTGTCAAACATTCGGTTTGTTCATTAAGTTCACTAACTTTTCTCTCGATTTTATGAAGTCTGTATCTCAGCTGTTTCTTGTTCGTCAGTTCACAATGAAAAACAATTACTTTGTGCTCGTGCCCTTTGCTCTTACTCCGAAGCAGGCATTATAATTTACAAAGTAATAATATTTTCATTATGATGTGTGTGTGTGTGTGTATGGCTGAGCTACCTTGAGGTTCCGTGGCTGTCAGAGAAAGATAAGTGGAGATTAACGTAATAAAACTCTGGGTCAATGTGTTGACTTTCAGGAGGAATTATAGTCTCTGTATGGTTGACACATCTCGTCTTGCAGCTTTGAAGTTGACAGTAATGGGTTAGGTTCTGCGCTACTGGCTCTTACCAATTCCCGGCCCTCGTGGCTCAGTTGGTGGCACTCCGAGTCTAGGCTGACACTGAAGTCAAGGAGGCAAAGAAGGGTTGTACTGTAAGGAGGTACCATCCATCAGATGGGAAATCAAACCATGAGATGGTTTTGTTAGAGACCTCATGGTTCTATTCCGTTTGAAAAATAAAGAGAAGAGAGATTCTTCTGGGATTCTGGTCAACAAGATCTCCAGATAAAGACAATGGGTCATTCACTTGGAAGTTCCTCGAGATGTTTCGATGACCAACTCTATATTACATGCGGAAGGTTTATTAATCCGTCTGCCATTAACGATTCTGTTATGTGTAGATGTATTAGTCACGTGAGTGGTGTCCTTTTAACAGCAACAAAATTGCATTCGTAAAGCACCTTTCATGTCAGGAGGACGTCCCAAAGCGCTCTCACTGGTCAGGCAACAGAACCCAAGTGTGGGGTAGACTGGGGTGTTGGGGACGGGGGGTGTGGGGGGAGAGCAGAGAGGTAGGAAGGTGGGCACTGTCGAAAAGCAGGGTCGTTTAAGGAGGTATGACATTGCCAAGAGCTTGTAAGCCAGACGAAGTGGTTAAACCCCAAACTCTCGCAGCTATTTGCGGGAAACAGTTGTATAGTACAAGGCAAAACGATTTCTCCATACCTGGCCACGTTCCAGGGCTGTGACAAGCCAACCATTCCAAACCCACGCAATCCCAACATGACTTTCCAACCTCACTTTTACACTCAAAAAGCCCTGATTTATAAATCACCTTGGGAATATCACACACTGTAACACCCCCCAAAAAAAACCAGAGTGCCGTGTGTATCCTGAACAATCACAAACATGCCCCCCCCAGGGCTGGGACAAAATGTCAAATAACGGGGCTTTCTGAGATTTCTGCACCATTTATAGGTCGTAATCAGCCTACCTGGATTAATCTCTTCCTGGCATCTTCTCAAAGGACCAAAGAATTGATTTCCTGCCTGTTAATGCCTCACACCATCTCTCATGGCTGTGCACTGATTACGGGCGTTTCAGAACGAGTCTTGTTTGTGGAGCTCCTGTGGTTAGAGCACTCGTCTTACAAGAGTGTGACCTGTGGTTCGAATCCAGTCAGGTCAGGGCGAAACCTTGGACAAGTTACCTTACTCCACACACACACACACACACACACACACACTAATGCCTCCCCCCCCCAAAAAAAACACAATAATAAAAATTGGTCATTTCAATCCACGACTGTTTGTGGGGGGGACGCTGCTGTGCGCAATTTCTTCATCCATTATATTACAGGCATCTCGTGTTGCCTCCAGAGTGTGCAAGAGGTGTCCCATAATCTTTTATTTTTCACCGGTGGAGATGTTCAAACGTTTGGTTTTTTTTTGCTGACGTGTTTAATGCAATAGTTTGTATGTTTTATGATTTGCGGCTGTTGTTTCAGGGTTGTTTTACTGTTCTTTTGCGAGCACGTTCCTGCTTTAGGGGGTGGGGGGGGGAAATCCCTGAGCACTAAGTCTGATGCTTGGCAGACAGGGGGTGGTCTGTATGTGTGCGCGGAGGGTGTGTGTGGGGATTAAGTAAGTATCTGGCACATTGCGTTACACTGTTATTTGCACAGATAGCCTAATGCTGCCTCGTTAACCTACAAATATACAGTCATTGAGACATTTCAAAGGCATGGTACGCTGCTGTATCAAATGCAACGATTATTATTATGATTGTTATTAGGCGCCATATTCACTTCCAGGATATTAATGTATTTCACAGTGCGTGGGTGTGATGCTTCTTTCAATTGATAAATTGGCTGCCGCGTTTTGCCCACAACTATACAGTCACTTCACTTTACGGTATATCCTGTGAAGCGCTTTGAGACGTCTGGAAGACATGAAAAGCGCTATAACAAATGCGAGGATTATTATTAGTATTATTATTATAATAAATAACATTTATACAGCGGCTTTCGCATAGGGAGGACGTCCCCAGGCTCTGGACAGTTATGGACTTGCACACGAGTCAAGCGGGGGTGGAGGGCCAAGGTGGCAGTAAGGTGACCAAAGGCGAGGTTGAAGAGGAAGGTCTTCAGATGCCCCCTGAAGGAGGCAGGCGAGAGGGCAAGACGGAGAGACTCCGGGATGGAGTTCCAAAGGGCGTGGGCAGAAACGCTAAAGGTTCTGATTTGGGATGGGGGGGGGGGGGGGGGGGGGGCATACAGTGTATGCCAACCACATCACCACAGAGAGAGAGAGAGAAAAAAAACCAAACAATACATTTTCTTTGGAAAAAAAACACACACACCTTACAAAATGTGCTTCAATTTTTGCAGGAAATCTCACCCCCCCCCCACCCCCCCACCCACTCCGCCCCCCTCCCCCATCAGAAACTGCGACGAGGTTGATTGAAGAGGTCGGGCCAATGTGAATGGATAACAGACGCGTTTCCAAAGAATCATGTAATGGAGTGTCATGATGGCACACAGTCAAACTCAGCGTGAGACACAGTGAGACTAAGAGAGCCTTCAGTACAGCTATGCTCACATCAAATCTGTGTGACCTTCATTCACACCAATGAGCTACTGGCATCTCACAAATAGTTGGATTTTTTTTGATGGGGGGGGGGGGGGGGGGGGTGTTGGGACGTCCTCCCGACGTGAATATAATATATAATTGTCTTCTTGTTGTTGTTTTAATTTAAAAAAAATAAGTTTTAAATATTATACTAACTCTTGTCCTGGTGAAAGGTGGTGATTTATCAATTGAAGAGACGGAAAATCTTTAACTTTGACCCGTTCTCTCAACTGGAGAGATTAGCAGTTAGCGAGCGGGATTTACGAGGGGTGAGCGGAGGGGTTGGGGAGGGGGAGTGGGGGGAGGGGGAAATGGGGTATGGAAAACATTCAGCACTAAGTAGGATTAGACCAAATAATTCACGGATGTCACAGAAACAAGTGTGAATGAACTGCACGTCACATTGTGAAGTGGTTTTCCTTGCTTCTCCTTAACTGTGTTGTGTTCTAGTCATGGCCACTTGTGTATTTTACTGTAACAAAGGAGCACCTGTCATCGGGAGTTTCTGGGTTCTGTTCCACAGATATAGAGTCAGTTACATGGACTTTCCGTGGACCGTCCCATCAGTGTGGGTTGGGCGTGTGGAACGTATCCATTAAATGGGAGTGAAATGGTTCATAAACGCAATGAATATCCCACACTTTACTGCTCTACGCTATAGACCTTAGGGATTAGACCTTAATCTTTGTGGAGCTCCTGTAGCTCAGTGGTTAGAGCACTCGCCTTACAAGCGTGAGAGACCTGTGCTTCGAATCCAGACAGGTCAGGGTGAAACGTTGGATAAGTTTCCTTATTCCACACATACACACACACAGACACACACACACATGCGCCTAATAATAATCTGACCTAAAAAAAACTATAATAAATTGGTCATTTCAATCCCCGACTGTTTGTGTGGGGGACGCTGCTGTGCGCAATTGGCTGCCGCGTTTCGCTCACAACATATGCAGTCAATGCACTTTACAGTAAATTCTATGAAGCGCTTTGAGACACAGTCTAGAAGACGTGAAAAGCGCTGTATCGGTCATCGGTGGTCACTGCAGAGTCACCTTATCCCAAAGTATTTTATATCTTCATTCAAATCTACTTTGACAAGTACAGCCACCTTGTTCGCACAGCAATTGAAAACATGCGTAGTACTGTCTATACACTGTGCAACGCCAAGCAATGCATTATAAAAATAAATCCTTATCTGGACTTGGAATGCATATCTCTCAGCTGTTATTTTCAAGCATTCACTCTGACTGCCATCACTCGAAGCCCTTATTCCCACAAATCTACTGTTAACCTCTGGTTTCCCTATTACCAGCCACTTTCCCAACTCTTCCTGCAAAATCAGTACGAGACCTGCAAAAAGTCTAGGTCACAACACAATTTCTCTATTAGATGTATTTTATTTGATATTCAGAAGGCATTTGATCGGATTTCCGTGCAAATGGTGGGTTGGGGGGTGTGGAATCCTCCCAGTCTGTCTCTATGTCACGTTTCAAAATCTGCCAGCATTCGGTAAATTGTTGAATTCCGTCTCGACTTTGAAGCCGGATTCTTCTTGAGAGTAGAGTAGCAGAAAACCCGGGTGGGAAAACACAGACTGCCTTTAAAAATGTGCCAACTGTCAGATGATTCTGAAACACCAAGGAAACACAGCAAACCGAGGCACTGGTCGCATTTCTTTCTGTCCCAGTTATTTGCCAAATGATTGGGTGGCTAATTGCTGAAGCGACTTTGGACTAAAAGCTCGATTTAGCAATAAAGCCAAATGTCAAATCAAAATGGTAAGATAGGAGACCTACAGAGAACGAACACGGTGGAGGGGAAAGGTTTGTGGGGGGGAAAAAAAATACACTGGATGGTTGACCATGTGATTTCAAATCAAAAAAGTAAAGCGGGAATTGGAAAACACAATTAAATAGGAAAATTCACAAGGCTATAGGGTAAGAGGGAAAGGAGTGGAGCTAGTTGGTAGCTCTTTCAAAAAGCCAGCTCAGTCACAATGGGCTGAATGTTAATCATTATAAAAATCCTTGAATGGCCTCCGTCTGTGCTGTAAGATTGTATGATTCTATAAACGTTCAGTCTGACGGACTGCGATTAAACAGAATTCCTCAGAGGGTGTGTTGGGGGTCCAATATTTCTGACAGATTTCATTAAAAATATAGATATATCAGAGCCCAAGCTGAACGGATGAATGAGATTGATAGCGTTCAAAAGGGGAATTAACAGAAAGGTATAAGAGAATGGAGTTGAGCAGAGTTTTGACGTGGCTTTAATGTAAGGTAATGCATCCTAAGTGAGCACTTTGGAGGATTGGACTTTGTATTTGCAGGCTGTTATGTTGTGGTGAAATATTACTTGTGGAAAAACTTCACGAAGCTCAGGAAACAACCCCATCGACTAGCTTTGCGGTGTCACCAAGAGTTTGGAGTGACGAGCACAGCAGCCATGATTCCACTCCCAGTGACTTTAATATGTGTGAGGACTTACAACAACAACAAAAAAAAAATGACATTTGTATAGGGCCTTTCAGGTCAGGAGGACGTCCCAAGGCGCTGGACAGTTACTGCTTCAGACGTGAGCCGAGGACATGGGGGGTGGGGGGGAAGGAGTTGCCGATGGGTCCATCAAAGACGAGGGTCTTGAGGTGAGACTTGAAGGAGGCCAGGGAGGGGGTGAGAGAGGCGGAGGGACTTCGGGATGGAGTTAGAGAGGTTGGGGGCAGAGTGGCCGAAGGCTCACCCGCCAATGGTTGGATGGGTGGGTTGGGGGGACATGGAGCAGGCCAGAGCCTACTGAACGGAGTTGGCGGGTGGGTGGTTAAGGGGAAAGGAGGTGTGACGGATGTAGGGTGGGGGCGAGATCGTGGAGGGCTTTAAATGTTACCACTCCGCGTGATGCTGCCATTTCTTTATTTTGCTACATTAGACCATCATATTAAGCCTTGCTTGACAAGTTTGTTCCCTGACGAGCAATCAAAGGATATCAAATGAGTGTCAGCCAGTAAGTCCGTCTATGAAAAAATAGTTTTCAAAGCACTGCTATCTACTTGAATATTACGGGGGAATGCATTTCGAATTGCCTCAAACGTCACCCCGTCTTCTTGGCCGCGCATCCTGACATGGTTTCTTAAATCTCAAACCTTCCATGACTGGCTAGATCAACCAGCAAGTAACATTTTCCTTTTAAGTAAACTGCCACTCAGCACTCCGGCCTCCATACCGACTCCGAGCACATTGTAACACATTTCAGGAAAGTAGGTAAATAAATACACCGTACTGGGGTGACCCATTGGGTTTCAGGCCGAGCCTTTCATCTCTGGGAACCAGATTGGAATGGAGCCCAGATTGCTGGGATAAAAATATCTTCTCTCTACAGAGTTTGGGAGTACAGTACAAAGCGAAGAACTGGATGTCTCCACTACATTCTCAGCTGGGCCTGCAATAGATACATTTATACTGGCCCCATTGCACCTGGAGTAGGAAGGGAAAAATATTAGGCAGATTTCTCGTTCTCCTTTTTGTTAACCGGTCATCCATGCCGGAAAGCCAGCACGCGTAGGCTTCGGAGAAGACAAGGCCACAGTTTTTACGGTCAGCCAACAAAAATACATTTCATCAAGCGCAATCGAGAAGAAACCGAAAACACCACTAGCGATCAAACACTGACTTAGGCTAACTAGGCCCATCCAAACGTTGGCCACCACCAATCCACGTGAAGGAGACTATATTATTGCAAGTTGTTGGTTCCTGCCCTGCTTTCCCTTGCAACAGAAGATTCGCCAATCCTGAACAAGATAGGTTCACGCCTGGGCCGTTTGTGTGAGATACCGAAGGATACGGCCGATCAGACCGGATTTTCACGATACTAAATATATGAATTCCATATACATTGTGGAATATATATACATATATATATATACTGAATCGATTATATATTAATACTAAATATTTCATAATAGATAAATATTATTATTATAAATCCACCCGGCTATAATCCCTATGTGTGCGCGTGGATATTGCTTAATAATAATAATAATAATAAATGAACTGGTCTGTTGGCTGAGTGTATTTTGACGACGTGGAATGCTTCTAGCTTTTCGCTCGTTAAACCCCCCCCCACCAAAATACACTGCAAGTCAAGCCCAACATCTGGCTACAGCCCTGGTGTTTTAGGATTGTCTATCTCTCACTTCGACAAACCACAACAGTGGCGAGAGGGCTGTGTGATGTGGCTTGCGGTGACTTGTTAACGCAACATCCAATAACGACTTCGCCAGCTGTCCTCTCGCTCACTCTAATGACATAATCACGACTGGGGAGAAACTCTTCTCCCTTCGGTTGATTAACGGAGCTCCTGCGACTCGGTGGTTAGAGCATTCGCCTTACAAGGGCGAGACCTGTGTTTCGAATCCAGACAGGTCAGGGGCAAAACCTTAATAACCTTAATATGTTTCCTTACTCCATGCGCCCGATAAGAATCTGTCCCCCCAAAAAAACGATAATAAATTTGTCGCTTCAACCCACGACTGTTTGTGTGGGGAACGCAATCGGCTGCCGCGTTTCGCCCACAAACAATACAGTCAATTCACTTTATAGTATATTCCCCGAAGCGCTTTGAGGCGTCTAGAAGCCGTGAAAAGCGCTGTATCAAATGCAAGGATTATTATTATTATTCTATTACCCACTCGACTAGGATTACGCAAAAAGTTCTCAATCGATGTGCGCTAATTGGCTGCCCGCTTCCGCCCACAAAACGCAGTCACTCCTCGTGACAGTATCTCCCGTGAAGCACTTCGACGACATAATAAGGCGTTGTATCAAACGCGAGGATTATTGTTTATTTGGGAAAGGGCGTACTTTAACCCAAATTAAAGTTCACCCACAAAGCAGGAATGGATTCAACTATTATTTTTGTGGCGTTTTTCATTAAACTTAGTGTTGTACTTTAGTCTGTACCCTACATGTAGGGGGGTGTATAAGTGCAAGCTACTGTTGTTGTTCAGGTAATTTGTCGGCCAACCCTCGGTGGCCTCCGCACACGCATTCAGTGAGATTAATTGTTGCAAAACATGCATAGCTCTTAAACCTAAACATGAATTAGATTAACTAATTACTGAAATTGCAAATTGGGAACATGAGCTGTTATTCCAGGGAAATAATTGCTCCCCCCACTCCCTAAAATGTGGGCCCGTCAACCCACGACTGTTTCTGTCTCCCCTAGACTATTCTGCCCTGCCCTACGCTCCAACTAGAATTATACGGCATCTACCAGGTCAATTTGGCCTGCCTTGCCTTTGCTGTTCACAAACGCTTTCCTAATAGAATCACAGAATCTTACGGCACAAAAGGAGGCCATTCGGCCCATCGAGTCCGTGCCGGCTCTTTGAAAAAGAGCAGCTCAATCCCACTGCCCCAGTTTTCTCCCCACAACCACGCAAACCCGTCCTCCCCAAATAAACGTCTAGTGGTTAGTAGTTGCGTATTTCTGCATAGATATCACTCTGATAAGTACCTTCCCCACCCCCACAAAAAAGACTCACCTGAAACTTGACTGATTAACAGTAACAATTGTCTGTGTGTCTCTCTCTCTCTTTCTCAACCTGTGAAGAAAAGACGGTCCATTGATTGCCCAGTAAATAGCTTCTTCCTGTCACATGAGGCGAACGCCACAAAACCAGGTCGAAAAAAAAAGACGAAGGGAATGCGGGCGGCTTAGGTCAAAGATCAGTGAAGAGGAGACACCAGGCTTAGATATAAAAGCCTAATAAAAAAACATGCAGCCGAGTGATAAGTCCTCACACAAGTTGAAGTCACTGAGAGTGAAAGGATTGGACGAAGAGACATTATGATTCTATTACCGTTATAATAATAATAATAATAATTGTGGAGTCCTACAGGCTAGCGGTTAGAGCACTCACTCACCTCAGGGAAACGGTAAGAATTTGGTCACTCAATCGGCGACCGTTTGTGGGACGCTGCTGTGCTCAGTTGGTTGCCGCGTTTCGTTGCCCACGAAAACACACGGTCAGTTCGGGTTTCAAGTACAATTCTGTGAGGGGCTTTGAAAGGTCTCGAGGACGTGATAAGCCGCCATATCAAACGCAAGGATTATTCCTATTATTTAATAATCCTCGCGTTTGATTTATCTTATCGTCGAAGTCTTCAAGGCAACTCTACGTAGAGAGGCGTGGGGGTGGGGTGGTGTTGGGGTGGGGGGTGTGGGGGTGAAATAGCAATTGCAAAGTTCCTCCTGAGAAGGGTATCTGAGAGGATTTTTTTCTGACTCTCATCTCGGAACAAGGGTCAGGCGCTGACCTGTCACTCCTTCACAAATTCCCCGGTGATTATCTTTTAATAAAAAAGCTGTTTTTCTAAGGGGACAGCTCTTTGGTGGAACGAAAGTACTGAATGGATTCAAACGCTTGCGCCCGCGTGTTGCAATCTGGACCCGATTAATACGGAGTTTGACTAATCGGGAATTGCGTAAACAGATTCATTGTTAGGAACGGGGAGTGTGGGAAAGTAGTGTTGGGGCTCGTCTGTCCAAAGAATGCCAACATCCTACACACAGTAATAATAATAATAATCCTCGCTTTTGATACAGCGCTTTTCACATCTTATCGACGTCTCAAAGCGCTTCACAGAATATACTGTAAAGTGAAGTGACTGTATATTTGTGGGCGAAACGCGGCAGCCAATTGCGCACAGCAGAGTCCCCCACGAATAGTCATGGGTTGCAATGACCAATTTTTTATTATTGTGGGTTTTTTGGGGATGGATTATTATTAGGCGCGTGTGTGTGTGTGTGTGAGTGTGGGTGTGTGTAACCTGGTCTCTGCCTGGATTCAAACACAGGTCTCTCGCGCTTGTACGGCTCTAACTAACCACTGAGCTACAGGAGCTCCACCATAGGATAGAGAGTCTGAAGGATGAGTTCAAATAAGCCAAAAGGGCTCTTTCCTTCCAAACCAAACCAGACTAAACCAATCGTGTTATATCCTTACCCCAATAGGCAAATGGAAATGTTGACTGTTCTACATCACCCAGAACAAGATGGTTGTTCTAGAGATACTCCATCTAGTGGCCCAGCTAAGGTCAGCAATCGCCTTCTCTTTGGGGGCGAAAAGTACATTTGACGTTAATTATTTTAACGGGGAGAAGAGATTCCGGGGGTCGGCGTGGAACACTGCAAACCAGCATTAAGCACAGTTACTCGAGGTAGGTCGGTTGGTCAACAAAGCCTCCACCATTCCGGGCAAATGCCTCGTGTGCTCAGTTAAAACGGACAAAGATTAAATCCGCTCTCAAGCACCAGCTACGTGGCTGAAAGGCAGAGATGAAGGAAAGCCTTGTCCTTTGAAATAATGTAAAGTTTCCCCCCTCCCCCACCCCCCACCGTCCCCCTCCTCGCAGCATCTAGGATTTATTATTTCTAACACATTCTCAAAATAGATTCTGTTTCCTGGGTAAGGAAGAACACAAAGTTTCCCCCCTATGAATCAAACGAGCACAAACTTCCTTCCCTCCCTGCCTCCATATTTTTGTAAATTCGAACGCCAGTACTTTCTACATCTTCCCAGCCCTGGTGAGAAAGACACAATGACACACACACACACACACACTACCCCCGAGACCTTCTCAAACCGTGGATGGTTTCCTATCAGGAAGCAGTTTGGTCCCGTTCGGAATGACGTTCGTCTGCGTCGGGTCGCAAGAGACCGAGGAGGAAAAACGGCTGGCCAGCCTGACCGTCTCCGCGTCACCTCTCCTGATCCCCGTGAGAAACAGCTTCAGTCAGACCGAGGTTGCGACTCTCGGGTCAGCGAGCTTAAGCGCAGAGAGTTGAACCAGCTTGCGGTTATTTGCGGAGAGTGAAGCCCCTTTGACTTTGAAAGCGACGCAGGTACCGTAGAGTTCAGTGCCCTGGCAAGGACAGACCCGGTTATCCAAAGGGCGGTGAATCACCTCCCCCACACACACACCCCACACACACACACACACCTCCCCCCCCCCAACCCCGACACAGCTCCCCCACAAGCCAAAGCCCTAAACGGGGTAGAGTGGTTGCTGAATTTCTCAGTTTGGTTTGGATTCTCTTCAGATAAGATAAAATAATCCTTGCATTTGATATCGCGCTTTCCACATCTTATCCACGTCTCAAAGCGCTTCACAGAATATACTGTAAAGTGAATTGACTGTACATTTTTGAGGGCGAAACACGGCAGCCAATTGCGCACGGCAGCGTCCCCCCCACACACAAACAGCCGTGGATTGAAAATGAAAGTGACACAATTTTTGTTATTGTGTTTCTTTGGGGAGCGAATATTATTATGATTATTATTAGGTGTAAGGAGTTATTAGTAAGGAAACTTGCCCAAGGTTTTGCCCTGGTCTACCTGGATTCGAATACAGGTTTTTGCCATAGGAACGCCTCAAACGTTCGATTTCTCCACTTTCCAGCACTATCTATTTTCCATTGAGTGCATAAATCGTGCTGTTTACAATGTACACATTGTGCGGACGGACAGCTAAATCTGCCGAAACCTTGACTCCGTCTAGCAGGGAGAGTTGGGGGCTTGTTGAAGCCGTTTGCTCGTGGTGTTTCAGGCCAAAACGTCTGAACATCAAACGTCTGAAGTACTAGTGATTTAGTTATAGTGTAAAGTTCCCGCTGGATGAACGTCCATTATTAGAAAACTTGGCTTCCCGCTACCTGTCTGAATCTCTATATAACTCAACGCGGGTTGACAATGGGTTGAGCTGTTTCTTTTCCGTGCTTCACACAAGTGGGTTTCAGTGAGCCATTTCACAAAACAGAAATTGTAGTTTATTCAAGCCTCCGATGTAACAAATCACCCAGAATAACTCGAAACAAATGTGAATTGCAGAGAGAGAGAGAGAGAGAGAGAGAGAGAGAGAATGTGTTCACATGTGACTGCCCTGCGCACACAACTCTCTAGTCAGTGTTAGATGTCCTTGGAACGTGAAAGGCGCAATACAAATGTAATTTGTGGTTGCTGTTCTTGTTGTTGTAGGAGTCTTCTTGGGCTTATCCAGATTGGTTTTCAACCCTTCTTCAATACTCAACGTTACTCCCTTCGCCGAAGGAGAACACAAGAACGCAAGAGTAAGGAGCAGGAGTAGGCCATTCAGCCCCTCGAGCCTGCCCCGCCTTTCAATAAGATCGTGGCTGATCTTCTAATCAAACTCGCACCCCTCCCCCCGCCTCATCCCCATATCCCTCAATTTATTAGTATTATTATTTGTTTTTAGGGATTATTACCAGGCGTGTGGAGTAAGGAAACTCACCCAAGGTCTGGCCCTGATCTACCTGGAATCAAACCCAGGTCCGTCGCTTGCGAGCGAGCGAGCGCTCTGACCACCGAGCCTCTGGACATTGGCCGGAAACTCGGTTTCAAAAATAAGTCCCCGATGAGGAAAGACAATTCGGTAACAAGTCCGAAGGTGCCACTGGTTTAGAGATGGGAGAATGTCAACAGGATAGTTTGCGAGGACAGTACTCTGAAGAGAGTGAAAAGTGAATCCACGCGCGTCGAAGTTTTCATTTGTTCAAGATAGGATGTTATTGTTGTTGTTGGCAAAGAGAGTCACAGGGAATCCCAGCAGATGGATTGGAATTGAAGTGCTATTGTATCATTTACTTTAAACAGTCGAGCTACCTCTCAGTGTTGTGTACATTGAAAGGAAGCAGGGTATATCCTGCATACACGATAAAGTCTATAAACTGTATATTTTACGGAGGAAACAGCATATCCTGTATATATTATAAAGCAAAAATCAGGCTAATAATATCATATTTTTTTAAAATCTTTTTTGGGTGTGGGGTGCGCCACAAATGGCTGCTGTGTAAGCTTGCGAAACAACAGCCGTCTGCGAGATTTTGTTTGTGTTTTCCTTTACTTAGAGGTCAATTAGTGACTGAAAACGAGTTGCCAAGAAGGAGGGTTGCGTCAGAAAGCTTACCAGCGCTTTGTACTAAAATCGTACCATGCGCTTCGTGGCTATTTGTGGGATGTTGCTGTGTGGTAAATTGGCAGCCGCGTTTCCCTGACCAAAAAACACACAGTCACTGCAATTTACGAGCAAGTCCCTGTGAAGCACTTTGAGACATCCTCCTGAAGTCAGCTGGATGAGTTTCCGCAAAATTCCAGTGCGTTCGTTCTCACACCCAAGGTTCGGAGCTGTTCATCTGAGTGTAGAAGGAGCAGATATGTTTCCCTCCTGGGGAGGGGTGGGGGCGTAGGTGGGGGGGAGAGAGATGACACACTCCAGAGATGATATACCTTCTCTCTCCTCCCGTCAGCTGTCGGGACCTGAAACTCAATCTCCTTAAGAGCGTCATGGGTTGACTGTCTGTCTGTCTGTCTGTCTGTCTGTCGCTTTTCTGGGTAACCAACAAAAGAATGACGGAGAAACTGAGACGTGGAAGTATGGGTTGGTTGGTGGCGTTAAGGTAATTTGGTTCTTGCATAAAACACATTGCCGGAGGGGCCGAGTTTTTTTAAAATATATCGGATGATGTTACCATTACTGCATTACTTGTGGGACATCGCACTGCACAAGATAGGCTGCCAAGTTCATCCGCAAAAAATCCATAGACACACCCCTTTATGGTAAATCTAGCTTTATGAGTGATACCGTTAGTGTCATTAGTATAATAATAATAATAATCCTTGCATTTGATATCGCGGCTTTTCAGATCTTATCGACGTCTCAAAGCGCTTCACAGAATATTCTGTAAAGTGAATTGACTGTATATATTTGTGGGCGAAACGCAACAGCCAATTGCGCACAGCAGCGTCCCCCACAAACAGCCGTGGGTTGAAATGACCAATCTTTTATTATTGTGTGGGTTTTTTTGGATGGATTATTATTAGGTGCACGTGTGTGTGTGTGTGTGTGTGTGTGTGTGTGTGTGTGTGTGTGTGTGTGTGTGTGTGTGTGTGTGTGTGTGTGTGTGTGTGTGTGTGTGTGTGTGTGTGTGTGTGTGTGTGTGTGTGTGTGTGTGTGTGTGTGTGTGTGTGTGTGTGTGTGTGTGTGTGTGTGTGTGTGTGTGTGTGTGTGTGTGTGTGTGTGTGTGTGTGTGTGTGTGTGTGTGTGTGTGTGTGTGTGTGTGTGTGTGTGTGTGTGTGTGTGTGTGTGTGTGTGTGTGTGTGTGTGTGTGTGTGTGTGTGTGTGTGTGTGTGTGTGTGTGTGTGTGTGTGTGTGTGTGTGTGTGTGTGTGTGTGTGTGTGTGTGTGTGTGTGTGTGTGTGTGTGTGTGTGTGGAATAAGGAAACTTGCCCAAGGTTTCGCCCTGACCTGCCTGGATTCGAAACACAGGTCTCACGGTTGTAAGGCTGTGAGTGAGCGCTCTAACCACTGCGCTAACAGGAGCTCGAAAATTATGGAATTATCTAACCATAGAATATCGATCATGGAATATTACCACACTGCGCTAGCTCACAATCAGCTGCCTTATCACATTCAGGTGCAATCTGGAATTTCCCAAGGTTAGGAAACAATTAGTAAACATTAACCAGGTTATAACATTGTTTTTAACCAACGGCAGAATCAATAAATCTGACACCATAGCAACTTGCTGCCAAAGTAAAGTTGATACGATTATCACCTGGGCTTGAAGATATACACATTTCACTGCCATAACACTCCGGGGAATGTTTCCTTCATTAATCAGTCCGTGACACAGTGTAGGACTTTTTCCACTGACTGCGTATATACCACTGGGCGTTGTCCAGGTTATCTTACCCATCCTATTTTTCGCATTTTCTATGAATAGCACAAAATCTCTGAGACTAAGTTGGAAATATTGATTCTTTTATGTTCCCAGGGCTGGTGTGTGTGTGTGTGTGTGTGTGTGTGTGTGTGCGCTGCCTGCCCTCGCGTTTAGCCATCTCAACATCTGAACTTCTGACCTGAATCAACAGAGATAGGGAGAGGAACCTTGACGTTGAAAACGAACTCAATTTAGGACTTTTTCAAAAATGTTGTAAATAACCTTATCTTCTTTCGGGCTATTTCCTGCGGCCGCCGACAGTGTGATGACGCAGGTAAACTATTAACACCGTAAATACAGTACACGGCTCCCACCCTCCCCTGGATCCATCGGCTCCCCCGCCCACCTCCCCCAGAGGATCCAATTCAAGATCCTGGTCCTCACTTTCAAGGGGCCATTCATGGTCTTGCCCCCCCACCCCCCCCCCCCCCCACCCCCACCCCCCACTTCCTATCTCTCCGACCTGCTGACTTTCTGTGCACCTCCCCGCCCTCTCCGTTCAGCGAGTTCCTGTCTGTTCCATGTACCGCCTATTAATAATAATAATCCCTCCAAAACAAAAAACACTCAATAATAAAATTGATCATTCTCAATCCACGACTGTTTGTGGGGGGGGGGGGGGGGGGGTGACGCTGCTGTGCGCGATTGGCTGCCGCGTTCCGCCCATAAATATATACTATATACAGTCGATTCACTTTGCAGTACATTCTGTGAAGCACTTTGAGACGTCTAGAAGATGTGAAAAGGCGCTCAATCAAATTCAAGGATTATTAATATTTATTATTATTAACTGACAATTAATTCTGACGGCTGCGGGTATTTTCTGCAATAAAGAAATCGGTTGTTCGCAAGGTATATATAAAAAAAAGTACAGTATTGGAGGGTTAAATGCTTCCCCCCCACCCCTCCCTCCCCTTTTTTCTCCTTTGCTGTGATTTCAATCCATTTCCACCACTCCTCTGCTGAGTGACGAGGCACTGGTGAACAGTCGAATCGTCAGCACTTTAGAAGCCAACAGCTTCTAATACTTTACAATAAAAGCAACATGAAGTTGCGTATTCTTGCCCAGCAGGCTTCAATTAATCACTGATCTACTGCATTTACAGGAAGTCCAGTTCACACCCTCGCTCTCTCTCACACACACACACGCTGGTTTCCAAAAGGAGATGACGTGTTCACAATCATTGATAAATTGGTCATCGCACTGTCTGAGTGCTCAAACTCTCCCGAATAACTCATATCCTGATTAACTGCGCTTGTCTTAACAAATACACTGAAGCCCCCCACTCTAGTTTAGCCAAAGCTTAGCGAATGCCAAAGGTTTTTCACCCGTTCATAAGTTATAAGATCACCCGGCCCCAGTGGAATATAGCACCTTACATTACAAGCAATAAAGTCATCATTTACACAATAAACTATGGTCAAAAGATGAAATAAAACATTTATCGATTTGCTCAAAGGAAATACTTAAGGACTAATTTATTTTCTTCTTTGGGAGAAGGCCAATAGTTTGATGCCCTCAATAATTCTGCTAAGATTATTTTTGCTTGACACAGAAGAAGATTTTTTTTTTAACAAAACCCCTTTGGCACGACAAATAAGAAGTTTACATTACCGTCCAATTTGTAGCTTTGGGAAAAAACTGAGCTGGGTTAGAAGGCATCCTCGTGTTCTCAGTAACGTCCTTAAAAGACATTGAGGCCCATCTCTTTGGTTGTTAATTAGATGATTAAGAGCACTCTACCATTGCCTCGTTGAACACACACTTGTACATGGTTAACCCAACCGGCAGAAGTAAAGGAAAGGTTTGTTAGAATCAGGGTTGTAGCAGACGGGATTGCTTCAACCGGTTATATTTTGCCCACATCGAGCGCATCAATCACTCCACTTCGCAGTCTATCGTGCGAGGTGCTTTGTGGAGCTCCTGTAGCTCAGTGGTTGGAGCGCTCGCCTTACGAACGTGAGACCCGTGTTTCGAATCCGGGCTGGTCAGGGCAGGGCAGGGCAGGGCAGGGCAGGGCAGGGCAGGGCAGGGCAGGGCAGGGCAGGGCGAAACCTTGGGCACGTTTCCTTACTCCACACACACAGAAGAAGTCGCACACACGCCTAATAATAATCCGTCCCCAAAAAACCTATAATAATTTATGCATTCAATCCACGACTGTTTGTGGGGGGGACGCTGCTGTGCGCAATCGGCTGCCGCGTTTCGCCCACAAATACACAGTCAAAATTCACTTTAAAGTACATTCTGTGAAGCGCTTTGAGACACAGTCTAGAAGACGTGGAAAGCCGCAATATCAAATGCAAGGATTATTATCATTATTATTATTATTATTATTGTCCTCCCGGGTTGTGAAAAGTGCTCAATACGAAAACTAAGGATTATCGATCGACGAGATCTCGTCTAAGCTGTGACAAGCGCTATACAAGCACAATTTCATTGTCATTGTGGTTGCTCGATCCTCTAGAAGCTACATGGGCCCAGTCATCCCCAGTACTGTGTTTTACTGGTGGCAAATTTCTCACCACGGAAACCTTCTTTGAAGCTCGGCCGATCATTTTCTAGAGACCGCTGTCCTGATAACCCTTAAATCACCCAGGCGTTTGTTACAGCGCATCTTGGCAGTTTTTCCAGACGTCTCAAAGCGTTTCGCAGGACACACTGTAAAGCCAACCGACCATGTATTTCGCGGCGAAACGCAGCAAACCCGGTTTGCGTGCGGCGATGTCCAACAAACAAACGGGGGGTTTGAAGAGACCCATTTTATTTGAACTTAGCCACTAGGTGGCAGTTTTTTGGCTTAGCTAAACTCTCTCTCTCTCTCTCTCTCTCTCTCCTTCCTCAAAAACTCCGATCCACAGCTGAACTTGTTAGGAGAACTCGGTTGAAAAGTTTGCGCGCCCACCGCAATAAAGCCTTCGTTTTAAAATCTTCGGACTATTTAAGGTCGGAATAATAAAACGCGCGGATGGCGGGTGTTACGACGGTGATTACGCGGGAGTAAAAACGCAACGCACTCGCGAAAGGGACTTTAGCGGAAGAGAGAAGCGAAGCCACCTCTTTTAACCGCCTGTTTTTCAATGGGATCCTCGCTGGAAAGTGTTATTTTACACTTCTGTAAATTAACCTTTTTTTGTGTTTGCGTGTGTGTGTGTGTTGGAAAAAAAGAGAGAGAGAGAGAGAGAGAGAGTAACATTTGTGAAATTCAATCTGGTGGGGGAAGCAAAGCTACCAATCTCACCGGTGGAATGAATTATAATGCTTGCCAGTTCTACCTATTACATGCTCACATCAGCTTCACATTACCATTTTCATAACATAGTCATTTTGTTTTACGGCCTCGAGGCTTGTTTGAGCTTCCCTATCGGAGATAGCAATGAAACAGATTTAATGTTACAAGGATGCATTAGCGGACTGATGGATTCAAAATGCACCACCCTTAAAGGGCCATTGTCACTCGAGGGGAGGTAAAAAGAAAAACAGCTTGTGTGTATGTGTGTAAAACAAAAAAACCCTACAGTGTTTGCGCACACAAGGAGTGAAAACTGGGATGTTGATAAAATGTGGAAAGCGCTATATCAAATGCGAGGATTATTATTATTATTTCAACTGTGGTTAGACTTGCCAGACCATTTTGGGGTTCTAATCTGAACGAGCGCTGAATTAATCGAGGAGGATTCTTCAATCGGAAGCCAGTTCTCTTCGAAATCTGAATTTGCTTCCAAATTACAGAAGGAGTTTGCAGTGTGCGCAATTGGCTGCCGCGTTTCGCCCATAAATATACAGTCCACTCACTTTACAGTACATTCTGTGAAGCGCTTTGAGACACAGTCTAGAAGACGGGAAAAGCGCTATATCAAATGCAAGGATTATTATTATTAGTACTGTAGTACTATTATTATTTTAAGGCTTTGGCCCGGGGGGTTAACAGGAGCTGATGCCTTCCCTCTAAGCAGCTACGGGGCTGGGATCATATCAGTGCCTTATCTCATTGCTTTGTGGATCCGCTGCTGGGCGTCAACCAAATTAACTGGTGACATGAGCCCTTGAGTTCTTGTTGTTGCATCGTAAACGATAAGATCTGAATTCGACCCGATGTTAGAATAATAAGACGAATCCTTGCATTTTCACGTCTTCTAGACTATGTCTCAAAGCGCTTCAAGGAATAGACTGTAAAGTGAATTGACTGTATATATTTGTGGGCGAAACGCGGCAGCCGATTGCGCACAGCAGCGTACTTCCCCCAGAAACAGTCGTGGATTGAAAATGACCAATTTTATTATTGTGTGTTTTTTTGAGAGGGATTATTATTAAGCGTGTGTGTGCGTGTGGAGTAAGGAAACTTGCCCAAGATTTCGCCCTGATCTGCCTGGATTCGAACACAAGTCTCACGCTTGTAAGGCGAGCGCTCTAACCACTGAGCTACAGGAGCTAAACAACATTGAGGCCTTTGAACAGATATTCTCCACGTCCACAACAGCCAACAATCCTTATCTAACCAAACGCTAGGTGCCAGCTAGGCTGAATTCCACACACACATATATACACACACACACACACACACACACAGATACACACACACTTCCACTGCTCGCAGGTTACAGAGGTTCCTCTCCTGTGTTCTCTACGAGTCGCCAAACTCTTGTGTTTCAAGCACGAAACAGCCTTTTCTCAAATGAAATCCAGATGTCAACAAACAAGGCGTCTCATAACCACCGCTGCCCAACGTCACAGCGATACCCTCCCCGCAGTGTGGTCAAACACACAATCACAATTTGCAAACATCTGCGAGAGTTGGTGCCAGTTAACTCAGGCCTGACGTTGGTGGGGTGGGGGGGGGGGGGGGGGGGGGGGTCACCACAATTTAAACTTCGCTGCCCCTGCCCACCCCCACCATGTGTACACTCCGACAACATTAGCCTCAAGTACCTTCCCGCTTCCCTCCCCCACCTTCGTTTCGCCCGCAAATACACAGTCAATTCACCTTGCAGTGTATTCCGTGCAGCGCTTTGAGACGTCTGGGAGACGAGAAAAGCCGATCTATCAAATGCAAGGATTAGGATTGCAATTATTATTATTGTTGTTCTTATTATTTTTATAGTCGTGAGGCTCAGTGGTTAGAGCAAGCGAGAGGATCGGGGTTCGATTCCTGGGTCAGGGCAAAACATTGGACAAGTTTCCTTACTCTGCCTTGCTCTGTTCACCCAGCGGCAAGTAGCAGCCTGGTTGATAGTTGATTGGCGTATCATTGGTGTCTATCTCGGTCAACGTGCTTCTACCTGTCTGGGTAATTTGAGGTGAATTACTGAGAAGTTTCTATCAGCTTCCCAGAAGCAGTGTTGTCCACCTGGATCACCGCCCATCTGTTTTGTCCAAACAAGCCTCGCTCATTGAGGTTCAGCGCCTAGGGACGTCCACCCGACGTGAAAGGCGCTCTAGAAGTGTAATTTCACCCGTACCAAACTTCGCTCCCCCCCTTAACCCAGACCTTGCCAGATTTCACCGGCTCCCTGTCTCGGAGCGGATTCGATTTCAAGATCCTCGCTCTTGCTTTCAAATCTCTCCGCTCCTCTATATCCCTCTACTTCTCTGACCTTCTCTCTCCTCACAACACAGCACCCGAATCCTCCGCTCCACCACCGTGCCTTCAGCCACTGCTCCCCGAGGCTCTGGAACTCCCTCCCTTCCTCACTCCCTTCGCCTCGCCCTCCCCTCTCTTCCCATTTCCAGGTCTTGGCTAAAGACCTTTCTTTCCTACCGCGTTTCGGTCACCTTTTTCCTCCCCTCTCCCCCTGGCTAGGCCCCGGGATCCATTATTGTGAAGCGCTCTGAGACGCCGTTTGGCGTGGAGCCAGGGAGAGGTCTAGAAGAATTGAAAAGCGCTCTAATAATGCAAGGATTATTGTTATTATTGTTAATATTCTTTGTCGAACGTGACCGAGAGAGAAGCGAAAATCTTTTCCTCTACGAAGAATCAGGTTACAGGAAACTGCGGCATTTCACTTGTGGTCATGTCGGCAAGGGAGGCAACAAGACCAGGTTCACATTCAGCCGTGGGTTTTATCAGAAACTTGGGGATGGGTGTGGGTCTTTGCTTGAGGGAGCTCCTGTAGCTCAGCGGTTAGAGCGCTCGCCTTACAAGTGTGAGACCTGGGTTCGAATCCAGGCAGGTCAGGGCGAAACCTTGGACAAGTCTGTTTGTGGGGGACGCTGCTGTGCGCAATTGGCTGCCGCGTTTCGCCCACAAATGTACAGTCAATTCACTTTACAGTATATTCTGTAAATATACAGTATATTCCATATTATTTTGAGACGTCTAGAAGACGTGAAAAGCTCTATGTCAAATGCAAGGATGAATTAGTACTGTATTATTAGTATTTAAATCTATATTCCTGAAATCTCGGCTCACTGTCCAATAGGAGGTTTTTTATTTTAAAAGCACATAGACAAAAATACAGCTAAATACAATCGAGGAAAAACACAGTCAAATGAGACATTTTGAAAATCTATATATAAAAAAAAGATGATTTGAAAGCTAAACACAACTCTTTTTTTTACAGGTACATAAAAAATATACAGGATTAACACATGATTTATTGTGATGTTATGGATGCAAGTGGTTCTAGCTGTAGGTTTTTAGGTTAAAAAAAAATCCCCTCCATCCCCCCCAAAAAAAAGTATTTCCCCTCCTTTCTCCCCTCCCAAAAAAAAAAGCTTAAAATAGTTTAGTTGTCTACGTACAATTTTTTAAAAAAAAACATTGCTTTTTTTTAAAGCAGCACTTTGTAAATAACACAGTTCAAGACACATATAAACAGTTTTAATGGCAGTGGATAAAATATCTAAAAAATAAGTTGCTTCAGAAATAATATTTTACATAGTTATCTTGTTTTAGTTTTTTTTAATATATTTATATATAAAATATGAAGGTTTGAAGTGAAAGTCCTTGTCATTTACAATGAGACACCCTTGGTTTTTTCCTGCAGGGTGAGTTTAGTTCTGATTGTTGTAAGGTGTTTTTGAATACGCATATATATATAGATACACGTATATATATGTGTATATATATATATATACGTGTATATATATATATGTATAAAAAAAAGTACATTTCTTTTTCTTTCTATTTTTGTTTGCAGATTGTTTTGTTGAACAAAACTCATTTCCTTTTCACCTGCAAGTCAGCTTAGACGAGCCCAAAAGAAATTCACAAGCTTTTTAAAGTTCTATATTGCCTTCCGCACGTGTGTTTGTGTCTGTGCGTGTGTGCGTGTGTGAGTGTGCGCGTGTGCGTGTGTGTATAGGTGAGATGTGTGTGGCTTAGCCATTTGGGTTAGAATTGTTGCTAAGGTACATCCACCCCCAAAAGAATTGAGGGTAAAAAAAATAGTCTTTCTCCCCTACATTCTACTGTCTGATGAGATTAGTCAACAGCAAAACCTGCTGTTCTTCAGTCCACTATTTTAGTTTCTTTTTTGCATTCTCCGCATCACCTTCCTTCCCTCTGGGTTTTCATTGCTTTTTCTTCTCTTCTCCTTTATCTCGCGTGTGTTTTCTTGATTTTTCTTTTCAATGAATTAATTTTGTGTGTATATAAAAAAAAAGGAGCTCTTCTCTTCGCCTGGTCTGGGACCCACGGGCTTTAATTAGCACATCCCGTGGTGATTGTTCCGATCAATGATGTCCACCGGTGTAATAATCTCTCTCCTGACCGGTGGAGGAGGGATTTTCATCTTGGGCTTGAAAAGGTTGGACACGTAGAACGCCTGCGGATTTCGAAAGAGAAAGGCCAAGGGGGGGTTAGACAACCGTGACCACAAGGGCTTGCATTTATATAGCTCCCTTTCCAGTGAAATTTTTTTTGGGGGAAAAAAGACGAGAGATAAGGCCATTTCATCCCTCGATCTTGTTCTGCCATGCTACAAGAGTTCCTTCTTATGTAGCTCAGTGGTTAGAGCGCTCGCCTTACAAGCATTGAGACCTGTGTTTCGAATCCAGGCAGGTCAGGGCGAAACCTTGGGCAAGTTTTCTTACTACACACACACACACACACACAACAATCCCTCAAAAAAAACTACAATAATAAAAATTGGTCATTTTCAATCCATGACTGTTTGTGGGGGACGCTGCTGTGCGCAATTGGCTGCCGCGTTTCACCCACAAATACACAAATGATTCACTTTACAGTATATTCTGTGACGCGCTTTGAGACGTCTAGGAGACGTAAAAAGCGCTACATCAAATGCAATGATTATTATTATTATTGGTTGAGATTAGGAACGGAGGAACAGGAGTCAGCCATTCAGCCCTTGAAGCCTGTTCTGCCATTTAATGAGATGGTGTCTGATCTGGCATCATTGTTCTCTGCGGTGATTCACTGAACAAGTCATTTTGGTTGAATGTTTAAATAAATTCAGCCCACTCTCTCTGCCAGTAATTTGGAAATTCCTCACAGACAGACAAGTTAGTTAGTTTCCACGAAAAGTTCATTGCTCAAGCGCATTTGTTGGGGAGAATGTTCCTGGGGGTTCCTGGAATGTGAAATTGGTTCAGAACTACCCTTCGCTGTTTCTTTTTTAATGAAATGTGAGCAAAAACATCTTCCTCCCTCGGGATAAGATTGAGAAGGAGGGAACCTTATTGTGTTAAGAGCAACTTCCCGCTGATTGTGAACTCTGCTAGGAAACTACAGGGTACATGATTTCAATGTCATCAGCCAGACACTCAGCCACTAAGCCTTGAACTCTGTACTTCAACCCCTCCGTCTCGCCTTATCCTTCAACCCCTCCATCTCAACCTCCGCTTCAACCCCTCCATCTCAACCTCCGCTTCAACCCCTCCATCTCAACCTCCGCTTCAACCCCTCCGTCTCACACTCTCCTTCAAACCCCTTCCATCTCGCTGCTGGCCCAACGTATTTCAGTCAACATTGTGATATTGTTTCGTGCCCCTGAGTTAGTTTTGTGTTTCGTCACCTCCCAGCAACAACAGGTCAAGCGAAGCTAATGTCTCATCTATTGTCTTTCAAAGCCTTACACGGATGAGTAAAAACGTCTAGGCTTTGGGATTGCACACACACGCACACACAACCCCCGCGCGCGCACACACACAAACCACACACACACAACACGCAAACCACACGCATGCACAACAACAACAAAATTACTCTTGTATAGCGCCTTTCACGTCAGCAGGACACACAAACACACAAACACACACACAAACAGTCAATGAGTTCAGTTAACACAGTTGACAGAGCCGGTCGGTCAAGGATTCCCAGACTGACTGACTGACTGACTGAAGGACTGATTGACGGACTGGTCTGCCGTCGCTCACCACATTGCCGACGGGTTAAATCACAGCTGCCGCAGATACAACCAACTGTAGGGACTTCCTGACCGTCCGTCACATGGCCTCAGCTGACGGGGGAAATAAAGAGGATCTCCACTTGGCATACGGGTGCGTGTGTGTGTGGAGTAAGGAAACTTACTTAAGGTTTGGCCCTGACTCGAGCTTGCGAGGCGAGTGCTCTAACCATTCAAGAACTCCATATGAGGGCTATTCCACCTGACTTAACCAAGCAAAGTATGTCTGCTGCCTCTGCCCCTCACATGTACTGTACAGTATTACCAATCTCAATTAAGATAGACAATTTGCTACTAGTAACTTGCGATCGCTTTCTGCCTCTTCCCCCAACCCACCCACCCACCCACCCACCCACAGGGCACTCCTCTCGCCCCCCAAACCGTAAAGACAGTCACTTCACAAAGTAAGTAAGTAAGTAAGTAAGTAAGTGAGGACAAACGGTTTCTCACAGGACAAGTAGATTTGAAGACAAAGCTGAATTCTTTGGGTCAGGTCACTAAAGTCCAACTAAGTTTCTTGTTTATAGCAAAACGGGAGAGAAAAGCAGGAACCCATGTAATATTCATCTTGAAATAACTCCCAGCTTACGAACAAACCTTCCTTTAACCATCAGCCTTGGCCCCACATTTTGACGTTGCAATCTCACAGCGCTGGGATTTTAGAAGGAGGCCAATTATGCAAAACTAAGATAATTGCGCGTTCTGACCCTAGTTAGGAGCAGTTTTTGAGTGAAAGGGTGAATGGAAGGGTTTTTTTCCCCCAGTGGGTGAGGGTGGGAGTGGGGGCTAGGGGGTGGGGGGTAGGGGAGCGAAGCGAAGGGGGCGATAAAGTGATATGGATTTCTTCGGAACAAGTCAACATTTTTCTGCGGCATTGTTTAAGTCGAGTTTTGCGCCACAGATGGTTGCTGGAGGAAGAAAGCCCTCTCTGTGACATTTGAAATACTCTCTTTCCTCCTCCCCACCCCCCCCCCCACCACTCCCTCCACCTCCCGACCCAACAAAAAAGATAGCAACAGTGACTGAACCTCACCCGCCCTGTCTACGATGGGTGGGAGAGGGCAGTGCTGACTGACCTGCGTCTCAAAGAATCCCATTGACAAAATAGTCACAGAGCATCTCTTTGGAAGTCCGAGGCTAAATTTCATTAGCACATTGTTACACAACATCCTGTCTTGACAGTATGTCCCATTTCCCTCCCCCCACCACCACCAAGTTTAAATGAATCGCGTCGGCTTGGAACAGCCAACACTATTTTCAGACGCTTCCTCTTCCACAAACTAGTCCGCACCCTTCACTTGAGAGCAGCCTCGAGGGGATAAGGAGGAAGATACGGGAGGAAAACAAGGAGGAAAATCTGTTTGGCATATTTCGCAGCACAACTCCTTCTTGTTTAGAGCATTGTTTGAGTCCGTCCAAAACGGCCAAGCATCTCCGTAAAGAGCCTCTGATCTCAGCCCCGCGTTCCATTCTAAAAACCTTGGCATCGGACGTATGCGTACGGCGCCTTATCGCGTCTTGGCGCGAGACGTCTCAAAGCGCTCCACAGAATATACCGTACGATGGATCGACGGCAGCCCATTGCGCACAGCGGCATAAACAGAGGCGTGTGGACTAAGGAAACTACCGAACATTTCATCTCACCGGGGGAATTGAACCCGGATCCTCTGGCTTGCGAGGCGAGCGCGCTACGCTATGGGCCTGTAGGTTTGAATCCCTTTATCTTTCCTCGGGAGGATGAAATCCTGGCCCGAAGCACAGGCCCCTGGGGTTCGCTACTGTTCTCACGTTTACTGCATACAGTATCTTTAATTTCCCATGACACCATCTTGAGAAACTCATTGTCTTTGTTGCTGGGATAGTGAGCTGCCGTGGGAGATTACGTTTAGGAAACAGCCTAAACACGTAACTGAACAGAGGAAATAGCCATCCGTCATTCAAGCCAGAAGCAATTTTTTCAAAAAAAAATAATAATCATTGCATTTGATATAGAGCCTTATCACGTCTTCTAGACGCCTCAAAGAGCTTCACGGAATATACTGTCGAAGTGGATTGACTGTGTATTTGTTCCGTGGGCACAAACTAGTTCATATAATGGGTTGGATTTGGGCATTGACACAGCCAGCCTGACAGGACTCAACAACGACAACGACAACGACATTTACAGAGCTCCTTTCACGTCGGGAGGACGTCCCAACGTTCCTTTTTGTGAAGCAAGGTTTCCATTGACATTGGCAATGACACAGAGGCGGGTGAAGGTCAAGAGTGGAATTACCGAACAATCAAACCATTAGGTTCTTTTTATATATATATATATATATATATATCTATTGGTCAACTTTGTTGTGCAAAGTGCTTCATAGCTTCCGAACGCAGGAAGTCAGGCCAAAAACACACCCCAAAAAAATGCATTTAGTTTAGTTGCCGATCAAACTTTCGTCCACATGACACTAACTCCCTTATTGAGAGCCAGCGCTGGTCATCAAATAGCCCTTTAAACGAGGGGAATTTCAAGTGATTGATTAATATAGCATTGCTCCCTTGAGTGATGGGGGGGGAGGGGGGGAGGGGGGGGAGGGAGGAGGCTGGCTCCTCCACACCCCAAACGTCTGGGTGATACAAATGGGTGAGTGAGTCAGTGGAACAATGTGGCGCCGTGTAACCGAGATAGAGAGAGGAGGGCGAAGGAGGGGGTGGGGGGGGGGGGGGGGGGTCACGGTTAACAACTGCGTTTAATGAGCAAGCCACAAGGCCCTCGAGTGAAGAATGGCCCCCTTTCAGCCCAGATAGGGCGAGATACAATTGAAAAATATTCAGATCTCTCTTCTGTGAACTGCGTTGGGTTACTCACGGGTGATTATACCGATGAAGAATTCTGACCTTTTCTTCCCTGCCCCCCCCCGCCCACCACCCCCACCCCAACCTCCCCACCCACTATGAATTATGCACAAAGGCATGATATCATTGTGTTTATCTCGGAGCTGTCTCTCACTGTTTTTTTGGGGGGACTAATGGGGACTGAGATTGTGGCAGGCTGGCTGACGTCTTTGTGAGTCTCTGCCATTAAGGAATTTTCTTGAGAGCGTTGCCCACTTTCTCCCACCACCACCACCGCTTCCCACCGCTTCCCACCGCTCGCTCTACCCTGGCTCGGGCAGTTCACAGCCACTGACTCCATTCCAACCGGGTCCACGCCAGCCCTAACGCAGGGATCTCAAATAGCAATTGGTGACCTGTGTGGATCTCTGTTGGAAAACAGGTGATCTCAGCAACCCTTCGTTAGAAACAGGTATACACAGCCAGGACCCCCCCCCCCCCCCCACCCACCCCACCCCCCTCTCCCCCACACTGCCGATCCTTGAAAGACCATCTCTGCGGGCGTTCGAATGAGGATGTTTTACACCAGTGTTCACCACTGACTTATCAAACGCCTCTGTTAGCCCAGTTCCTAAAGCCTCCTGATAATAATAATGATAATCCTTGCAGTCGATATAGCGCTATTCACATCTTCTAGACGTCTCAAAAAGCGCTTCACAGAATATACTGTAAAGTGAATTGATTATATATTTGTGGGCGAAATGTGGCAGCCAATTGCACGCAGCAGCGTCCCCCACAAACAGCCGTGGATTGAAATGACCAGTTTTATGATTGTGTGTGTTTTTTTTTGAGGTATTATTATAATTAGGCGCGTGTGGTGTGTGAGTGTGGTGTGTGTGTGTGTGTGTGGAGTAAGGAAACCTGCCCAAGGTTTCGCCCTGACCTGCCTGGATTACGAACACAGGTCTCACGCTTATAAGGCTCTAACCACTGAGCTACAGGAAGTCCACATGTGGGAGACTGAGGGGGTGGATGCGGGGAGGGGGGGGAACTTAGTAGCCGAGGTTGCAATTCCCGATCACTCGTTACTGTCTCCTCCACTCCTGCTGCATGTGGAACAGACCCTTTAAGTTATATTAACAAGGGGAGGGGAGAAGGACATATAGTAAACAGAGAGCAACGTCACGTGGACACGAACCGCGCAGTTGTTATTGTTCCCCACTCCGATAAAACTTAACGTCTTTAAAGTGGAGAGGTCTGTGGGTAGGGGGAGGAATTTAATTAAGAAAATCTGCAAAAGAGAGGATTCCACCTCTGAATGGAAAAAAATGCAAATTAAAGGGAATTTTAATGCACTGCGTATTGTTTCGAATTAAAATAAGAGAGGTTTTAAGTGAAAACATACCTTTTTAAAAAAAGCACGCAAAAAAGGGAGCTCAATTAACTTCCTTTCTCATATTAATCGCGAGGGGAAAGTGGAAGGAGAAGTTTTATTATTCGAAACGCATGCTAGCGGATCATTCATGTTTTCAGCCCTAATTGTTACCAGATATTACTTTGCGTTAAATAGGTCAATCTCGGGATTCTTAGAAAAACTGTTGTTATTCGTTAAAATTGTTAACCCTATTAGTGGTGAAAGGCGGAATTTTTCCCAAATTCCCAATTTACACTCCGTGCGATTTTATTTGATCTCAAGGCTTCCGATAAAATCTCGGGGGGGAACCTTCGGCACTACAGCCTGGCCTCCCTTCACGCCGCTTAACAACAACAACAACTTGTGTTTATACATCGCCCGTCAAAGCAGGGCTAGTGTCCCAGATTACGATGAGATCGAAAGTCAAAACAATTCTTGAAGTGAATAACTTGGGCAAGATAACATTGACAGCTTCAGTTTAAAAAGGATTCAGGTTTTTAATGTGTGGATCTTCTGAACCACACAGATGTATTTTGTTGGAACAGTGGGTAGATTGGTCGTCATTTTTTGAACGGGTCGTGGTTTCTATAAGAATGCCCGAGAGATACTGGTGAGGAATTTGGTATTTTGATCGAAAGGCAAGCGAGGGAGAGGGAGTTCCAACCTTCTGTTCTGTAGGAATTTGGAAACGCCAGCGCTCAAAGGTTCTCGCACCGGTTTCGCAACAGGGGAAACGGTTTTTGCTAAAGTCCTGGCTGACCTCTCTGAATGCGTTTGCTCTTTTTCGAGCGGGACAAGTTTTGGGGAAAGATATAATCGCAGCAGAATGAGCCAAGCGGAGCAAGTATGACGCTGACCTCAACCCCCAAAAGGTTACAGCTGTAATCAACCCTTCCTGTAGATGATGGACACACACGTTTGTGCCGCTGATAAGTTCTCACAGAACAAAGAAATTGGTGGTAGGTACGCTGGAGGAGGCAGTGACTTCGACTCTCTCTTGCACACTTCCTCCGTTCTCAGGGATCTGCGGTGGCCGAGCTTCGCGCCCCGTCGAGAATGTGCCTCGGTAATACCCAGAGAGAGACAGAGAGAGAGAGAGAGAGAGAGAGAGACGAGAGAGAAAGAGAGAAGGTACATTCCAATGACGTAACACTTACTATGAAATAAGCCACCAGCGCTCCCTGCACGAAGCCGGCCAGGACGTCTGTGGGATGGTGTTTGTGGTCTGAGACGCGGGACAGGCCGGTGTAGAAAGCCATCATCAGGAGTGTGAACTGCAACAGTGGGCGAAGCAGCCGACCTCCTCTCCACGTGAAACGGGCCTGAAGGTAGAACTGGAGAGAGACGGAGAGACAGAGAGAGAGAGAGAGAGAGAGAGAGAGAGAAAAGGACGCATTAGCTTACACGTGGAGTTTCACAAGAATCCACCCAAACACAGAATCAGAACCAAGTGATTGGCCAATGGCGAATGGTGCGTATCATTTACAGCACAGGAGGCCATCAGAGAACACTTTTAAGTTTCCTTAATGTGCGCGCGCACACACACACACACACACATACACATAAGCGCGCACGCCTAATAATAAAAATTAGCCATTTCAATCCACGTCCTCCTGACGTGAAAGGCACTATACAAGTGTAATGTTGTTGTTGTTGTTGTTTCTAACGAAAGGTTTCTGTTCACGAGGTTTCTCACTTCATGTTAAACACGAACAGGAGCAAAACCTCTCATCATTGGAGGCCGGTGTCTATAGTTAACCCGTCGACTGCCAAGGGAATCAATTGGCATTGAGTAACTGAGCTGTCCTACAAAATCTCTGCGTTCCATCAGGAGCAATCGGGAAAGCCTGCCGGGAAGGAGTCAGGAGAGAAGAGCAAGTTTGGGTGGGGTTGGGGGAGGGGGAGGGGGGTGGTCGGGGGAGGGCGAGGTCAGGGAAGGATGGTGGGTTCTGCCTCTGTAGGAATGACTGATCTCATGGCTGTTTTCTGCTTCCCAATTCCTGGGGAAATACGAGAGAGGAGGAGGAGGAAGAGGGGAGAGTGTGAGGGGCGGGAGGTGGGTGGGGGTGGTGGTTGGGTGGGGGGTGGGGGGAATGATGACGACAAAAGGAAGAGGTGACAGGAAGCACACAGCACACTTCCCGGAAATCACAGACGGGGAGGTAGATGGGCCCACGAGATAGGACGGTCAGAGACCACAAGCCCTGGAAATGACTTCAGCAAACTGTTGGCTTCCTGTACAAGCTTGAGGAAGAGGCGGGCAGGGTTTGGGGGGTGGGGGGTGGGGGCAGCGGATCAGAGAACTGAGGATCATCGTAGGTTAGGGTGTCGAGTGACCCTATCAATAGTGGGAAACGCTCTCCCAGTCACATCACTGACTGGGAAGCCAGGAAAGTAGTGTCCCAGCCCAAAGTGCTTGGCACACGTTTAAACAAACCAATGAGTTGGTGTATTCCTCCAAAGGCTTTGCGATTATCTAAGGGGTTTAAGTAATCCTATTGAACTGAATCGCCATGTGGTGGTGGTGGGATGAGTGGGTGAGGGATGGGGTGGGGGAGAGGAGAGGAGAGGAGAGGTATCTGTCCGTTCACTCGCTGACCTATTGCTTATTCGTGCCTCCAAAGACTTTGAAAAAGGCAGGCCAGTCAGAGATAGTGTGGTGGGGGTAGGGGGGGAGGGTGGGGAGTGGTGGGGTAATCACTCTGTGTGAAACGCTGCGAAGAGAGAACGCCATTGAGTTCCACTCCAGTGAAATCACAACTGGAGATTGGAACTGACCCATGTCTTACTGTCTGACCTTCAGGAATACTTGGAATCGAGGCACCATTTAAATACACACATACACACACACGCACGCATCATATACTACACCAACCAAAAGCCTAGCCAGTACTGTATTGCTAAATCGGCAGTCTGCAATTGCACAATTTTACCAGTAAATCTGTACATAGAGTCACCTTCCCACGGAGGGCAGGCTAGGAAAACTCCGAAGGCTCTCAATCGCCAGCGTCAGTCAGTCAGTCAGTCAGTCAGTCTCTCTCTCAGCCTCTCTCTTTCCAGTGACGTGACGAGAACTGACGGGGCGACGAACGGGCTAAAGATAATATGAAATAGCCTCGACCAATACTCACACTCGCGACAATTCCCACAAGCTACTCAAGAGTTTTTCTAGCACCAGAGCGAGTTATTTTCCTTCACGGATGAAATGGCGTCGAAATCAACCTACGTTACGCTTTAGAAGATACTTCTGGGTTGTCCCGCTGGCCGGTTTGAACAGATGCCTCACGTCTCGAAAAGCCAAGGACTTCTAACAGTTTTCTTCCCCCTGAAATCCCTGTTTCCTGCTCTAATACATTTTTTTTTTTTTTTGCCAATGTCAGCAACTTTGCTGTTCGAATCGCTCACTTTTACTCTACTTTGCTGCGCTGTTTAGGGTCATGAGAAATGACTTTGGGGTCAAGTAGCCATCTGCTCCAACACTCCTGTAGCCTCCCGGAGGCCACTGTAAAATATTCTCCTCCTGCTCCTCGGAAACGGTACCCCCCCCTTCAAATGAGATGTCGCCTGTTTCGAGAAGACATCATCCGTGGCTCAGTGATTAAGAGTGCTCGCCTCGCAAGGGCAGGAGAGCCGAGCTCGAATCCAGGCAGGTCAGGGTGAAAACCTCGGGCAAGTTTCCTTACTCCACACACACACACACACACACACACACACACACACACACATGCGCGCCTAATAATAATCCCTCCCGAAAAAACCACAATGATAAAATCGGTCATTTTCAATCCACGGCTGTTTGTGGGGGCGACGCTGCCGTGCGCAATTGGCTGCCGCGTTTCGCCCACAAATATATACAGTCAGTTCACTTTACGGTATATTCTGTGAAGCGCTTTGAGACGTCGATCAAATGCGAAAAACTCTATATTGAACGCAAGGATTATTATTATAACAGTGGCTGTACTTTGGAGTAAAATTGTGTGAAGTATTTTGAGTCACCCCCTCCACCACCCCCCCCCCACCCCTAGTTGGGAAAGGGACTGTATCAAATGGAAGGATTATTATTATTATTACAAAATTGGAACCGAAATTCAGAATATCACACCCGATAATGGATTAGACTTTTGGAGAGAGAGGGAGAACATGAGAAAAACACAGCGTTGAGTTGACGGGACTCAATCTGAATATGCTGTAAACTCGCGATAGATTGTGTTTGAAGGCATAATCAGACCAAGAATGAATTACCCAACGATCTGGGACATACTGAGGTCTAGTTAAACAAAGAATATTGTCTTTCGATGCTATTCATCTGTAATTGCCTCTTCCCAAACAACTTTAAGACTTCCCACAGAGTAATTAGATATTGGTTCCTTGCCATCCTTGTGGCTCAATTCCCGGTTGAACGGGAGCCACTGAGAAAATTGACCTTTTCTTGCTTTTTGAGTTTGTGGAGCTCCTGTGGCTCAGTGGTTAGAGCCCTCGCCTTACAAGCGTGAGGCCTGTGTTCGAATCTCGTCACATCAGGGCGAAACCTTGGGCAATTTTTTTTATTTCAGGTACAGTAATTTGCAGTATTTTGCCTATCTGTCTAGTTTCTAGTACAGGTTGCAAAAAATATACATATATTTTTAAATGCTTTTGAAATCAAAACGGTCATTCTCTGAAAAATTAAGAAGAAATGCTTGATTCCACAAACGTTTCCTGCTAAGAGCAGCTTCCTCCGCATGTTGTGGATACTCTTTCCTCCCAAATTCCTGCTTTAAGACGCAATTTTCAACGGACAGCAGAAGTACAAGTTGGCCTCATGTTCAAACTAACATCCTTCAATACTCGTGAATCATAAACCGACTGACTCACACTGAGAAGATTGTTCATCGTTTTACTGTCGAGCTGCTTTTACAGATAAGTTTATTAAATAAAAGAATACTGTGTATTGAACTCTTTCCCTTTCTAAGGAAGCAGGTATTATGCATTGCTGCCACCACAACAATATTGCCACAAGCATTCTGAGACAACAGGTTACACAGCAGTTCTCGCCACAAACTCACACATCACTACAGTACTGTATGTCTAAATCATTGCCCCAGGTAGCTGCGTTGGTTATTTCAGTTTAAACTCCGCGCTAAATAGTTTCTGACAGACGTGATACGTGTCGGGGCAAAATAAACTAGATTTGAGAGGCCTGCAGCTCAGTGGTTAGAGCACTGGACTTACAAATTTGAGACCTGTGTTTCGAATCCAGGCAGTCTCACTCACACACACACCACACACACACACACACACCACACACACACACATACACACACACATACACACACACACACACATGCGCGCGCGCCCCTAATAATAATCCGTCCCCAAAAATCACAATAATAAAAATTGGTCAAAATTGGTTTGTGGGGGACGCTGCTGTGCGCAATCGGCTGCCGCGTTTCGTCCACAAATATACAGTCAATTTTCTTTACAGTACATTCCATGAAGCGCTTTGAGACGTGAAAAACGCCGTAACAAATGCAAGGATTATTATTGTTAGTAGTATTATTCTCTCATTAGTTGTGCCCTGACATCATCAACGTTCATCTGAACAGGCAAACACGCTGTCCATTTATTTATCTATCTCGAGGACGGAACGTAGCAGAAAGGTTAGAGCAAAGCGTCAGCGCAAATGTGGCCTGGATTTCCCACGAAGATGCCTGTTTGTCAAAAACATTGAGTTACAAATAAACGTCGCTGGGAGAAACAGGAACGAGGGAAATATTTGGCCTTGTTTCCGGGTCGCTTTCGAAGAAGAACGCTTTCTCGAAAAGCTTCTAGAAACAGGGAAACTTCACATTGAAAAACCCCAACTCCAAAATCATTTTTTTTAAAAGAAAATAAATAATTGGTCAAGACCGAATGGCTATGGATTCATGGAGCTTGATCCTGGTTCCTTAGAAAACCCTCTTCTTTCAGCATCTAGCTGTTCTAAAGCAATTGTTTCCAGCGCCTTATCACGTCTTCAAGATGCGCTTCAAAGCGCTTTGCAGAATACATTGGCAATCAAATGGGACTGTATGTTTTGCTGCCAATGGTTTAAAGCTGAGGGGGATGGGTTGGAGATCTGATAGAAGGTGGGGTAGATATTTAGAAAAAGGAATGGCAATAAGTTTACGTTTCTACGCAATCAGTCCAATAGGAAATTGTTGAGGATTTAATTGGCTTTCCCCAAATACATGATGTAACTCCTGTTTTGTTCTACGTTTCCTTCCAATCGAGATTTCCACCTCCAGCTCGCTGTGTCAACGTTACGGGCAGGACACATTCTCCATGGGACTGTGTGTCATTTTGAATTGGCAATTGTCGACAGCTTTTCAAGCAGAAGGCAAACCACAGAATTAGCCAAATCTGTGCCACACAGAAAGCCAGATGTGGAAACATAGAAATGCTGCCACAAGTATTGTTTGTTTCTGTTATCTTCCATTGGCTGAGGGTATGTTTGTGCAACTGCATGCAATTACAGGCAGCCTGACCTCGTTTCTTACAGTGATTACTGCAGAGTATATCTGGGGCTGTGTGTTTTTTTCTACTGAACCAGATTTCTGAGGCGCATTTAAAATCTGCGTGGATTCAGTCGATTTAGGTTTTATTACATCAACCGGCAAGAATCATTGCATCCGAGCGACTGGTGTTATTCATTGATATCCTAAAAGGAATGATAAAAGCCTTTGCAACCTAATCCCTTTGACTGAGAATGTAGAAAACCAGGCATAGTCATAGTCGTATAAGTATCCCATTTAATACTGACACCACCCACCTACGTCCACCGTTAATCGCTGAACTGTCTTTAGGGCGTTATATCAATGCAAGTTGTTATTGTTGTTGTTCACCATTTTCTAGTTGAGATGCTTTTCTATATATCCTGTAGCTCAGTTAGAGGACTCGGTTAGAGCGCTCGCCTTACAAGCGCGAGACCTGTGTACGAATCCAGGCAGGTCAGAGCAAAACTTTGGGCAAGTTTCCTTACTCCACACACACACACACCTAATAATAATCCCTCAGGAATTGGTCATTTTCAATCCACGACTGTTTGTGGGGGACGCTGCTGTGCGCAATTGGCTGCCGCGTTTCGCCCACAAACATATACAGTCAATTCTCTTTATACTTTGAGACGTCTAGAAGGATGTGAAAAAACCGCTATATCAAATTCAAGGATTATTATTAACATTATTATTATATATATATATATACATCTATCTCTTTTAAAAAAACTGCTCCTTTTGTTTTTCTCGACTGGACATGCAATACGTGGCGTCCGGGAAAGGAAAAGGGAATGGAAGGTCTCTGTAACAATGGGGATCCATCGAACAGTATTCAGCTGCGGACACAGTGCGGAGGGGGAAAAAACAATGAGCTTCTGGCCCTTCTCCTTCAACCACCTGTTCAGTTCCAAATACTTGCGCAGGAGCCAAGATGGCAACAGTCTCCCACTCGGCTTGGATCGAAGCCACGACAATACCTTCCATCGCAAAATATTCTGCACTGTTATAAACGGGGCGTCGTAATGAGAGCAAAAAAGAATGCGGGAATTATTCTTCCTCCTGACCTCTCGATTTCCGGCAATGTGGCAAATTGCTGCTCAGAAACAGCCAATTTATGTCCTTGATTTATTGAGCAGTTCAGCGTTTTGGCTTTCGTCTCCCTCCAGCTGTTGCTGGAACAAGGGCTGATTAGGAATAGCAGGCAGGACACGACTCACAAAAAGAGAGAGAGAGAATCCAAAATTAAACCGCGCGGCCGTTTATTACAGGGGAAATATAACAAAAAAATTGGCTGCCTCCTAATTGTCAAATTGTCCCCAATTATTCAACACGTTGGAAAAACATCCAAGAGGGAGTTAGTCAACAAATGATCTCATGTGTAACACAGCCAAGAGGTAAATTATGTGGTTAACATTTTCACAGAATTGTCACCGAAGTCCGCGAAAAACAAAAATCTCACGCAGATTAATTCTATTTGCTGTTTTCGCTCGAACTTTCTTTACGCAGATAACACTTCCTTCCATTATGCTTCGAGCCTCTATCAAGGGTTCGGTTTTATTCTGTGTTTTCTATAGATAACGAGTCCCGGTTTCAACCTTAGCCTCTGATAAGCAAGAAAATGGAAGGGAAAAAAAGGCTCTCCGTTCTTGGCAGTGTTAAAGCCTTGTCCACAATCGAATTTAGAGGCAACCGCTGCGCCGATCCAATTTTGTTGCCATGCCTGATCGAGGCTGGAGCCTCGTAGTCAAGGGTCCGAGCATTTAACTCTTTCTTGCTAAATACGTAAATAACTTCCACGGAAACATTTCAAGTATTTCTACTCTAAACGTCTAAACAAGCTCGTTCACTCGATAGACCGAGTCGATCTCCCAGACTGTTCTTGCTTGAATACCCACATACAGATAAAATAGATAAACAGTCGTGAGTGAAAAGAGTCTTGTTTTCCCTAGTGATCTCTTTGGAACCGTTGCCCAATGCAGAACAACCCCATCACCAGTCCTTATAACCAAGAACGATACGAAAGTATGTTTTGTATAGCGGCTTCCACGTCGGGAGGGAGGACGTCCCAAGTTCGCTGGGAGCTTGGGAACTCAAACAAGACAACTTAAAGAGTCTTATATGACATCAGGCAACAATCCAAGACACATTTCCGTCAATTAGCATTCAGTGTTGATGCGGCCGGCGTGCTGAAGAAGCAGAGAAAAGGTTCAATTTGGACAATTTGTAACTTGACCTATGTAACTGTGGCCAATATCCCCCACTTTGACTCTTCAGTGCACACATGATACACACAGGGGGCTGGAAATGGGATGCGATTTCAGTGAACTAGCAACACCTCCACCAACACCAGAATAGACGATTTCGCTTGATGAGGAACAAGTAGAACGCAGTAACTACAGCCCTGGCCAGAAACGGGGTGGTTTTCAGCGACGGGAACGAGTAATCCCTTCACTGTCCAACCGCAGAATTTGTTTTTTTTGGAAACGTTAAGATTGAGCGAGGATTTGTATTGGGAGTTTGTACTATTTGTACTATTGGAGAGACAGGACACACAGCGGGAAGTGCTGAACACTTTGACGCGTCTTGCGATACATACACAGCGTTAATAATCCCTCTGTATCTACAATTGCCTTTACATCACCCCCACCCGCCCCCTCCCCCGACTGAATTCCACTCTGTGATTTATTACGCGAATAATAACCAACCCAACTGTGACACCTGCAAAAGGAACGCACCGAGAGACTGAATGAGCTTCCACTGCCAAACTCTCTCACAATCACCATTAATAATAGTAAGAATCCTTGCACTTGATACAGCGTTTTTCACATCTTATCGACCTCTCTAGCGTGTGCGGGAGAGAACACGAGCTGCAGAATTCTGAATGTTCTGCAGCCTGTGGGGTGTTACAAGAATTTGGAAGGGGGTGAGTGGGCAGAGGGAAGAATGTTCCTATCATGCACTGATGAAACAAGATGAAATTTCACTTGCACGGTATTTCAAAACTCGAGTTTTAAAGAATACAGCGAATCTCAGCCTCGTCCTAACTTCATTAAGTGAACGAACGCATTTTTAGAATCCATGTTCCACTCTCGTTGCATTGTCTAAAGTTAATCACAACTCTTTTTCCCTTCTGCCAGTCTTGCGGTTGATGTTAAAGGGTGATGCCTCATGGCGCTGTGCGCAGAAAGATAAGATATTACAACACAGAAGAAAGTCCATCGTTCGCAAGTGCCATCTCGACTGTCAAATGTATGTACAGTCCATTCACTTGACTGTATATTCTGTGAAGCGCTTTGAGATACAGTCTAGAAGACGTGAAAAGCGTATATCAAAATGCAAGGATTATTATTATTATAACTCCTCCATTGCAGCTAAAGTATCTGAATTCCTTGCTCCCTCCCTCCCTACAAACCTCTTTACATATTTCCTCTTTATTAAGTATTTATTAAATCTCCTTTTCCAAGAGGTCTTAGAATTACATCCCCCCCTCACCCAGTACTCACACTCACACACACACACACACAAAATTGGTCATTCGCTTCACGGTTGTTTGTGAGACATTTGCTGTCAGTAAAAAATACTCAAGTGGCGAGCGAGAAATATCTTCTTCCAATTTCCCCCCCTTTAAGTCTTTCTCCCAGTCGCCACAGCCATAGCTCATGTGCTGTTCAGTTAACCCCTCTTTATCTTCCGATCCATCCGTGTCAAGTTGATTTTAATTGACGTTAAATCCTGGCAAAGCGGGGTCCCCCAGTGTGACAAGCATGTAAATGATTAGCGAGCAAGAGAGTGAACGAGAGAGAGAGAGAGAGAGAGAGAGAGAGAGATCAGCGCATAGGAAGCTGCTTGTGAAAACAGCCACCGATAGACGACGAAACTCACAGAATATTAAAGGGGAAACCGGGGGTGGGTGGGGGGGGGGGGGGGGAACAGAGGGGGGGGAACCCGAGACAGCACTGACAGATAGGAGACTGTTTCCATATGGGGGGGAAATGTGCAGGCAAACTCCCGCAGCTGATGTTATCTTCCTTGAGAGAGAGAGAGAGAAAAAATGAGAGCAAGGGATCAAACGAAAGCCCTGAGCCTAATAAACAGCAACCGTTGTACGCACGCCAGCCCCAGTCTAAGCTCCTCGCAGAGCAACAGAACTACTTGGCATCACTTAAGTGTATTTAACAACGGATCAACGCCACTGGGACAGGCAATTATATAGTAAATGGCTATTTTGAAAACAATCAATGTGTCCCTTTGCCACGGGGGAGAGTGTCGGAGTGGGGGGTGGGGGGGGGTGGTGAGTGAGGGGGGGGAAAGCTGATGATGGCGATAGGGTTAGGGATACAGCCTCGAGCCGAGCTACAAATAATAATAATTTATCCTTGCATTTGATATACAGCGGTTTTCACGTCTTCTGGACTGCGTCTCAAAGCGCTTCGCAGAATATACAGTACTGTCAATCGAATCGACTCTATATCTTGCGGGAGAGCGAAACGCGGCAGCCGACTGCGCACAGCGGCGTTCCCCCCGCAAACAGCCGTGGATTGAAATGAACAACTTTTATTATTCTGTGTTTGTTTTTGGAAGGGGGGGTGGGGGGGTGGGAGGGATTATTATTATTCCTTTGCCCATTTCCCCCCACCCACCCACCCCACCCCCATCCCGCCCATCCAGTTTGACTGTGGGAGCAACTCTGTATACCTCTCCCAGGAGAATTAATAGGCCTGATAACAAGAGTAAAACAATAGGGCTATCCTTATTGATAGACTTCAGGGCAGGATGACGGGTGCTGGCAAAGCGTTTCCTCCCAACGCTTAAATCGGAAAAGCTCTCTGATTTCTCGAGTGGCTTCAGCACTAAACAAACTGAAAGCTGGCTTTTCCTAAAGTGCCTTCTTTATCTGCCGTAACACTTTGGCAAAGACAAATCCTAAACTGCCCTTGAACATGAAAATCAACAGACAGAAAGTAGCTGTGTAACTACTGCTGGACTCAACTCAAAGCTCGCTAATGGAGAGCTCTGATTTGTTTTTTTTTACAAACTCGAGAGTCAAAGCTCACGGCAACTCACTTGACAGAACCGGGGAGGAGGAGAGTTAATTCTATAAATATACTGTATATATATATATACATATATATATGTTTTTTTTCAATTGCCCCCAAATAAATAGTAATAAATTGGGCGCTTCAATCCACGACCGTTTGCGGGGGACGTGGCTGCCACGTCTCACCCACAAAATATACAGTCACTACACTTGAGAGTGCATTCTGTATATATCGCTTTGAGAGGTCTGGAAGATGTGATAAGGCGCGATATCAAATGCGAGGATTAGTGTTATTATTACATCTAAGATAATTTCCTGATTATAGCAGCGCTTGTGTTGGGGGAATGGTGGGCGGAGGGAGGGGTAATGTTTTTATGAGGGTTCGGAAAACACGGGTTAAAATAATAAGGTTTGGACTGGACTTGTCACTCAAGACTATTGTTTCAGAGTTGAGGGGCATGAATATGTACCCCACCCCACGCCCACCACCACCCACAGTAAAAGCTACAGCCATTGGAAATGAAGGTAAAAGTATTAAATGGACATATTTTGTTAGATCTGTTTTTTGAGGGGAATTAACCAATCTTTGAAAGCTACTCCTAACCATTTAACCTTTCACAAAATGACAACAATAATCCCTGCGTTTGAGATCTGTGCAAACAAGCCTACTTTTTGACACACAAACTGTTTGCAACAACTCTATTGCTCTTGTCTTAAAACCCGTCATCTGATTCCCGCTCCCTCTCGTTAAAACATTGCTTTCGAGCGGAGTACAGTTGCGAGAATCTTCCACAATCTGTTCTCAATTTACCCCGTTATTAGCGTGGGTTCAATATTCGGGGACATAATGGAATAGCCGAGGACAAAGAACATTATGTTAGGATATTACCGTCCGTGCTTTGTAAAGTTCAGGGTTCACAAAGGAAACAATTGGCCCGTTTCATTTTTGCACTTGACAAATGCTTCTATCACAAACGGTCTCGACTGGCTGAGTACTAAAGCGCATCGTAACTTGAGTTACTTGAGTTATAGCAACACCACAGCTCCAAACTGGTAGGAGATTTGACCCCCCCCCCCCCCACCACCCCCTACCCCACACCCCCCAATTTGGGAAGTTGCATAAATCAATCCAATATCTGGGTGCACCAACATTACATCCAATTAATGTCAGGGTCAAGTCTTTATTCCGCATCCCAGCGACCTTTCACTCCACATCGCCGACGCAGCGAGGCAGTTAAGCTTACCGCTGTACGCCGCTAAAGTCTATGTAACGGCTTTTGGCCCTCGGGGGTTTCTTCTGCGGGAATTTGGATTCTTTTTCCCCCCCCCCCGAAAAAAAAGAAAAATAGAAAAATTCACTTCAGAAGCTCCGATCGCTGATACCGGAGTTCAGCACAGACTTTGCTCTTAAAAGCAGTCAGACTTATGTACGTTTGGTCATTATAGCCGGGCTCCCTCTGCCCCCTCCAAATACTGTACAGATAATAAATAATCCTTGCATTTGAAATAACGCTTTGCACGTCTTCTAGACGTCTCAAAGCGTTTCACAGAATATACTGTCAAGTGAAATAACTGTATGTTTGTGGGCGAAACGCGGCAGCCAATTGCGCACAGCAGCGTCCCCCACAAACAGTCGTGGATTGAAATTTATTATTGTTTCTTTTTGAGAGATTATCATCAGGCATGTGTGTGTGTGTGTATAGAGTAAGGAAACTTGCCCAAGGTTTCGCCCTGACCTGCCTGGAATTGAACCCAGGTCTCTCACTTGCACCAACCACTGAACTACAGGATTCCTTTTGAGAAGGGTTGATTCCAAATGAACGATTAGTTGCTTTCTCGTCTACACAAGGAGCAGCACCGAAGCAAATGCAACGAGTGCTATTAATTAGGGTCCATTAAGATCAGATGTGTTGCCATTCCATTTACTCGCTGGTAATATATGGGAGCAGGAAACACAAATGTGGAATTCAACACAAACTGGAAGCCAGTTGCGTTCGTTGCTTTAATGGGGTTCAACTATTTTGGAAAGAATTAAGGAGCATTTTTTTTTCTCTCCTACCTTACACAGATGGATTAGCTCCACATCTTACAGTGAGCAAAGTCTCTTATTTAACAGGTGCATGATTTAGACATGAGTTAAGAGTGTGGCCTCAAAAGGAAATTCTTTAGGCTTACGAGCCAAAGAGAGAGCTGAATAAGCACCTCGACAGAAGCAAGGAATGCAAGAGCCATTGGGAATCATTGAAGCTCGCAAGGCAGATTACGATCAGTGGCTGGTAAATTTACAGTAAACAAACATAATAATCCTCGCATTCGATATAGCAGTGCTGTTCGCATCTTCTTACGCGTCTCAAAGCGCTTCACTGAATGTACGGTCAATTCAGTATCACGGTATATTCTGCGAAGCGCTCTGAGACGTCTCAAAAGACGTGAAAAGCGCTACGTCAAAATTATTATTAATATTATTATGAGGTATGGCAAACTTCAGGTGGCACCATCTAAACGGATAGGGGATTTAAGCTCGCAAAGCCAGCTTTCCCCTAACTTAGCATCACAGAGTCTTCTGTATAATGTATTCCTTGTCTTCTCCAGGCTTATGATACGTTTGCCTTGGAAGCTTCCCAAAGTGGCCTCCGATCTATCTTATGGTGTCTGCCTATTATGCCAGGGACTGCTGACTGCACACACAAAAGAATCACTCAGTAATCTCCCGCCCACCCCTCCCACCTCCCTATGTGTTATCCACAACACATGAAAGGGATGAGGGGAGGGGAGGGGGGGGGGGGTGGGGGGAGAAACTGTAGTGGCATAATTTGTTAAAGTAATAAGGTGTGAAGGCTCACAGTTGGGTATTAATTGATACAAACGCCAGATCTCCGGGGAGTGTTGTGATTAGACAACGCCGGAGCTCGATCTGCGGGGACTGAGACCTAAACAATACGCCTGCTTGAGATCAGAGGACCACAAAGCAAAGACAGGTAGGAGGTGGTCACGGTTGCTGTGGGACGGACAGATTGTCTCCTCCTCTTGAATGACTTCAGTCCCATCACTGTACAGCCCGTCCCTGTGTTAACAGCGCGATGGACTACAAAATGCAACGGTGTGAGGTTTTCAATTGGAAAGGCTCAACTTCCAGCCCACGGAGAGACCGATCGACTGATCGACCAACCGACTGACTGACCTACCGACTGACTGACCTACTGATTGACTGACCGACCGACTGACTGAACGGATGAAGAACAAGTTGAAAATTGAAAGAGACTTACCGCGAGGTAGAGCATGGCGTACAACGAGAAAGAGGCGTGTCCCGAATAGAACGACTTCCTGCGAAACAAAGCGACGACAAAAAGGGTGTTAAGAATCAAACTCCTCTTCGTGGATTTATTCATCTTAGCGCTAAATATCTCCCCCCTCCCCAGCCCGACGATTGATAAGATTTATTATTTCTTACGGATTATTAGAGGGATTAAGGGATAAGGTGGGGGCAGGGGTGGAGTTAGATGAGAAGATCAGCCGTGATCTTACTGAAAGGCGGGGGGGGCAGGCTCGAGGTGCTGAATGGCCTACTCCTGTTCCTTATTCTTATGGTGATTAATCTACATTGGGGAAGAATCCACATCAGATAACGTCAGATGTTGTCAGTGGAGTTGGTTTGATTTTTCCATTACACATCTCATGGAATAAGTTCATGTACTCACAAAGGTATGTGTGGGGGGGGGGGGGAGAAATAAACTCTCATTGTGTGTAACATGGTTTGGATATCAGTTACACAAGTCACTGACTCGGCAGAGAAGAGGCAGATATGGGATCTGGAAACCATTCCACGGATCCTCCAAGTAGTCAAATTAACCCCTGAATGTCCGAATGAACGTCTTGTAAAAAAAACCAGTGACAGCGATCCTAATCCTCGCAATTCGATGCAGCGATCTTCACATCTTCTAGACAGTCTCGAAACGCTTCACGGACTACACTGTAAAGTGAATCGACCGTACGTCTGTGGGCGCAACGCGGCAGCCAATGGCGCACAGCGACGTCCCCACGAACAGCCGTGGATTCCGAGTGACCAAATCGTGATTTGATTTATTCAATCGCTTGAGGGATTATTATCAGGGGTGTGGAGTAAGGAAACTTGCCCAAGGTTTCGCCCTGACCTGCCCGGAATTGAACCCGGGTCCTCTCGCCCGTGAGGCGAGCGCTCTAACCGCTGAGATTCAATAGAGGCGAGCGAACAATTCACCTGGGAAAGTGAATCGAGTGAAAGCCGTGTGTTGGCAGCTGATTAACAATCTACCAACAAACTGGTTTTTTTTCCCCCCTTTTTTTAAAAAAATATTTTGAATTTAAAAAAACTTTTGAGAAAACTTTGCATGCCTCAAACAGCTGTTTCCTTACTTAAAGACTGCACGGAATGCTGTGATTTTAATCAGCCCTTTTATATTAAAAAACACACAATAAAAAAACATAAATTCCATATTTAGATTCTTCCCAGAGGCCAAACAGGAACGAAAATCAGTCGTAAACGGCTGTAATTTTCATTTAATTTCCAGCTTCACTGCCTCTGTTGACTTAAGACAATTTTATGAGAATAATCTCTCACACACACACACACACACACAGAGAGAAATACACCACAAAATAATAACACAAAGTAACAATAACAATCCTTGCGTTTTGATACAGCGCTTTTCACAACTTCTAGACGTCTCTGAAAAGCAACTTCGCAGAATCTGCTGTAAAGTGAATTGACCATACGTGTGTGTGGGGGCGAAACGTGGCAGCCAATTGCGCACAGCAGCGTCCCAGCTGTACAGTTCGGAGCCTCGGGATGTCCTCCCGACGTGAAAGGCGCTCTATAAATGTAATTTTGTTGTTGTTTTCTTGTACAGTTCTCTTGAGCACATCTCCTATCTGTTCTTTTGCAGGTGAGGTCGAAATGAAATGGGGTTCACTCCATATGGCATGGAGTCCTGTAGCTCAGTGATTTGAGCACTTTGAGCCTCACAAGCGAGAGACCTGGGTTCGATTCCTTGGGTTTCCTTACTCCACACACACGCCTGATAACAAATCTCTAAATAAAACAATAATAATTTGGGTCACTTCAACCCATGACTGTTTGTGGGGCGGGGGGGGGGGGGGGAAACGCTGCTCTGCGCAATCGTCTGCCGCGTTTCGCTCTCCCACAAATATATATATATACATACATACAGTCAATTCACTTTGCAGTACATTCTGTGTAGCGCTTTGAGACACAGTCTAGAAGACGCGATATCAAAATGCGTGATTTTCATCAGTATCAATCATATTATAACAATCGTTATTATATAAAAGCAAGCTGTTGGTGTTGTGGTGGTGTTGGTGTTGATGGGTCGGGAGTCAATCGAAGGAGTCGCTTTCCTACCTGGCCTCCAGCACTTTGCTTTCGTCCCCCCTGCACTCAAAGTTTGTGATGTATCCCCTCGAGCAGTTGATTGCTGAGAAGTTCGGGTCGCAGACATCCAAAAAGTGGGGCCTCAAACGTCCAACGGACACCTTGGCGATGTCGGTGAACGACTGGCTCATGGCGCAGCCGAACATGAAACAGCCGACTTGCTTGTAGAGGGCGGCCACGTACGGGTTACGAATAAAGGACTTGGGGCGTTCCTTCATGTAGTAGATACGGTAGCACTCTCCCGATACTATCTGTGAACGCACACGAAACAAAAGACAAACGCACACAATTATTCCTCAGGGCCATTTGAGCTCTTCCTGTGTACAAACAATGTCTTGAGAGGGGGACACGAGATGGTGAAGCACTAGAATAAACCCACCTTAATGACTGAGATATATATAGATATATATATATATATTGTATTATATTATCGTATTATATATATATATATAATACGATAATATACAATATATCACAGGTAGGGAAAAGGAGCGACAAGAGAGGGAGATTAACAGGGTGAACTGTCAGGATCAATATACTCTCATCACCGCAAGAAACTAGGATGAACCCAAGAGAAAACACCAGGTGGTTACGTGTTTGGAGGCGATCAGCGCCTTGGAACGTCCTCCTGACGTGAAAGACGTTGTACAAGTGTCATTTTGTTGTTGCTGTTGTTGTTGATATTAGGGCTGGGGGTTTAGCTTTAAATCTGGAGGTCATGCAGAATTACCCAGTAAAGATTCCCACGTGCTTGCAAACAAAAGGGGTGCACAGGTGTGACCCGATCCATCTCAGCGATGTCCAAGCATTGGGGCCTTGAACTCAGGAAGAGCGGGCTGGCGTCACACAGCGAAGGAAGTGACCCACTTGGCATTCTTCCTGCTCACAGCGCACAGGAAACCACATCGGCGCTGATCTGACGACCCAGAAGTCGTCCCTTTTAATCCCCCAATTTTCCATTAAAGCGCGGACTGAGATATTAAGACACAGGCTAAGACACAGGCCAACACATTATAACAAGAATTGCCCGCGATACATACACACGTATACACAGTACATATATTTTTAGGAAAGGCAAAGAAATATACAGTGAACAGTTCCATTAATGAGGTCAAGAGACGTAGTTAAGACTCAAGAATTAGTAACAGATTTCAGCTTTGGCCCCTTTGCTTCTGAAGAAAAATTTGGAAATAATTGAGAAGTGCTGAGATACTGAGCGGCAGTTTCTATGGGTTTTACTGTAGGCACCATTCATTCGCTCCCTTTAACCGAACACAGGAGTCAGTAATCTAATCAGCTTCAATCCTGTAATGGCCAGAATTCCATCTCCACTCCTTCCCCCTTTAGGTATCATTAGGTCGAGCAGGCAGTTCAGTCGTCCATTATCTCGCGTAATATCTGATGCTGCTAATCACTTCATTACCTGAACAGCCCGTTTGGGTCAAGCGGGAGTTTAAAGAGAAACCCACAGAACGGCTTCTGAGCATAACACACATTGTATGTGGCTTGGCTTGTCAGGGCAAGAAAGGCTGAACAATTCTTTGAAGAGAGAGACAGAGAGGGTGGAGAGAGAGAGGGAGAGAGAGAGAGAGGGTGGGTGGGGGAGGGGAAAGGGAGAGAGAGAGAGAGAGAGAGAGTCCCATTGTCAATGCCTCCGTTTCAAAGATCAAACGATTTCAATGGGCCGTCAGTAACACCCATTAAGTTTCCTTGCTCACAAGCGGTTTAACTCGACTTAACAAAGCGTTGGCACTAGTAACCGTTGGGTTTGTCGAGCAAATCTTCTCCCGAGCTCCGCGCGGATCGATGGAACAACAATTTTGGCCATTCCGTAAATAAAGCCAATCGATCGATGAGACAAAGCGACGTGATGAACAGAGGTGATGAACGGACCTCTGGTGGAACAGTTGACATTTTATGTGTTGGGAGTGGCGGTGGGTGAGGTGGGGATCGAGGGGTGGAATTAGTATGTAAGATTTGCTGATACCGACAGTGTGAGGGGGTTTGAGTTCAGTGCGCAAAGCTGACGTGTCTCTCCCTCTCCATTAATGGCTGTTGCAGTAACACTGGCCTTATTACGGGTCACTCACTCCATCCATCCCTACGTTATAATAAATAACAATCCTTGCATTTTCACGTCTTTTCGACGTCTCAAAGCGCTTCACAGAATATACTGTAAAGTGAATCGACTGTATATATTTGTGGGCGAAACGCGGCAGCCGATTGCACACGGCAGCGTTTCCCCCCCACCCCCACAAACAGCCGTGGGTTGAAAATGCCCAATTTTTGGGGGAGAGATTATTATTATTATTATTATTATTATTACGTTATTTGAATCACGCTGACTCTCAACTACCTAGACGTAGAAAAACAAATGAATCACATGGGAAAAGCACAGAGATTGGTAATGCACTGTGTGCTTGTCAGTGCGCAGACACCTCACCACACTGATTTGGAAACAGTGGGACATGGTTACTGTGGCGTCTGTATTTACCATTGCGTCTTACTCGACAATAACATTCACGTGGGAATAGCCAGACCAGACATGTATCCGATACAGATTGCCGAGGATTAAGCTCGAGTGCAATTTCAGGCAGCCACAACTTTGAACTCGTGCAAATCCAGTTGATTGGCGACGGCGATGTCTCTGTCTCAAGCTCGACATATGATTCCTGTAGCTCAGTGGTTGGAGCGCTCTCCTCGCGAGTGAGAGGACGTGGGTTCCATCCCCGTGGGTGGGTTGGGGGGGGTGGAGGCAAAACCTTAGGCAAGTTCCCTCGCTCCACATGCCTCTGTGTACCAAGCGGTCAGTCGGAACCCGGCTGTGAATCGATTGGCGGATCGCTGTCCCGGGTGTAATAATCCTTTACTCAACTAAATAAGTCAAGTGAATAAAATAATCATTTGGTCACTCAATCCACCGCTGCTGTTCGCAATTGGCTGTCGTGTTTCGCCCGCAAAACCCTAAAACCCTATATCTATGTGTGTTTTGGGTACACGCGAGCGCTTGTATCTTCCCATCTTTGCTTCCTTCCCTCCATTCCCTCCCTCTCTCACTCTCCCATCCCCCCCATCTCTCCATTCCCCCACCCCTTCTCTCCCGCTCCCTGTCCACTCTTTCTCTATCTCTCTCTCTCTCTCTCTCTCTCTCTCCCGACTCTTGTTCTCTTTGTGACAGCGTTTGGAATCCAAGGCAATCAGCTCAGTCGAATCTGGCCTCAAGCCAACTGACCTGGCAATCTTTAAAGGCAATTTAATGAAAATCAGATTTGCTCAATGGAGTCCAAATGTTTCAAGCTCTCGACAACGCAGAGGACGTTAAATTCTCACCCCCTCCACGTCATTTGTTTTGTCCCAATTCTCAGACCCTCCTATTTTGTTTTGGGGGGGGGTGCGAGGGAGGAGGATGGGAGAGAGCATTATATTTCTGGCCAATTCAAATAAATAACAGGGGACTTGAATTCTGGATGACTTTTGCTGTTGTATATTTTATCCAGTACGAAATCAGTTTACTTTTAATCACGGCGAAAAAAAAACCCTCAATTAAGTTGAGGAATTGAGCATTTCGACAAACAAGTGTTTTCTATTAACCTTTGACTGCCTGATTTTGCACCATCTCGATGTGGATTTGGTCGCGCGCCAGCAATAACAGTTTGTGTAAGATAGTTGTGGGATATTAAACTTTTCGAGCGCTGTACTACTCAGATGGGAATTCAACTCGAAAAAAAATTACGGTGACGTTTACAGTAAAAATTACTTCCTTAACAGGTTAAAATGGGGACTTTGACACCTTAACTTAATACTCAACTGCGCCCCGACAAATATGATTAAGTAATGTTCGATGAGCTCCGACTGTGGCCTAAAGCTCAGATCTCAACACAACCAACTTTTTTTTTCTCGAATAAAATAAAAATAATAATCCCTGCATTCAATACATCAACGCGTATAGACAGTCAATTGTTAATAGTTAATACAGCCCACAAAATATACAGTCAATTCACCTTACAGTATATTCTGTGAAGCGCTTTGAGACGTCGATAAGATGTGAAAAGCGCTAAATCAAATGCAAGGATTATTATTATTATTATCCCCAAATAGCCTCTGTCTGTCTGTCTGTCTGTCTGTCTGTCTGTCTGTCTGTCTGTCTGTCTGTCTGTCTGTCTGTCTGTCTGTCTGTCTGTCTGTCTGTCTGTCTGTCTGTCTGTCTGTCTGTCTGTCTGTCTGTCTGTCTGTCTGTCTATCTATCTCCCTTGTTAAGGTTGCAACCCATCATTTGCTGAATCTGATCTACCGCTTTCAAGCTTTCAAATCTTCTCCTATCATTTGGTGTTGCAACTACTGTACGACTGTTGAGATTGTTTAAACTTTGCTCCCCTTACAGTCAACAATCAGTTTCACTCCAGCAGCTAGCAGCTTGGTTCGGGATTTGAACCACAGAGGCCCTGTAACTCAATAGAGCAACAATAATGAATGATCGCCTCCGCGCCATCGGTAAGAGTTGCCTTCTATCCCGTCGTTGAGATGTCTCAAAAGTGCTTCGCAGGACATGGTGTGAAGTGGAGTGACTGTGTATTCGTGGGCGAAACGCGGCAGCCGATTGCGCACAGCAGCGTTCCACTGTTCGTGGATTAAAATGACCGATTTTTATTATTGTGCTTTTTTTTGGAGGATTATTAAGCGCGCGCGTGTGTGTGTGTGTGTGTGTGTGTGTGTGTGTGTGTGTGTGTGTGTGTGTGTGTGTGTGTGTGTGTGTGTGTGTGTGTGTGTGTGTGTGTGTGTGTGTGTGTGTGTGTGTGTGTGAGTGCTCTAACCACTGAACTACAGGAGGGAGCTCCACAAAGGCCTTTAAAGATAATATCCAAGGCAAGTTATATTTATAACAGTGCCTTTCAGGTAGGAAAGGACGCATCAAAGCATTTTGAGAGGATGTGTATCTCTAAAAATGAAAGGATTATTATTATATGCCAGAGATCAGAGAGAGAGAGAGAGAGAGAGAGAGATTGAGAGGGTTGAAGAAACCCTTTCATCCTTTGATACGTGACTCTCCTTTACAGAGAGTAACAAAAGGGTATTCATTGTGGAGGGCTTCACCCCGAGCATCCCACCCAGAACCATTGCACATCTCGTCACAGAGTGAGGAGATAAATGGAGGCATTTTTTTGTTTTTGTTTTATTTTGAAAAAGACTATTTTTGCTTTCTGCATCAAATTTCATTTCTGCTTCCAAGTTGGGCGAGAAATATTTCTCACTGGAAGCCAAGCACAGACCTCGGCATGAAAATATCCACCAGTTTTGTCGAGAGATTTGATGGAATTTTTTTAGGGTCGGAGGTGGGGGTGGGGGTGGGGGTTGGGGAAGAATACATCTGCAGCAACATATTCCTGTGTGGCCCGTACATGACAAGTTCAAGCATTCGGAATTTGGGGCTAAGTCCAAAACAATTTGGTCAGTCACTCCACGACTGTTTGCGGGGTATTGCTGTAAAAGAAACTAGCTGCTGCGATCGATCGCCTTAAAAAACAACAGTCACTACACGTTACTACTTGCAAATGCCGCATGGAACTTCGAGACACTTTGACAACCTGATATAGTGCTCTCTGAAACGTGAGGCTTTATTGTGACAAATATCGTTTAACGCTGTGGCTTTGCTTCATCAAATAATAATCCATTCAAAAAAAACACAACCATAAAATTGGTCATTTGTATCCGTAATAATAATCCTTGCATTTCATGTAGCGCGTCTTTCATCTTATCGACGTCTCAAAGCGCTTCACAGAATGTACTTTAAAGTGAATTGACTGTATATATTTGTGGGCGAAACGTGACAGCCAATTGCGCTCAGCAGCGTCCCCCAAAAACAGTCGTGGATTTAAGTGACCAATTTTTGGGGACGGATTATTATCAGGCGTGTGTGTGGAGTAAGGACATTTGCCCAAGGTTTCGCCCTGACCTGCCTGGATCCAAACACAGGTCTCACGCTTGTGAAACGAGAGTGCCACAACCACTGAGCCACAGGAGCTCCGATCTGCACTGAAATAAAATAACTTCAAATAGAAACGTTAATGAGTATACCCAAAGAGCCACTCCCTCTACCTCCTGTGAGACAAAAACATTAAAGTGACGTAAATCAAGGCAATAAAGTGTGCAACTGAATAGATTAACAAGCATCAAAGCCTCTCCAGTTCAACAAAGATGCTCTGTGTGTTTTTTGGGGGGTCTGAAAAGGTTTTTTTGGGAGCGCTGTGAGAAAGGTTAAAGTGGGATTAGGAGGCCAACCGGGTTCCTATTAAACGGAAACGTCTCACTGTTCTGGCTGGGTGCGTGTTTACCTGTCTCTCCTCTGAAAGGAATATTGGCCGGGAGCCAGGTAAACGGTGGGGTGGGGTGGGGTGGGGTGGGGTGGGGTGGGGTGGGGTGGGGTGGGGTGATGGGGGAGGGCTTCGCAGGTGCAAGGTTTTATGGCTACAATTCTAAATCATCACTTTCAGTGAAAGTAATCAGTCTATAATCTACCGACACTTCGTAGAAGAACGGACACAACCTCCCTCCCCTCCCCTATTCTTGGCTATCAGTCAAAACTAATCGGTATTCACTGGAAAAGCACGAGGCTCTATTGATTGTGGCTACAAGATTTCCGTCAGTCCCTCCCTCCCTCCCTCTCCACCTCTCTCCCGTCCCACCACACTGCCCCCGCCCGCCCTCTATTCCCCATTCCTCAATAAGCACGGATTTGGTATGTATCTAAGAACATAAGAATTAGGAGCAGGAGTAGGCCATTCAGCCCCTCGAGCCTGCCCCCCGCTATTCAATAAGATCATGGCTGATCTTCCAATCTAACTCCACCTGCTTTATCCTCGCTTTATCCCCGTATCATCTTAATCCCTGTGTCAATAAGAAATCTATCAATCTCAGTCTTGAATATGTTCAAAGACTGAGCATCTACAGCCTTATGGGGTAGAGAATTCTGGTGTATACGGTGAACCTATGGAGTTATGGGTAGCACAGCGGCCCGTGGAAGACATTAATCTACAGTTCTGGAAAGCATTCAATATAGTTTCAGAAGTTTGGACCAGGAAGGGAAAAAGTAGATAATAATCCTTGAATTTGATAATAGCGCTTTTTCACATCTTCTGGACGCCTCAAAGCGCTTCACAGAATATACTGTAAAGTGAATTGACTGTGTATATACATACACATAAGTGGGCGAAACAAGGCAGCCAATTGCGCCACAGCGGTGTCACACAAACAGTCGTGGATGAAGTGACCGCTGTATTACTTTCAATCTTGAGGGATTATTATCAGGAACGTGGAGTAAGTAAGGAAACTTGGCCCAAGGATTCGCCCTGAACCTGCCCGGGAATCGAACCCGGAGAGAACAGACACGGAGGTGAGTGCTCGTGCTCTAACCGCTGAGCCACAAGGACTCCACAGTCAGTGGGAACAATTGCCTCTGAGCAGCGACAGCAGATCGAGTGGAGGCGAGGCGAGGCGAGGCGAGACCCGATGGCAGTCAATTTGGTGGAAAATGATGGCAGGAAACCGAGTGATGGATGGAGTCTCTGTCGGCATTGTGTGCAGGACCAGGAAAGCAGAAACAAAGGAAATGAAAGCTAGAGGAAGCTGCAAACTAAACCAGGGCTCGGAGAGGAACGTACAGGACGAGAAATATAACACCACTCGTTCAGTGGTACAGTGACTGTTGACTCAGTTGAGCTCCTGTAGCTCAGTGGTTGGTTAGAGCACTCGTTTTACAAGCGTGAGAGCTGCGGTTCGAATCCAGGCAGATCAAGGGCGAAACCTTGGGCAGGTTTCCTTATTCCACACGCACACGCACACACGCACACGCACACACACACACACACGCAGACACACACACACGCACACACACACACACACACACACACGCACACGCGCATGCGCACACGCACACGCACACGCACACGCACACACACACACACACACACACACACACACACACACACACACACACACAGACACACACACGCACACGCACACACACACACGTGCCTAATAATAATCCTTCCAAAAAATCCCACAATAATAAAAATTGGTCATTTTCAATCCACGGCTGTTTGTGGGGGGCACGCTGCTGTGCGCAATTGGCTGCCGCGTTTCGCCCACATATTTCGCAGTCAATTGACTTTACAGTACATCCTACGGAGCGCTGTACGCGGACATCTAGAAGACGTGAAAAAAGCGACGGTATCCAACGCCAGGATTGTTATTTATTTTTCAATCGGCGGTTTCTTAAATCGCAGCCTTTCTTAAATAGTTTGAAAGTGGGTTTTTTTTTTCTTCTTCTCAAGAGCCGCCGCAGAAAAACGGCTTCAAAGCGAAGGCTGAGTTTCCAACAATTTGCCAAATTCTGCGCAAACACAGGAAAGTAAACTGAGGCCCAGGTGTGATTTTGCCCCACAGGTGAACTGGCTGATGTAAACAGTTTCCTTTCTCTCATGTGATAAATATTATACTTGTGATTCTATTCTTATTTTGCTCCAAACCCAGAAAGGTTTACCCCCCCCCCCCCCCCCCCCCCCCACCCCACCCCACCCCCCCCCCCAACCCCATCAAGTCATAATCTAACAATAATAATAATCATTAGAATAATAAGAATCCTTGCATTTGATGTGGCGCTTTTCACGTCTTCCACACTGTGTCTCAAAGCGCTTCGCAGAATGCATTGCAAAGTGAATCGACTGTGTATTTTGTGGGCGAAGCGCGGCAGCCAATTGCGCACAGCAGAGTCTCCGCAAACAGTCGTGGATTCAACTGACCAAATGATCATTATTACTATCGTTTTGAAATCTGTCACATTGTCACCCCGAGCAAGAGTTCTGCCTTGAGCAAAGAAAGACAATCCGCCCATGTCCTCTCCCTCTCCCTCACCCTCATCATCACCCCCCCGCTCCCCAACCCCTCACATACACACACACACACACACACACACACCACTACAGACATTGCCTTCTGCAGGACGAGCGCACAACATTACTGAGGGTGTCAAAGGGAAGTGTGTCACCCAGATTGCCTTGACCCCCACCCAACACAAGGCTTTGGGGAGAAGGGGAGTGGGTGGTTAGGGTGGGCAGGGGAGGATGGCAGGGGGGGCGTGGGGGGGGGGGGAGGTAGAAGAAGATTGCCATGGGGGAATAGAGCGAAAAATACATCCGCTCTGTAAAAGCTTTGTGTGAGAGGCTGCCGCGAAGCTGACATCATGTCCTGTCGTATCCCCTACAGAAGTGATAATACTTTTAACAGTTTTAATGGAGATTCCAGGCCCACTTAATAACCCAGCGCCCACGCCAGCTACATTACTGGGTCCGTAGGCAGGCCTGTGCAATCATCCCAAAGTGCCTTGAGAACAGAAGTACACAAGCAGCCATCCACCCTGAGGATCACAGGTGTGTGTATATATGTGTGTGTATATATGTGCATGTGTGTGTGTATGTGTGTAAGCGAGTGTATGTATGTGTGTGCATTTGTTGTGAGTGCGTGATGTGTGTTTGTAGGTGCGCCCGTGTGTGTGCATGCGTATGTATGTGCACGTGTATGTATGTGTGTGCGCTTATGTGTGTGTGCGGGTTTTGGGTGTATGTGTGTGTGTATATGTCTGTGTGTGTATGAGTGTTGTATGTGTGTGTGTGTGTGTATGCGTGTGTGTATGTATGCGTGTGTGTGTGTATGTGTGTGTACATATGTGCAACGTGCCCACCGTCTAAATTGAGAACACACAGGGCTCCAGAATAAGTGCCAAAAAAATCCCGGCAACATCTCAAATATCACAGGGTCCTCGACAGGCTGTAATTCAGCGCAGCTGGATCGCAATTCCAGTTTTGGTCGCCCCCATTCAAAGGCTACGTTGCAGCACAGATATGTTTTCAATGAATAGTTCATAAACAAGCGAAGACTTTTCTTTGTAAATCACAGCAAATGCTTTCTGGCATTTTATTCGAGGGGGAGACAAACAATAAAAGGCACTTATGGCTGCAATTCCTTCCCCTGACGTTCCCCCCTCTCTCTCTCAAAAACTCTGGTTTACACATCTCATTAACATCTCCGAAAATATTACGCAGTCTCTGTCTTATTCTCTCCATAGCAACCCTGCGGGCCTCCAAGTTCTATTATTTCTGCCTTCCCAAACGCACACTGAAATCGTCAGCAGCTGCTCATCAGAAGAGACAGGAAAAAAAAACCCGCTCGATGCTATTTCTTTTTTTTTTTACAAAAAACCCAAAGAGGCCTTCAAAATAAAAATGACTACTGTACAGCGGCGTCTAACATGTAATACAGATGTCGATATTCAAATGTTTGGGTAAAGTCTGATTTCCGTGCAATTCTTGTAGGGGATGCGTATTTAAATAGTAAAATAAAATTCGATAACAGTAAAAAAATCGGTCATCTTCAACTCGCGACTGTTTTTTGGGGGGACGCTTAAGGTGCACAATTGGCTGCCGCGTTTCGCCCACAAAATGTACAGTCAATTCACTTTACGGTGTGTTCTGTTCTGTGGCGCTTTGAGACATCTAGAAGACGTGAAAAGCGCTACATCGAATGCAAGGATTATTATTATTATTACATTTGATAACGCTGCCCCATCTCACCCCATTTTTAAGGGCTATTGATGTCCCTTTTTTGAAAAAAAACAATATAATTTGGTCACTTCAATCCACAACTGTTTGTGGGGACGCTGCTGTGCGCATTTGGCTGCCGCGTTTCACCCACAAAAGCTACGGTCAATTTCTGGAAGAAGTGATAAGACGTGAGAAGCCATATCACCTGCAAGGTTAATTATTATTTATTATTATTGTTAATACTATGTGTGGTACAGGACTGACTGAGTGGAAACAGAATGAAATAATCTAGCAACACACTACCATTCTTTTCAGGCCAAATAGCCCCTCGTTTGGTCTCCGGAAAATAACTCGTGAATACTGGCTGGTCGAATGAGAATATTTTGTTCCTCTGTACTTCCCCTGCGCATAGTACAATTTAACAACTTTGGCAGATCTCTGCAGCACAGAAAACATCAAGGTAAACTTGCTTCTACCTCTTGGGATGTTTAAAGCCCTTTACAACCTCGCCTCACCCTACATCCATGACCTCCTATCCCCTTTACCAACCCGCCCGCCCCTCCTCCCTCCCTCCCTCCTCGTCACCCTGACCCACCATCGGTGGGCGAGCCTTCAGCCTTCAGCTCTGCCCCCCAACCTCTGGAACTCCATCCCTCAGTCCCTCCCTCCTCGCACCCCCCTCTCCCTGGCCTCCTTCAAGTCTCGCCTCAAGACTCTCCTCTTCGATGGACCCATCGGCAACTCCTAACACCCACCCCCGTCCTCAGCTCGGGTTTCAAGCAGTGACTGCACTCCTGATGTGAAAGGCGCTGTACAAGTGTCATTTTGTTGACGCTTCTATCTACCTCATCCACAACCTCAGAATTTCACTCCTAATAAAATCTGGTAATAATCCTGGCATTTGATACAGCGCCCTTTACACATCTTATCGACGCCTCAAAGCGCTTCACAGAATATCCTGTAAAGGGAATCGACTGTGTATTTGTGGGCGAAAAGCGGGCAGCCAATTGCGCTCAGCAGCGTCCCCCACAAACAGTTGTGGATTGAAATGACCAATTTTTATTATTGTGGGGTTTTTTTGGAGGGATTATTAGGTGTGTCTGTCTGTGTGTGTGTGTGTGAGGTAAGGAAACTTCCAAGTTTTTCGCCCTGATCTGCCTGGATTCCAACACAGGTCTGTTCATTTATATATATTTTTTTGGCCCGATTATATTTGAACAGAGAATTACAGCCATCACCTTCCAGAGGTTTACGCAGCTCAACAATGTTTGGGTGGGGGGTGGGGGGTAGTGCACACAGTATTTACTGAACGCTGCCAATGCTGCCTCTGTGTTTCGTGTGGCAAGCTTCATTTTCCACTGGTAGGAATTTCCCCCCCCCCCCGCTTCACATAGCGGACATTCCTGGCAGCACCGGAGGAGACGGCTTCACAATCAACAGGACCAAACGACAGAATTCAAGCTACCCACTCGCCACCTCGCTCTGTTGCCAAATATATTCCGGCTCCTACAGAGTTGGTTGTGGGTGGGTGGGTGGGGGAAATCAGGCAGGATGATTTCACCAATGAAAGGCTTGTGCAAGAGATGTGAGTTGCGCACTGTTTAATTAGAAACACTGGTTAGGGCAGGAGGACAATGGTAACTGTGGGGGCCTGTGTGGCTTGAGGGTCTGTCTGTGCCCTGGACGGACGGACGGACGGAGGAGGGAAAGGGATCAGGCAACAGTTTCAGGGAATCTGCAGAATCCATCATATGTCTTCTAACACAGACAGCGTGTGTGTGTTTTCTAAAAAAAATATGATATTAACTGTCAGTGTCAAATCCTTTTTGGAAAACTTTTGTTGTGCCAAGGATTTTGTGGATTGATCAGCTACAGATGTGCAATTCCTTTACCAACAGTTTGCTTTCCTATCCTCTCCCTACCCCACCCCCTGCCTCACCCCTCTCCTAACCCCCCTCCCCCTTGCACCACCCCCTGCCTCACCCACCTCCCCCAACCCCCTCTCCCTCCCCTCACCCTCTCCCAACCCTCTCCTCTCCCAACCCTCTCCCCCTTAAAGCCCCCCCCACTGCCCAACCACCACCATCACTGTTTCATTACGTTCCCTCCCCCAGTTTCTTTAATAAAAATAATAATAATACCGTAATAACTTTGACTCGAATAAAAAGATGTTTCGTTTTTCGTGGGTTTAGGGTGTTTTTTTGTGGGGTGAAAAAAATCAACGTTTGTTGTGTTTTTTTTAAGGGAACATTGGGGTCCACATGAACGGACTGTGACTTGGCATCGAGAGCCGTGTACTTTCACAGGTTCAGCCAATTCACATAGCGATGAGGTTGCTATAGTTTCCAATAACATAGCAAGAAAGAGCTCACTAAGAGCCAAAAAAAGGTGTATTTCCACCCCCCCCCCCCCCCCACCCCCCACACACACTCCCCTCCTCCACCCCACTTTGGAACTTTTCCCACCGTAGTAGTTCGCGAGCCATTCCTGGCAACGACTTCAAAATGGGTACGTTTAAGGGCAGGTTATTTTCATTTAATGAGATTTTTTTTTAAAACAAGGTGTTTTTTTTCTCTCTCTCTCTCTCTCTCTCTCTCTCTCTCTCTCTCTCTCAGACCTTCAAACAACAACGGAGTTAAAACTTTCGAGTGGGGCCACTATGAGTGGAACTGGCGAGCCCAGATTCCCGTGCCAAATCGCGCCATTTCTACTCTACACTGTTATCGCCCCAAAAGATATACGCTGTATACGTACAGAAAACAAATGCCACAACTATCTTTTTTCAATCCACGGCTGTTTGTGGGGGGGGGGGGGGGGACGCCGCTGTGCGCAATCGGCTGCCGCGTTTCGCCCAAAAAAATACAGTCAATTCACTTTACAATATATTCCGTGAAGCGCTTTGAGACACAGTCTAGAAGACGTGAAAAGCAGCTATGTATCAAATGCAAGGATAATTATTATTATTATATATAATATAATTGTATAGATATATATATACAATTTGAGGCATTAAACTCCCTTTTAAAGAGGACTGCTATTTGGAGATGTTCCCTAACAGCAGCTCAGCTGAATTCAGGGGCTGTAACCATGGGATTGCATTCACCTTCCACACATGTGAATGGAAGAGATTGTTTGATGGGAAATGCGAAACATTCGTTTCAATCTGTTTCAATGGGAACAAAACTTGCATTTAGATTCAAATCAAAGTCGCTCACAGCTCACACACATCAGATGCATTACAGGTTTCCATTTCTGCAAATCCTGGGGTAGGAATGGGACAAGTTGTACTCCAGGAGTTACTGCTAATAATAATAATAATAATAATCATCCTCGCATTTGATATGGCGCTTTTCACATCTTATCGACGTCTCAATGCGCTTCACAGAATAGACTGTAAAGTGAATTGACTGAATATATTTGTGGGCCAAACGCGGCAGTCGATTGCGCACGGCAGCGTCCCCCACAAACAGTCGTGGAATGAAAACGACCATTTTTTATTATTGTGGGGTTTTTTGGACAGATTATTATTAGGCGCGTGTGTGTGTGTGTGTGGGTGTCTGTGGAGTAAGGAAACTTGCCCAAGGTTTCGCCCTGACCTGCCTGGATTCGAACACAGCGCACGAGGTTAGGCGAGCGCTCTAACCACTGAGCTACAGGAGCTCCAGCCGAGCACAGCCTGGCTCATTGGCAGGACTTGGAAGGACAGAACGTTGGTCATTGGAAGGCAGGCATCTCACTCAGCTCTCGTTAGCCCTGCAAGCCAAAGCTGGACAAGCAGTGAGGAAAGCTTGGCCACACAGCGCCCTCGATAGCAAGCTACACATGAGTCCAGCTCCAGTTACCAGTTCGGAGAGGTTGTGGGGGGCGGGGGGTGGGGGTGAACGGCCTTGAAGGTAAGACTCTCCAGAATTAGCTGAACAAGACGCATGCGTCCGGTGAGGATAAGTGCGCTTTACGTTCCAGGAAACATGGCTGGAATTTCTTCGTGCGGTTGGGAATGTATGGAAATCTCAGTTTGGTTCGACCCACACGCCCCACCTCTTTGACGGTCCCATCGGCCGCTCCAAATCCCTCCCATTCCTTCCACCCTCCCTGTCCCCAGCTCGGGTCTGAAACAGTAACTGTCCAACGACTGCTGACGTCCTCCTTACGTGAAAGGCCCTATATACAAGTGTCGTGTTGTTGTTGTTGTGATTCTACGTGTGGTGATGGGTTTCCACGTTGACTGACACACAACTTGACAGACTCATTGTTATTCTGCCGACCGAATACACAGTCACAACACGTTACAGTAAAATCCCAATGGAGCACTTTTAAGATTGGTTCCGGTGCGAAGGACGGCCTATCAAATGCAAAATCCTTAGTTTGTCGCTGTTATAAACGATCTCAACACGTAAACCTTTGTCTCAGAGAGGGTTTGCCTTTGTGCTCAAAGCTCTGTCACCGATAAATAATCGCGTACTTCCTCCCTCGCAGAGCAGAAATCCTAGCTTTTGTGTTGGCTTTTTACCGACAACAATGAATTATTGCTGTAGTAGTATTGATCATTATAATCCTGGCGTTTAATACAACTCATAAAACTCCTCGCCACAGCAAAACACTTAATTTCCTTACTGTAAAGGGCAGCAACTTTGAATTTGGAGGCGAAACGCGGCAGCCGAGTTGCGCACAGCAGATCCCATTCACATCCGCAAAGTGAAATGATTAATTCTTTATCGGTGGGGGGGGGGGGGGGGCGAGTGGGTAGGGTAGTGGGTAGGGGTGGGGGTGGGAGTGTGGGGTGGGGGGGAATTATTAAGAGAGAAACTAACTCCCTCCTCTCTTCAAACGAGTTCCTTTTATAACGTCCACCCGTCCTGAACAGGCCTCAGGTGTCAAGTCTCATCGGCAGTGGGGGGGGGGCGGTGGGGGGCGTTTGCTCTGAGCCCGGTAGACAAAACAGGCACAACCGATTTGTGATCAAAAAGTGGAAGAGACAGCAGGAGACTTACAGAGAGGATGGTGGTTACAATACCAGCGGCACAAAGCACGGCATCGCTGATTGTGTCTCCGTTCTTATAGGGGTACTTGATGCTCTCGTCATTGCAGTAAAATCCTCGCCTATAGGGTTTGATGGTGCTAGTTTCGATAACCAGGAATGGGAGGCCAGCTGATGGAGAGGACGACAACAGATACAGACAGAGAGAGAGCAAGGGTAAGTAACATCGACAAACAAGGGGCTCAGGAGCACAACCGCTTACGACAAAGTAAAGTGTGGCGTCCATCGATCGATCGATCAATCAATCGATCAGTCAATCGATCAAATCAATTAACAGGCAAAAATCGTGGGAGAAAATTTCGGAATTCCACCTTCACCCCCCCCCCCCCCCCCCCCCCCCCCCCACCCACTTCTCCACGTGTTTGCAGCTTAATAATAGTCGTCTGGAATCACCACGTTTATTTTTTTCCAGCGTCCGTAGAACATTCTTACAATTGTCCCCGAAGCAGAGATAGGCCAACGGAGTTTAGAGTTAATAATAATCATATAATAATCCTTCCATGTGATATAGTCCTTTTCCCCGTCTTCTAGACTGAGTCTCAAAGCGCTTCACAGAATACACTGCACTGTCAAGTGAATTGACTGTATTTTTGTGGGCGAAACGCGGCAGCCAATTGCGCCCAGCAGCGTTCCCCCCCCCCACCCCCCACCACACACACACACATACACACAAACAGTCGTGGAATGAAAATGACCAATTTATCATAATTTTTTCTGAGGGATTATTATCGGGCGCGCGTGTGTGTGTGTGTGTGTGTGTGTGTGTGGAGTAAAGGAAACTTGCCCAAGGTTTCGCCCTGACCTGTCGGGAATTGAACCCAGATCTCTTGCTTGTAGTGCTCTAACTACTGAGCTACGGGGCTCCGTAGAGTGCGTACGAGCAGCGAGTATCTGGTTCTAAGCATTGCCACGGCCGGTGGATAGGTTGGCATGCATCTCTCAGGGTGTGAGGCTCGGATTGTCATTCACACACTCATTTTCCCCAGCGTTGTTTGCGTCCATCCATCCATCTGCTTGTTGCTGTGACACATAGCTGTCATCTCGTAATTCACAACCCTAATTAGCTCAACGGGCCTATAGAGGCACTAGACATTAGCATGTGAACAAGCCTGATTAACTGGGCTCAACTCGCGCAGGGTGGAGCTGGTAAAAGGAAAGTTACGCCTGGAGGTGACGAAGACATGTGTGGCTTTCAGCTGTGTGTGTGTGTGTGTGTGTGTGTGGGTGGGGTGTTGACGGAGCCGGGCTGTGTTGTGGAGATGGACTTGCACGGGGCAAGTCAGGGTTGAAACGTTTATAAAGGAGGATTTCCACCGAAGGGTGGGTCAGTAACCAGGGGACATAGATTCAAGATACAGTCATTGGCCAAGAGAGAACCAGAGAGGATACAAAAAGAATTATGTGTGAATTTGTTTTTTAAACACACACACACACACACACACATAGTTATTACGGTCTAGAATACACTGCCTGAAAGGGTTATTGATAAGCGAGGGTGATAAAAGGGTGAAAAAATTTGCAAAGTATGGGAGAAAGAACGGATGGGGGTGGGGGGGCAGGGGGTGGGAGTGGGACTGATCGAGTCAGCATAGGCACAGACAGGGAGTAGGGTAGACTATCGCCGCCCAACTAACTGGTCAGATCGCAAGATCAAAAGTTCCAAAAAAAAATCCTCATTTAATTTTATTTTACATTTCTTGTTCTTTGATAATAATAATCCTGACATTTGATGTAGCGCTTTTCACATCTTATTGACGTCTCAAAGCGCTTCACAGAATATACTGTAAAGTGAATTGACTGTATATTTGAGGGCAAATCCCCACAAACAGTCGTGGATTGAAATGACCAATTTTTAGCATTATTTTTGTTGAAGGATTATTATTAGGTGTGTGTGTGTGTATGTGGAGCAAGGAACTTGCCCAAGGTTTCGCCCTGACCTGCCTGGATTCGAACACAGGTCTCACGCTTGTAAGGCGAGCGCTCTAACCACTGAGCTACGGGAGATTTTGCTCCATTTCTATCCCCTCCACTGCTTAGAACTGCTCCATATAGCCTTGGACGTCCTTGGGATGTGAGAGGCGCCATTACAAATGTAATTTGTCGTCGCTGTGGTTAATATCGCTCGTACAGCAGGGAAGAACAGTTTCCTTTCATCTCCGCCAACTGGGTTCAGCTCTCAGACTCTGAAGACAACAAGTCTCCTCTCCCTCATTAGGGGTTGTTTTAGATGGAATGAGTTTTGGCAACCCTCTCAGGTTCTCACACACACACACTCTCTCTCTCTCTCTCTCTCTTCCTGAGAATGTTCCCACAAAATAGAGTTGCCGATGGGTCCATCGAAGAGGTGGGAGTCTCGAGGCGGGACTTCTGGGGTCTTTAAACTAACCTGTTTATTCAGTGACTCTGAGCTAACCAAACGCGTTCCATTTTCCTAGCTCTAACCAGGAGACAATCAAATAGCCGTTTGAGATCATTGTAAGAATGTCTTATGACGCTGCTTAAAATACGCCAGGCACAGTCTTTCACGTGGGAGTAACATACAGCCCAGAATCGGGGGGGAGAGAGAGAAACAGAAGCAAGCGCAGCTGGGAACAGGAGAGAGGAGAGCCATTCAACCTTCCAGGTGAATGATAACTCATTCGTTCAGGTTAACTCGCTTTCCTCCCCCACTCTCTGTCTCTGTCTCTCTCTCTCTCTCCGTAGATGCTGCCTGATCCCGCTGAGTGATTCCCAGCCGTTTCGGTTCCTGTTTTCAGAATTCCCAGCGTTTGCGGAGATGTCGCCTGCTCGCTCCAACAGATTTCGGAGGGGCGGGTTTGAGTTGGGGAAGACGCCACATTCTACCTTGTCCCAGCTGGGCTGTGCACCAGCAGATATAAACTTACACAAGCAATTGGCAGCACTACTCCCACTGCTAAGAGCATGAAGTTGGGTATCACACTTCTCTTAGAGCTGTACTTGATGCTGTCGTCATTGCAGTAAAACCCTCTTTGATAGGGAGAGATGCCTGCCATATTTATGACGGCAGCTGGAAGGATAACTGCACAGAACAAAGAAATAAACGTAAAAGGTTACAAATCTTACCGGTCAGATTCCAATCGGACAAATGAGCGAGTGGGAGGGAGGGAGGGAGGGAGGGAGGGAGGGAGGGAGGGAGGGAGGGAGGGAGGGAGGGAGGGAGGGAGGGAGGGAGGGAGGGAGGGAGGGAGGGAGGGAGGGAGGGAGGGAGGGAGGGAGGGAGGGAGGGAGGGAGGGAGGGAGGGAGGGAGGGAGGGAGGGAGGGAGGGAGGGAGGGAGGGAGGGAGGGAGGGAGGGAGGGAGGGAGAGACCTGTTCAGATTGGATTTGGAACTACTGTACTACCGGACATGCTTTTAAACTTCTTTCAATTCAATTTTTTAAATTAGAATACAGCCAGCGATTTAATTCCTGAATAGAATCTGTTTGTCGGCAATTCACAAAACAAAATTCAAAGGCCCAGTATCATCGTGGTTTGTGTTTAAAAAAAATTCACTGAAATAATAATAATAATATTAATGTTGAAATTTAATTTATTGAAGGTTGTCAAAAAGTTTCCGATGATCACAGGCTCTTTACCACTCTTCGGTGAGTCCAAAACTAGAGGGCGTGAATATAAGATAGTCAGTGATAATCTAACGGTGAGTTTGGGGGCAAATTCTTTATCCAGAATTGGACTCGCTGCCCCACAAACTGTGGTTAAAGCCAAAGGCATCAATATATTAAGAGGAAACATAGGGAGAGGGAATAGTGGTGAGGGGGGGGAGGTGTGTGTGGAATATATACCCCAGCATGGACTAGTTATAATAAATAATAATCCTTGCATTTGATATAGCGCTTTTCACATCTTATCGGCGTCTCAAAGCGCTTCACAGGATATACTGTAAAGTGAATTAACTGTCTATTTGTGGGCGAAACACGGCAGCCAATTGCGCACAGCAATGTCCCAAAACACAGTCGTGGATTGAAAATGACCAATTTTATTATTGTGGGTTTTTTTGGATGGATTATTATTAGGCGAAACTCGCCCAAGGTTTCGCCCTGACCTGCCTGGATTCGAACACAGGTCTCATGCTTGTAAGGCGAGTGCTCTAACCACTGAGCTACAAGAGCTCACTTAGTTGGGTCAAATGACCCCTTTCCATGCTGTATCACTCAATGTTACTGTTTAATACTTATCGTGTGTGTGTGTGTGTGTGTGTGTGTATGTGTGTGTGTGGTGGGGGGTGGGTGGGGGTGGAGAATGATAGCTGAGTATTCATGCCATTCAATGTCTGTCACAGAGGTAGGGATGAAAAGGGCCCTTCAGCCCATTTGATCTCATCCTTCCCCCAAAAAGCCTGGGCTGCCCGCAAATAAAGCTGCAGTTTTCCCTGGAGAAGAAGCGGTTTTGATGTTACTGAGCCTTTATGAGAGAGAATCACAACACACACACACACACTGACACACACACACACACACACTGACACACAGTACATTATCATCACAGAGTTTATCGTAAAAACAACGAGAGCTGCCACTGTTCCTTGGTGAAAGCACATCTTTATAATTAGGGAATAAAATACTGTTAACTGGACAGTCAACTAATAATAATAATGATCCTGGCATTTGATGTCGGGCTTTTCACGTCTGATCGACGTCTCAAAGCTCTTCACAGAATACACTGTAAAGTGAACTGACTGTATGTATATTTGTGGGCGAAACGCGGCAGCCAATCGCGCACGGCAGCGTCCCCCCCCCCCCACACACACAAACAGTCGTGGGTTGAAACGACCGATTTTATTATTGTTGTTATTTTTGAGGGATTATTATCAGGCGCGTGTGTGTGTGTGTGTGTGTAATAAGGAATCAATGTCAGTTCCCCTCCTCACTTGTTATATTTATCGGTACAGTGAATGCAAGTGTGAGAGGTGGGGGGGGGGGGGGGGGAGGGGAGTGGGGGGGGGGGGGGGGGCTATGGACACACACATATCTAACCTCACCTAACCAGGAGCACAGAGGATCAGCAACACACTGGAACCAATCAATGTGGAAGCAAGATGGGAATTGGCTAAAACCTTTTCCAACACGAAACAATCATTGTAGATGTGAGTTTCAATTAAACGTTTCTGATTAGAAGCACACAGAACGCTGACTGTCGATGATGCAGTTTGTGTGTGTGTCCGTGAGTGAACGTGGGTGGGTGTTTGTGTGTGTGTGTGTGTGTGTGTACGCGTACGTATGTGTTTGTGTGGATGTCTGTGCCTGTACATGTGGTGGATGGGGTGAGGGTTGCAGGCTCCACAGGCATCAAATAGCAACGTAACCTTGGACCCCCAAAAGACTGTCAGAGGTAGCAATAACATAGATGTTTTGTTTCTTTTTCTTTGAACAATACCTTCATTTAGAGGATTTATTGCCCTCTCCCCCCAAGCCCCCCCCCCCCCCCACCCACCCACCCTCCCCCACCTCCGCGGCAAATAGCTTACAGACCCCGAGCTGCTAAGGTGTGGTACACATGGTTAATTTCCAGGCTTCACAATTTGGGTTTATATTAAAAAAAAACTTTTTTTTAACACAGTTGATTGAATGGGGCCCCCTGATTTACATGGTTATCCATCAGGATTCACCGCTCTGTTATAAATAGCTCTCCCACCAACAAACAACAACAACAACAAAGACATGCACAGAGCGCCTCTCACATCGGGAGGATGTCCCATGGGCGCCGAACAGGCAGAGGTCGGGACTCGAGAACGCGCAGGGGTAGGGGAGAAAGTTAGGCGGGGAGGGAGAGAGTTGGGAGGGGAAGGAGAGAGGGGGGGGGGGGGGGGAGGAGAAGGGGGGAGAGGTGGGAGGGGAGGGAGAGAGTTGGGAGAGGGAGGGAGAGAGGGGGGAGGAGAAGGGGGGAGAGGTGGGAGGGGAGCGAGAGAGTTGGGAGGAGAAGGAGGGAGAGGTGGGAGGCGAGAGAGGGAGGAGGAGAAGGAGAGAGGTGGGAGGGGAGGGAGAGAGTTGGGAGGGTGGA
>CM068749.1:22557657-22610348 GCA_035084275.1 Hydrolagus colliei | reverse complement strand
TTCATCATCTCACAAACAAGAAAACAAAACGAGAGTTTTGTTTTCTAAAAAAAGAAATGAAGAAACCGTTTCTTGGCCAGGCTACTTGTTTCGCATTCAGTAGCAAACAACAACAACTACAACAACTACAACTTGCACTTACACAGCACCCTCCACACTGTAGCGTCTCAGAGCGCTTAACAACGGCAGATCCTGACTCCGAGCTGGGGGGGGGGTGGGATGGCGGGGGGGTGGGGGGGGTTCTGTTGGGAGGAAAGCGACTGTAAATGCACTGTCGAAAAGAAAGGTCGGAAAGAAAATGGGAGAAGAGAGGGGGGCATGGCGGGGGGGATTGAAGGAGATTGATCCAGAGTTTTGGTGGTGGGGGGGGTGGGGTGGGGGGGTTAGCGATTAGGGTTATGGGATGTCTGTCGCAAAGAGTATCAGGGGCCGCCCGCAGATCAGATCTCTGTGAGGAGAGTTCTTCTGCCAACGGTTGTCAACAGAGAGTTTGAGAATAAGTTGTACCAGCGTAGGAGTCATGGCAGTGCCTCTCCAGATCACGGTAAGCCATCCCAAACTGCAAGCCATCCATTGAAAAGATGAGCCGGCGAAGACCACTCTGTAATATTGGGATGGGAGTTGGGTGAAAGGGTTGTCTCTCTTTCTCTCTCTCCACCCCCCTCTCTCTCCCCCCCCCCCCCCTCCCTCTCTCTCTCCCCCCCCACCTCTCTCCCTCTCCCTCTCCCTGGTTTATGTATCTGACCTATTTGGCACATCCTCCTGAAATCAAAGCCGCAAGTCAGAAACTGGTGTGAATTATTCATCAGCTGGATTCGCAAATTTGCGACTCGTGACACTGAACAAGGGAAAGTCACGTTGACCTCATGGTGTAAAGCGTGTGGTCTGGAAATCATTCAAACTTCATCCCTCCAGTATTTGCAGAGTCTCTCTCCACTTTCTTACAGGCCGGGGATTCGCTTTTGTCTCTCTTAAATTGTGCCAGCGGGAATCGATGTAAAGGAATCCTGAAGGCGGAATCAATCGCGAGACTTCAAAGCGGGGGAGATAAGACGGAGAGGTACAGAGAGGGGCACGGAGAAAGGGCAAGACATTGGGAGTTGAAAGGATCTGCCGGTAAACCGGTGGAACAGGCTTGATGGGCTGAATGGCCTCCTCCCGTTTCTCTCGTTTCCTCCGAGCACGGCCTCATACTGAATTCATTAAGCTCCCGTACTTCATTTACAACAACGACGACAACAAAATTGCACTTGTATAGAGCCATTCACGTACAAACGCACGGCCAAGCCAACACGTCAACATTATCTACACAGTTAAGATCTCATTTGTGAAATACGACACTGTAATAATGTGAGTTCTTTCAGAACCAAGCAATTTAAATTCCACCCAGAGAGCAACAGCCTCTTTTTAAAGAGTTTTTTTTTGTTGCATTTGGGAGTACTGTATGCATTAGTGAATCTCAGCCTTGCCTCACCCCACTTTTCAAAATTCCACTCAAGACAGGACTAAAACAGCAACAGAAGTAGGTTTCGTGGCAACTGATCTATAGACCCAGAATCTCCTCCGCGACGTTGTTTTCAGCTCGGAGGTTGGATGCAGTGTCGGGGTTCGCTAAAGTCTCCTAACTTTCAAATTCTACCGAACAGTTTTTGCCATAAAACAAGGCAAACAATTACCCGCCAATTAGCTCTGAGTACTACGGAAATAGGCCGAGCAATAAAGTTTCACATTTCAGAGATAGACTGGCTGCACTCGGCTGCAAGCTCGACTTCATTGACTAAAACCCAAACCTTGCAAAGTCTCGGGAAAATCATTCCAGATGTCACTCGGGGCTCTGAGGCCATTGGCCATGAGGAATCCGAGACATTTGAATCCAGACTCCATCCCTTCCCCCCCCACCCACTCACTCACCCACTCACTCACCCACTCACTCCATTCCCACGAAAGTAAATAACAACAACAAACAAAACAAAAAACAACCACGTCATTACATTTGCGAAGCGCCTTTCACGTCGGGGGGGCGGCCCAAGGCGCTGAAATAAGTGAAGCTATCGGAAGCAGAGCGGATCTCAAAGCATTTTACTAATTCGAGAGTAGGTTTTGGAAATTCCAGTGATAATGTGCATCTAAGTAAATCGAGCAGCCTGTTTGCACACGGTAATGTTCCCACAACAGCCAGGGGCGGGTGGGGGGGGGGGGGGGGGGGGGGGGGGGGGTGTAAAGACTAATTTAATTGGGCGATTGTTAGCCAGGAGAAATGCCTTTCTTATTCTAAATAGCATTGTGTGTCCTTTAACACCCACCTGAACAGGCCCTCAGTTTAACCTCTCGTCCAATGCAGCAATATCCCAGTGTTAGCCGATGAGCTCAATGACCCAACATCGAGCTCGAACCCACAGACTTCTGACTCAAAGGCCAGAGGGCTAAATAAAAACCATGAGAAGTACAATAATAGCTTTGGGACAGTTTAGTCCATTTTTACTTTTTACATTAAAAGAAAACACAGGCTAGTTAACTTGTGTGACTTCATCTCTCATTATTCTTAAAACATCCAGTAGCTGGTAAGCGCTTTGTGGAGCTCCTGTAGCTCAACAACAACTTTGAATTATATAGCGCCCTCACTCACTCCACGCCGGACGGCGTCTCATTTGACCCAACTAATTGAGCTCCTGTAGCTCAGTGGTTAGAGCGCTCGCCTTACAAGAGTGAGACCTGTGTTCGAATCCAGGCAGATCAGGGTGAAACCTTGGGCAAGTTTCCTTACTCCACACACACACACACACCCACACCCACACACCTAATAATAATCCCTCCCAAAAAAAACACAATAAAATTGGTCATTTTCAACCCACGACTGTTTGTGGGGGACGCTGCTGTGCGCAATTGGCTGCCGCGTTTCGCCCGCAAATATATACAGTCAATTCACTTTACAGTATATTCTGCGAAGCGCTTTGAGACGTCGATAAGATGTGAAAAGCATGATATCAAATACAAGGATTATTATTATGATTATTATTATTAGAGTTGGTCATATTAAGAGGCATTTGCGTTAAGACCTAATTGAGAGTTGGCCTCAGCCTTAAACGTGGTCGTCAGTGTCAACGGTTGGTTTGTAACACGCACATCAGTTTCCTCAATGATTCAATGAAAAGGGTTAGCTGCAGGGCGTTGAAAAAAAACAAATCACTGGGGTCTGTGGTCCAGATAACGTTACTTTTTTTGTGCCAGTTGAATAATTGTGAGTCAATCCGCTTTACCGTATATCCTGCAAAGCGTTTTGAGACATCTTGAAGACGTGATAAGGCATAGCTATGTCAAATGCAAGGGATGAGGATTATGATTATGACGCGAAACACTCTAGGCAAGTGTAATTGTGTCGTCGTTGTTATTACACCACCTCAGTTGGTGCTGAAAGACACTATATCAAATGCAAGGATGATTATTATTATTATTACTATTTGAGATATGCATCCAATATGAAAGGCAAAATACCGCAGATGCTGGAAATCTGGGTCGTGGACCCAAAACGTTGACTCACTTTTCCTTTCTCCATAGATGCTGCCTGACCTGCTAAGTGCTCCCAGCCATTTCTGTATTTGTTCCGTTCGCGGAAGGCACTGTTTTGAGTGCGAGAGACGGAAATCTGCCAACTTGACTTGTTCCACGAGGTTCCTCCTCAAGGACTGAGATTCCTGGTTCATTGTGACTGAGGTGTTTGACGAGAAGATTCCCTTTCTGAACACATCAAGTCGTTTGATGGAATTGCGAAGCTGTTTAAGGCCCTCTTAAACACCTCAAGTCGAACAGCTAGCTTAGACACGTTACTGTCGTGGCTCCTTCTGTCCAACCCCAACCAACCAACCGACTGTCTACACCATAGCCATCTCTCTGTACCTTATTCTACCTTAGTTACGGTCTCCTTCGGAGTCTATCAGATTGGCCCACACATTGAAAGGTTATGTTGAGGCTGAGACATTAGAATGCAAAGAGTTGGGAGGGAGTGAATCTGGAGCTCTGGCCAATGTGGATGGAGTCTTACAGCCTAGTGGTTAGAGCGCTCACCTCACAAGCAAGAGACCCCGGGTTAGATTCCCGGCAGGGGGGACGAAACCTTGGACAAGTTTTGTTACTCCACACGCCTGATAATAATCCCTCCAAGAAAAAGGAACAATAATAAATTGGTCAATTCAATCTACGACTGTTTGTCTACTGTGCGCAATTGGCTGCCGCGTTTCACCCACAAATATATACAGTCAATTCTCTTTATGGTATATTCTGTGAAGCGCTTTGAGACGTTAGAAGACGTGAAGAGCGCTGTATCAAATGCAATGTTTACAATTATTATGATTATTAATGCAGCCTACTGATTGCTAGCAAGAGATTGAAGTAAATTCATGTGATTTCATGTCTGCGTACATGTTCTCATTTGGGTGTGTTATATTTTTATGAGCACATTCTGTTCATAAAAACAACTTGCGTTTCGGGAAAAGCATTCGCACGGGGACTGATAAAGGTTCCCGTTAAAACGGGGAGTCTGTCCCGAAACGCCTTCATTGAAAAAAAATACTCCTGCAATTTTAAGCAGAGAGAACCCTGAGTGCTTCTCAGTAAACTGACACTGGGAAAATGCAGTATGAAAGTGCTTTGCTACTCAAGGAGATCAATGGGCTTGAGAGTAAATGGAAACTCTTAAAAACTAATGGGACTATCCACCAATTTTAGGGGACAGGGTCCCAGACGATAAGGAGTATCCTCGTAGATGTTAGCCATACCCTTCCACTTGGTCTACACCGGAGGAATGCTCTCGTGATTGAAATGTTCAAACCAACTTCAAAGGGCATGTCGATAGAGGGACGGCCCAACCAAACTAGCTTTCATCACGGAGCTTGTTATCATCCTGATAACGGCTTCCAACCAATCAGTGATTGTTCAATGGCAGCTATGATGTTGTGCAGTGTTAATTTAACAGCTGCATTATTGCCTTTAATGCTGTTTCCCCTCTCATTCCCATCCCCCCCCAGCCCACACACCCACTCCACACACACCCAACCCTCCATTCTCTCCTCTCAGAAATCAATCCCACTGCCGTCCTCTCTCCCCATAGTCCTGCAAACCTGTCCTCCCTAAATAACTATATACAGTACTTCATAATCATAATAATAATACTTGCATTTGACATAGCACTTTTCAGGTCTTCTAGACGTCTCAAAGCGCTTCACAGGAAGTACTGTAAATTGAATTGACTTGTATATTCGTGGGCGAAACGCGGCAGCCAATTGCGCACAGCAGCGTCCCCCACAAACAGTCTGGCTTCTCTCTTAAACGTTGTTATAATTGGTTTATAATAAACATTTGTAATGTTGTAACCAATGAAAAAAAAATTATGGTTAAAAGTGAGCGAAGGAAACGTGGGTGTTTCTGCCAGTGGGGGGGGGAAAAAAAACCAAGAGGCCATTGGAGTGAACTGTTATGACAAGACATCGCTTGCAGTCAGTTAACTAATACCCATTCTCAACAGTGAGTTGGTCTTTCAGACAGAAGCTCTTTTGAAGAGCGCTTTGTTTTTGTTTTGGGGGTGGGAGAAAAAAGTGGCGATGGGGGAGTGGAATGGTTGATTGCAAATATCGACGGGATCTGCTGTTGACTTAGCTCAGAAGAAGAACAGGTGGACGTGAAACAAATAATTTTTCCCAACAATGATTCATTGATGGATTGGGTTGGAGACAGTTTGGCATTCAATGGTGTAGGCTTCAGAAAACTCATGTTAAAAAATCCTTCCAAGAGTGTCTTTAACTGCACGGAAACACATACCCCACTGATCGATACACTTCCGCCGCCCGCCCCCACCCAAAAAAAAAACTTGGAAGAAATTTCAGTTTGCAGTCATTCAAAAGCCAGGGAAAGTTTGCTGATTTTACTAATGAATGTCAAGTCATTGGATCACACAGGATTTAATACAACACACTGCCTTGGAAACTGTGTCACTGGGTTCCCTGAGTTTAACAGAGCTAGAAATGTAAACAGAATCCTGGGCTTAGTGCACTCTCAGAACGTAATGAAACATTTCGTCCAAACACTGTCAAAACACAAACCGGCGATGGTAACCTTTGGGATCTCGTTTAGATTAGAGGTGCCTTTCGATTCCCCAATCGCTGTGTGTGCTGATAAGTTAGTGGTCGGCTATTGGCAGAGAAACTGTTTAACACCAGCTCTTTCACAGGAACGGGGGCGATACATCAGGGAAGGGCAGTGGTGGGGTGGTGGTGGTGGTGTGGGTAGGACAGAGTTAAGGAGAGCAATTGTGAGTTGGTCAAGCAGGCTTTACAAACAGGAATTTTACTCCTAGCAGATGTGTGTGTACATGGGTGTGTGTGTGTGTGTGTGATTTTTAAAGGCATTATACAGGCTGGGTTTTTTTTAAGCGGGGATAATTCCAATCTTACAATCGGGTGATCCTATTAGTCGGATCACAGATAATAATTCCCGCGCGAGAGTCCGCGTTTAAATGGTTTACTTCACGCGCAGTAGAAAAAAAACCCCCAATGTTGTCTATGATTGTACATAGTGTTTAAAAGATTGTAACTCGAGTTACAGGCGCATTCCAACACAGCAGCGAGTTACCAAACAGCTGCTGCCAGATCATTGGGGCACTGGACTGGGATAGGGTTGGGGGGTTTCAGAGTAGAGCGAGGCACCCCACTGCCCCCCGCCCCCCCCCCCCCCACCCCCCACTCCCACCCAGCAAGCGAACCCACCCCGATCCAAGCCATGGCGTGTCCGCGTAGCTGTTTAACGGACTCCTGCTGACAAGACAGCGCAGTAACCCTTTGCATGCCAGATATCATGTGCAAAATTCCTCGAGCTCCAATGAGTTTAGCCATTGCGTTCCATCGGCAACAACCGATCTTTCGGATCTTCTGGTAAGAGGGCGGGTTACAGGGAGGCGACCGTAGAGCTCCTTGAATAAGCAACGTAATAATTGGGAGCCCACGTCTGTTTTGATACCAGACTGATCCCTCAAGAACCACCCCCCCCCCCCCCCCCCTCAAACAAAAATGATAAATTGGGTCACTTCAATCCACTGACTGTTTGTGGGGGGTGGGGGGGGGGGGTCGCAATTGGCTGCCGTGTTTCGCCCCACAATGATATACAGTAGAATTCACTTCACGGTACATTCTGCTGAGCGCTTTAAGACGTCTAGAAGACGTGCAAAAGGCGCCGCGTCAAAAGGCGCGGATTATGTTATTGTATTAACAACCCGCGTTAATTTATACACCTCCCCTCGCGTGGGCTAGAGTTCCCGGAGCGGTGGACAGTGCGCGGAGGCTTGACTCAGAGCCACGGGGAGAGGCGACTGTACGCACGATCAAAACTAAAGGACTTTAGGGAGGATTGAAAAGTGGAGCGAGGGAGCGAGGGAGGGAGGGAGGGGGAGGGCAAGGGCAAGGCGGAGGTTTCTTGAGGGAGAGAGCGCCAGAGTTTCGGGCAGGAGTGGCTGATAAGAGGCTAGTATCAGGTGCAATGCCATCGCCGCTTTATCCCCTCAAATGTTCATCCTAAATCCCACCACTTATGATTCGAATCCCACGGGGGGGGGGGGGGGGCTACAGTTGCTACTGCTAATCAATGGCTGAGCATACGGAGTAATCAAAACTCTTTAATAAAATATGTCTCATTCTGAGCAGGCTAAAGGTTGGATCAATGAACACAGTTGTGAAATCTTAGCTGTTCCAAAGGGTTGGCTCCCCTCCCTATTTGCTCCCTGTTTACTATCCATTGAATTAAAGAAGTTTGCAATATTTACTAGTAGTATTTAAGGATCGTAACGTTTGTATGTGTGTGTATATAACAAAGGTTCTTTTAACTTGTAAACATTTATACAAGTTTTTCCCAATGGGGAGGTGGGGGGGGGGGGGGGGGGGGAGGCGGTAATAATCGCTTAAAAATAATATCGCTCAATCCACGACTGTTTGTGGGGACGCTGCTATGCGCAATTGGCTGCTGCATTTTATCCACAAGACATACATACAGTCAATTCACTTTACGGTATATTCTGTGAAGCGCTTTGAGACGTCTCGAAGACATGATAAGGCGCTGTCTCAAATGCAAGTTTTTCTTAAAAATGAATTAGTATTATTATTGTATACTACAGGCGAAAGTCGAATGAGACTAGCGGACATCTGGTTCTGGCTGGGAATATTACATTGTCAACATTTTTCAAACTTAGCAGTGACCCGAATATGACAAGGACAAATCGATTTAATATATACACTGTAATTCAACAGACTTGCACAACACCGTACACCGCATAAACTTGATGCAAGTCCACAACACACTCAAGAGATTAAATAATTATTGTTTTCTGAGCTGCAGTGGCTAATGATTTCATATCCAGCTGCCTCATCTTGCTTTGTTTCCCAGTGAATATGCATCCTTCTGACTTAGTAACTTGTGAACAGTGTGTGTAACTTGTGAACAGTGTTCACAAGTTACACACACACACCAGTTATGTAATTGCCTACACACACACACATATATATATACACACACACAAATAAAACACCAGTTGCTTTTAGGTTTGGGAAGACCTAAACATTTTACTTTGATCTTTTAAAATATGAACATTTTATATTATATTTTAAATTGTATATTATAAAGTTTTCTTCAGTGCTTTGTATTTGAACAAGTGGCAATTCTTGCACCTATGTCCCATTGACAAGATGTAAACACTACACACACACACATACTCTCTCTCTCACACACACTCACACACACACAGCATGCATTACTACTGTGGATCACTTTTGTTTCAGCAAAGAATGTACTCACCAAGTATTAGACAAAAGAGATCCAGGCAGATCAACATGACTTTCTTGTGATCCTTGGTGTTCAGAGTTGGAGTCCCACCATTTCTGTTGTCAGCAGGCATTGCTTTGTCGTATTTGTAGTTCTGCATCTGTAGTACTGTTGTAAGAAAAATCCCTAGTCGAAATGCGACTGAAATCTGTAGCTTCTCTCCCCCTTTCTCACTCTTTTTTTTTTGCTTCTCTCTAGTTTTTTTCCTGCAGCTTTTTTTTGGGGGTTCTTGGATGGACAATTTCAGCACAGAGATTAGTTTCTCTCCCCACTTCTTTTTTTCTCCCTCTCTCTGTCTGTCTGTCTGTGTCTTTTTGGGGGGCAAAAAAAACAACAGTGCGTGGGGGGAGAGACAGAAACTCAACAGTCTGCGACAAGTCAACTTCAGCCAAATGTTGGTGGTGATAAACCTGAGGGGTTTATTTTCTTCCTTTGCATCTGCAGAATGAATGAGAGATCTCACTTGAAAAGAAGGAGTGAGGGAGGGAGGGAAGGGAATGAGTGAGTGAGGAAGGGAAGGGAAAAGAGAAGAGAAATTCCTGTTCACAAGACTCAACTCAGCACTGAAGTGATGCCTTCTCTCTCTCTCTCTCTCTCCCTTACTGTGTTTGCAAAAGGCTTTGGGCTCCTGTTTTATCCCTGGAACTCCTCTGCAATATAAGTAACCCACTTGGATGTGTTGCCAGAGAGTATCAGCCCCTTTTTTCCCCTGACGAGGCTGATTTGCAAACTTCTGAGATTTTAGAGGCTAATAGTGCCTCCAGTGTTCACTGGGGGGAAATGAAAGTGGGGGTTGGGAGTGGGGATGGTTAAGGGAAAGTCCTCTTAAAAGGCTTCGGGTCTGACTGATTTTTAAACTAAACCCTGTTATTAAAGTTTTTAAAAAATCACACCTGAACTATGGGAGTTAGCTTTCATTTAAAAAAAAATTTAGAAAAATTATTTTAATGAGCATATGATGAAATCCCCAGGCTTTTGGCTGCAAATTGGCTGCTGTGTTTTGCCCACAAACCATCATCGTAATAATAATAATTATACATAATAATCCTTGCAATTTGATGCAGCGCCTTTTCACGTCTTCTAGACGTCTCAAAGCGCTTCACACAGTATACTGTAAAGTCAATTGACTGTGTATATTTGGGGGCGAAACGCGGCAGCCGATTGCGCACAGCAGCGTCCCCCGCAAACGGCCGTGGATGAAAATGACTAATTTATTATTGTTTTTTTTCTGAGGGATTATCATTAGGCGCGTGTGTGTGTGGAGTAAGGAAATTTGCCTAAGGTTTCGCCCTGACCTGCCTGGAATTGAACCCAGGGTCTCTGTCTCTTGTAAGGCGAGCGCTCTAACCACTGAGCTACAGGACTCCACAAATATACAGTCAATGTGCAAAATGTACAGTCACTCCACTTGACAGTGTGTTCTGTGAAGCGGTCTGAGTTTTCTTGAAGGTGTGATAAGGCGCTATATCAAATGCAAGGATTAGTATTATTATTCATTTGCATACGTCTGCTCCCCACAAACACACACAAATACTCTTCTAGGTTGAAAAGGGTGGGGTATATTTGTTCCTGTAGCATTTTGTTTTTCACGTAGCGTACAATGGTTCCAGCAAACATGGCTTCCTGTAAAATCTCCCCATGAAAATATTGGCAGGAGATAATTAAAAGATGTCCTTTAATCCATCCATCAGTAGGCGTATGGTATGCAGTTAAACAGAAGCACTCCTTCTAAATCTGTCTTTGATTCAGATCTAATCTAATTACTGTACAATAACCCTTGAATTTGATATAGTGTGGATCACAGTGTTGAAACATCTCAAAGCAGTGATGGAAACTACTGCTGTAAGGTGTAGTGACTGCGTATTTGTAGGCCAACACAGCAGCCAATTTGCACACCAACAGCCATAAAATGTGTGACCCATTTTATTTGGGGGAATTGCTGGACGGGAATAAAATTCCTTTCTGTTTTGGAAGTGTACCACGGGACCTTTAATGCCAATAACAATCCTTGCATTTGATACAGTGCTTTTCACATCTTCTAGACGTCTCAAAGCGCTTCACAGAATACACTGTAAAGTGAATCAACTGTTTACTTGTGGGCGATAGGCGGCAGCCAATTGCGCACAGGAGCGTCCCCCCCCACAAACAGTCGTGGATTGAAATGACCAATTTTATTATTGTGGTTTTGATTTGGATGGATTATTATTAGGCGTGCGTGTGTGTGTGTGTGTGTGTACATGTGACAAGTACAGCAAAGATGCTTCAATCTCCCTCAAAGCCTCAACGTAGGGTTTGAATGCACAACCTTTGCTGATTTGTTAGTGTGCAGGTTCTAACCTGGAATAACGGTGATCGCTGTGCGGAGAAGATTATTATAATAATAATAATAATCCTTGCATTTGATATAGCGTTTTTCGCGTCTTCTGGATGTCTCAAAGCGCTTCACAGAGTGTACTGTAAAGTGAATTGACTGTATATTTGTGTGGGGCGATTGTGCACGAGGGAGCTTTGAAACAATTCCTTCTAGAGCTTAAAATTCCGAGATCTCGGAGTGATTACGGGGACCCAAATGATGTAACTATTGGAAGGTAACCTCCTAATATCACCCAGACCATACACGCTCAACATCTGAGTCGAGAAAGACCCTGCGAAATTTCTCCTTATACTCAAAAAAAACAAATAAAGCTCAAAGGAAGGTAACAAGGAAACAATCCCTCACTTGTGAATCACCCCGAGAGGTAAAAACAGGTCAAATAGAGACCTTTGAAATGAAACCTAAATTTTTAAAAAGTGCTACTTGAAAACAGCTACTTATTACTGTATAAATACGAGATGGCGGCACATTCTGAAACACATGTCGAATCCGAACGCTGTTTAATAAACTCAGTTTCTATCTTGTCAGCCAAAGCCATGAGTGGAACTCGGAATATCAGAAATACAAGTTACAGCCAGCAGTGTCCGCAGTCTGTAACGCTTGAAGCAGTATAGTGTAGATCAGAGGCGAAAAAACTGGATTTATATTTCCCCCAATTCTAAATCAACTCTCGCCAAGGGCTGGGTTAGAGTAAGTAAGAGCGTGAGGAGAGCTCAAATAACTCATAACTTTTTTTTCTTTCCTCAAAAAACTTCACTAAACGGTTAAAAATAGTCTTTTAAATAGACTTGGTTAAGTCAAGAATTTTTAAGGGGCTATTTTTGGATCGAGGCCAATTCAATTCACACCACCTGCACTTACAGTGTAAAGCGGTATAAATTGATGTTCAGACTGAGGAGGTATTATTTTTTGAGTAGGGGGGAGGTGGGGGAGGGGTGGGTAGGGGTGGGGGGGGAGTTGGCGCTGGCAGGCCAAGCGCCCAAATGTGAACCGTTTCAGAAATCACACGGCTCGCAACGAGAATTATTCTCCTAGGTGTTTTTTTTTTTTCCTCGCAGCGATTTTGATGCGGTTTTGATGGTAAATCTCTGTGAAAAGTCGAGCGTTTAGGAAACTCTCCGAAGGTCCCCTTTGAAAGCTTTATTTTTTTTTGTTTGTATTTAATTTTCCCTGTGTTGCCCATTCCCGACATAAGCCTGCCAGATCATTCACTTTACAGCTTTATTAGAAATTACAAGGATTGCTTTGGCAGATGTTAATGTTATAGAAATTGGGCAGGCCTCATTTTGACAGCTGCAAAGAACATTTAGTACTCAAAGGATTAACTTACTTTGCCCAAGTTACTGTACAAGGTCTCTTAGTTCTCTACGTTTGCAATATTATAATGCGTTGCACATTGGGTAAGGACTGACAATTTCACTGACATCTGGTACTGAGTGGCTTGTATCTCTATCAACTCCCAATACACACTGTCATAGTAATATTTTTCGTGTTAGGTTAGGCCGGGAGAGAGAGAGAGATGGAGAGAGACAGACAGAGAGAAAACTGGTGCTTTCTCTCTCTCTCTCAAGCACACTGCTTCACTATCTGAGGTGACCAAAAGTCTCCAGCTTTCAACAGCTTGTCAGTAGAGATGAGTCTGCGGAAACATGGAAGAGATGAAAAGAGATACTTCACGGTGGCGCAGTGTTTTGCCCACAGAATGTACAGTAAATTCACTTTATCAGTATACCCTGCCAAGCATTTGAAACGTCTAGAAGACGTGAAAAGTGCTGTATCAAATTCAACGATTATTATTACATGTGGAGTTTGCTACCATCCCTGAGAAGTTCAAAGGCAGATGCTGTGTCTCCAAGAAAATGGATAGAGCATTACCTTGTATGGATAGACCAAAGGATCGAGCATTATCTCGTATTGCGACATCAGATTCACATGAAAGACAAGATGAATTTGGTTTGGCTATACAGTACAAGCTGTTTCTAACTCCAAAGGAACTGGCCCCAAAAGATAGTAAGGTTCCTTCATGAGTCGGTGTCCAATTTGGCTACATAAGGAAACTGATGGGGTAGAAGAAGGATCCCCGGTTGAGGAGAACACAGGTTGTGCAGGAAGAACAACAATATCATTACACTTGTACAGCGCCTTTCACGTCAGGAGGACGCTGGACAGTCACTGCTTCAATTGGAAGACGCTTTGCTCCAAGACACTTGGCTCCGAGGAAGCAGAACACAACACACTTTACTTTATGGTACTATTGTAATCTACTATACACTGTATATTGTAAGAAATTTATCTGTGTCAACTCGTCCTCATTGTCGGAAAACACTGAAAAAGATCTGACAGGTTCACTGGTATTATTTTATCCCTTTATGTCTGTCTGTGTCAATTCCTATTCTTATACCTGTGTTGTCCTCCCAATGTGAAAGGCGCTCTATAAATGTAATGTTGTTGTTGTTGTTGTACACGGTATTAATATTTAAGCGAGGGGCCAAGCTATCTGTGTTGGCAATGGGCAAACCCAGTATTGCTTTGGTAATCTTGGATTAGTGCAGCATCCGTATAGATAACGCATGTCTCCCCTACAAACAATGCTCAAATTGCATATAATGCACTGCACTAGATAAGCTTCAGATCATGCCAGTTTATACATGGTTTGTGTTGTATATCAGGACAAGCAACTTACTGATATCATCGCAGAATATCCGTGAGCAGCTCAGAAAGAATTAACTCCAATAAACAATAAAACAAAAATCAAACTGCGTTTCTTATAATAAAAGCAGTTTAATTAGGAAGAAGTTTAACAGTAGGATTGGAATTGCTGGCTTCCAGGCAACTAAACCGGGGAGGTTTCACAAAGCCCTCGTTCCTAGGTCCCAAAGGTGCAAAGAGCAAGGTCGTTACACACTGGGACCTCCCGTTGGATTTGAGGTTCATGGTGAAGAGAACTTCCTGAAAAGGTATATTAGAAAATTCTTTGCTTGGCTTGATGGCATGAAAAGTGACATAATTGCATCCACCAATCACACCTGCCAAGAAAATTCTATTAATAATAATACTGTAACAATAATCCTCGCATTTTGTTACAGCTCTTTTTACGTATTCTAGATGCCTCATACTGTGAAATGAATTGACTGTATATTTTGTGGGCGAAACGCGGCAGCCAATTGCGCGCAGTAGTGCGTCCCCACAAACAGTCGCGGATTGGGAGACCAGATTTGTTTTGAGGGATTATTATTCCCAGAAGCGCAATCTGCCAATCGAGTTAACAACCGGGTTCCTATTTACTGTTAGGTAAACAGAGGCCTGCGGAGTAAGGAAACTTGCCCAACATTAGGCTGAGAATGTTAAAAAATAATACAACATTTCACAAAGACACAACCAGAGTAAGATGAGTTTTGATGCAGTTCCAGTTTCAGTGGTTCAGCTTTCTGGAACATACCCCCAGAGTGAGATTGCCTTGACAAGATTCCTTTCGCAGATTATTTAATGGTTCCGTTTAGTATTGCTGCTGGAAGCAATCTACATTCAACGAGCAATAATTGTTGAAAAATGTCTCTCCTCCCAATGAGTACAGGTAATTAGACCATTATATTCTAAAGATAGTTATTATAGTCATATTATCTATTAGAGAAAAAAACGAACCAATTCTGATCATCCTGAAACTACCATTATATAATTATTATAGTTTCTCATTGTGAAATTCATACAGTATATTTCAAAAAACTCAATCGTCAGCACCCTCTACTGCCAATTTGTTAGAACAGCAATTTTGATGCACACTTGGAATTCAAATCTCCATTCACCTTTTCAATGCAATTTTTTACCAAAGTCTCTTAACTGTTCTATGAATATTAATACAACGGTAGCTATTTGAAATCATTTGTTGCAGGCAGATGGATCATCTTTTCCAGCATGTGATGTTAAAGGAGCAACGGACTGTAAATTGTGTGCAATTTGCAAATGAAAGTTAGCCTTGTTCGTTTTGAGTATATAGTTTCAATGTCATGCCATCTGGTGCATAGATTGAATCGGCCATAAAAGTCTTCGGGGATTTCATTTAGTCTGAATCTCGAAAAACAATCCCCAAATCCCCAAGCTGGGCAAAGTGTAAGTGATCTCTCTACATAAATGGTCACTTTTATTTCCAAAATATCCTAAATGTATCAAGTGAGAGTTAAAACTCTCTCGTTCCAAAACTTTCGCAACCAATTACTGTCAATACAATCATAAAGACGTGGTATTAAAAAGACCGCAAGGCGAACACTTCACCACTGTACTTGGTACAGTGTCAAGTACGATGTCAGGGCATATTTTACCGAGAGGCAAGCTGACACTTTGGGTTCGTAATTGAGGTTAAAAAACAATTGTCACAATGATTTCTGAAAATGAGAATAACAGAAACGTATTCTTGAAACAGAAAGAAATCCCACCCCCCCACCCCAATCTTTTTAAAATATATTTTTAAAAAGTAGACAAGAACCTAATTTTTCAAAGAGGTTTCAAACGTTTTTTAAAAGCACTTGGGAATGTATGAATTTCTTTATTATTATAACTGATGTGTATGAATAGAGTGTATTCACCAGATTTTCTTTTTGCTTTTAACCGTGGCCCGTTTTATATTAACCGTTCTTATACAAGCAATGCTTCTGAAATCTTACTAGGAAATCTCAATGTGATAATAGACATCTCAAGGCCTGCCACCACAAGCTCAAAATGTCACACCACTTTAGTCAGTAATCGCTGGATTATATGCAACATTTCCTTGTTTTTAGTTTTTTCCTTTGTTTTTGGATATTTATTCTAATACTTTAAAAGAGTAAATTTCCATGCACAGTCCTGTAAAACTTGGCAATGGAAATTTATGGATGGAACAAGCTGAAAACATTCCACGGCAACATTTATATAGAAAGGAAACGATAAATGTTAATATATTAGATTCTCAACTAAATAACATTTTCTTAACCTGCTTCCCATTTCACCCTTCCAGCAACTTTCATCTTTGAGTAGCTCCTCTCCTGTTTTTCATTCCATTTATCATGCTCCAAACCACTCTTGCTTGTTTTACTTGTTCCTCTCGATGTGAAAGGTGCTCTATAAATTTAATTTTGTTGTTTTTAAATGTTAGATTTGCCTCTGTATTTTAACACATATCTAATATAATCGTAGATGGTTCAGATTAGGACATAAGGCTGTAATTTAATTGGTGGGGGAGGGTGTGGGGTATCACAATTTGCAATAGTGTAACTTGAAAGTTTTATGGCTTTTTGGAATTTATCAAGCAGTCAGGCTAGACTCTTGTTTCTACAGGAACATACAGGTGCATTTTACTGTTAAAATGTTAAATTAAGATTTGAAATTATGTTAAATGTTAACATAAATTAAAGTTAAATTAAAGTTCTAAGTGAAGTGCAGTTACATATGAGAGTAACTGGCATCTATTCTGAAACATCATTATTTCTAATAAATGGGCATTGGCCACAGCTGTTATATATATTGGATATTGTTTATTTAAAAAAAAGGAGTTACTGCTTTACTGGCACATTACTCCTGTAGTCTGTGTACCAAACATGGAATCAACTCAAATAGCATTGAAAGTCACATTGCTTCCGGCGGTATAAAGGGCATGCGATCACAAAGCAGTGTGACGAAAATCCATCGATTTGATGATGGATAGCCTCCTCTATTGTCATTGGATTCACCTTCTTCAGTCACAAATATCTGTTGCTCCTTTTCTGTGATTGTCTTCATTTTTACAGTTATATTCATTGAGTAAATATTACCAGTGTACCCTAGTCGTAAATGAAGTATTTCCTGAAATAAACACATTTACTGTCAACCAAGAAATTTCAATGGCTAAAGTCTCCAATGGAAGGTGAGAACTCAAGGAAGAGAACAAGGGAAAGAGATTCATTTTTCTTTTTTCTAAATCAACTTCCATGAAAATAACACAAGGGAAGATAAAACAAAATAACACAAGGAATAAAAGTTTTTTAAAAAGCATTGTGCAGCATAATTAAATCATTTAAATCACAGTAAGGTCACTGATTTTTTTCAAACTTTATTTCTGCATTAACAAATACACAAAAAAACAAACTGCAAAGTGAATATCAGATTTTACTCGACACCACTGGTTTGTTCAATGTTCTAACAATATTCTTACACTTATTCATCTGGTAATCATTCATCTGAAAAACATCAAAGCATTTAGGTTCAGAACAGAAGACCCTTTACAACTAGGACATAAATGTTGAGAACATCTCTCAGTACAATGTCTATTACTTTTTGATTTCAACAGTAGCATAACACCTGCTTACTAAAAATATTAACATATTGTTCAACCATACACAGAATGGACCAATATTTCGCTGGTTACATTCAAGCCCAGGGTTCTTTTTATTTCTGTTTGGAAAAGTATTCCTTGCTCTTTTCTACATCAGGAGTGATAGTATCGCTCCCAGGTTTCCAATTAGCAGGGCAAACTGAAAGAAAAGAGTTTTAATTTAAAAACATGTCTCTTCATTAATGAATACAAATGATTACCATGTTTCCATTATTTATTCTAATAACTTTTCTACATAACTTTTTCTTTCCCTCTCGTAAACCAACTGAAGGGATTACATTGTTCTTTGAAATTATAACCTTAAATTAGCCAAATACCTTTTACAATATTATGGATGTGACATTATGGAAGGTTTGAAGCCGAACTCCCTTCCACAGTCCCTTCGCCTCACTCCCTCTCTTCCTAGTTTTAGGTGTCGGCTTTCTTTTTGACCGCGCCTTCGGTCACCTTTTTCCCCCTGGCCAAGGATCAGGCCCGGGATCCGTTATTGTGAAGCGCTGTGAGACGCCATCCAGCATATATAAATCAAAGTTGTTGAACTAAAATTGTCACTTACCTTCTCCGTGTTCATCTGAAAATTGGAATGCTTGAACCAGCCTCATAACTTCATCAACTGAACGTCCAACAGGCAGGTCATTGATCATAATCTGACGTAGAATACCACTGTCATCAATGATGAACAAACCCCTGGAAAGAACATTTAGGATGTTTAAATTGTAGTAACAGATACCACATTCACCCACAAAATAGTCACTGCATTTTACATTCACATTCTGTGAAAGATACAGTGCAAGGAGTTTTCTTTTACTATTAATGTGCATCATAAATATAGGGTCTGAAATCTCCCTGACAAATTTTCTTCTTCTGGTATTTCCCCAATGACTAACCGGAAAGCAATGCCTTCATCCTCTTTCAAGACACCATAATCTGTGCAGATGGTTCGACGGACATCTGACACTATAGGAATCTTTGTGGGACCAAGTCCTCCTTGTTTTCTTGGTGTATTGATCCTATAAAATACAAATGTCTAACATATTTCAGGCTATATTTGAATAAGATAGAAACAAATAAAGCAGGTAGAACATTAGCCTTATATTGAGGTTAATTTGGCAAGTAAGGTTATGCAATGCCATTCGCAAACCAGCCATCAAATGAACCATCAACTAATAGCAACTTCTTTGCATTTGCTTTGGTCATTGCACATTTGCTAATTCCATTATAACTCTAGATCATGCTATTGCGTACACTGTAGAAAAACATACTGTTAAGGCTAGTATGAAAAGTTTTCAAGATAATTCCTTGAGACTTCCCTTGTTCAGATGATTGTCTATTTGTTTGAATCTAATTCATCCACCACATATAAATGAGGACCACAATCACAAGACCACAAGGAAGTCCATTCTGAAAACAAATCATGTAACTTTACTGCAGAAGTAACACAATTGTAAAGTCAAATACCACAGGTTTGTTAACACTGTTTCACTAAGCTGGAGATTCAGCTGATCAGGAGTTAATAGAATTACTGTCGGCTTCTCCAATCAGACTTGCTGGATAAGAGAAACTTGAGGAATTCGGAATGCCTCCTGGAACATTCTTTCTCCATAAAGAAAGTGTGTGGGGGGAGGGGGCAAAAGTTATTTCAGAGAATGCTCACATTATTATCTTATTCTGGATTCTTTAAAAAGAAACACAAGATCAGTGATATCTTGGAAAACAAGTTCTTCTTCTTTGAGGCCACTGCAGTTAGCAGTTACTTCAACTTGTATATATTGGCATTATAGGTGTAATAATTGTTTTTCCCTGTGGAGTTTTGTTTAGCCGCTTTGTCTTGTATTTCCCCATTTCGCTTCTTAAAAATAAATAAAAATCCTATAAACAGTCAAATAAAATTTACATACCATGCCAAATGCGCAAACTGGGAATCGATAGAAGCAGCAATTATTTCACAGTTTATCTTTTTGAAGTCGGCATAACGGTCGCTGAAAGCAATGATCTCAGTTGGACACACAAAGGAGAAATCAAGTGGGTAGAAAAAGAAGACTACGTATTTTCCTTTTGGAAGAAAGAAGTGTTATTAACAAGCACAGTATTAAAAAATCTCATCAACCTGACAAATCTAAATTTTAATAGAATGCCATGAGAATAGGAATTGTGATACTAGGGATTAGATTTTGTAGCTATGACAATAGGCTTGACAAATTGAGAAATGGCTAAAATGATGTATAACACAGGTCTTCAAAATTCTAAAATGCATTAAGATAATAGTTGATTTCAGAAAAGTTTAAGACTATAATGTTCTAGCTTTACCTGAACACATGCCTTTAGTCATACCTTTATAGCTAGATAGCCTTATTTCATCAAACTGTCCATCAGGCATCACAGCGGTGGCTTCAAAATCTGGGGCTTGCTTCCCAATTTGAGCTTTCCCAGCAGACATTCTGAATCAATCTGAAAGGCAATGTTTGACTTTAACAAATAGGTTTTGTTGTTTCAAAGCTTTAATTGACATCTTAAAAAGCCGCATGGAAAACTAGAACTTACCCTTTAATCTAAGCGTAATACAGCTATGAAATATTTAACCATAAGAATGGTAAAGTATGGCTATGATCAAAATGCACATTATAAAAAGTACCTGCATTGCCTGTTGAATGGTTTCCTTCTGTGTTATAACATGTACACGTAACGTTCTAAATGGAGAGCAAAAGTACTTAATTCATCAATGCCGTGCCAAGGTTGAAAAGATAATCATTGTAAAATATTCAATTAGAACATTTGTCCTCTTCTATCACTCTAAATTTGTCTAGCGCCTTGGGACGTCCTCCCGACATGAAAGGCACTCTACAAATGTAATTTTGTTGTTGTTGTAGTGATCTAGAAAATATGTTCCATCATCAGCCATCTCTCCATCCACTAGTAATCCACTATAATTTGTTTCAAATATTATTTGGTCAGATTTTAATATTTTCAAAAATATTTATAAAACACAAATATTTATAAAATATAGATTTTAGAAAAGGCAAAAATTTAGTATAATACACATCTTCAACCATAGTGAATCACGCCTTGATAAGAAAACACCCCTTCTCCACAAATATAATTTGTTGTTGCTGCTATAATATTGCCATTATTCATTTTATTTGAGTAAACCACCAACATTCAACACACATCCTCTAGTTTTCTTAAACAGCAAATTTTATGCCAAAATGTCTGGATACATCTATGATGGTAGATTTACTTGGGCACAATTCATTCGCTGCAAAAGTGGACTCTAAACTTACTTTTCAGCAAATGGAAGCATTTTTGAAAATACTGTACAGGAGATATTCTTACATTAGCTGGAGAATACAAAGCATGATGAAAAAACTATTTATCTTCCCTCCAGATAATACTTTAGCAGAGATTTTCAAAAATTCTGAAGAGTGTGGACAAAAGCCAGCTTCATCACACTAAACCAGCCCAGGCTTACTCGTTCTTCAGCTACCTATCCCAAATCCTCGGTCTTACACTAACACACAAAGACAAGTGGAGGGCATGGTTCTTCACCCATATCCATTAGTTTTAGATGTCTCACAAACATGTTTGGTTATTTGATCTATCTGATTCATACAAAGTTGTCAAGCAATTATTTATTTTTTAAAAATCCACCATTGCAATATACAGGTTTTTCACTCCATCCAACGTGTAATGAGTAAAGGCTGTGCCTACATGACATTCTATGTCATTCTAAATAATTCCTTCTGATGTGCAAAGGTGTAAAATATTCACACACATCGAGGCCCAAGACTTCACACATAAGAGGCCCAAACTTCTCAACTCTCTGACTAGTTGAACATAGGTGTGTATGATGGACACGTCTATCACAAGCCTGTGGCTGACTATTGAGGCTGATTAGCAATTTTTTTGAAAAAATAAAGTAAATTTTAGAAAAACTCTTTCACTATCCTGAGTATCCTCGCCTTGTCTGACTTGGCCGGCCCTTTTCCCCCACCAGAAAGGCAGCTTCAATAACACCAGGGAATATACAGTACAGTACGGTACAGTACATATATTTTTTAAACAAAATTTTGTGTTACTTGATTTGGGTTTCTGCGCGCATGTTCATGTTAAACAAAGCTCTCCCTCTCCGTCCCTGACCTAACAGTGTGATAGAATAACTGGATTTATAAGAACTTTATTTGGCATTTGCCAGGCGACAGAAGACTGAGGTCCATCTCATCTTACTTTAACCTGGCAGTCAGTCAGTCAGTCAGCCGTTCAACAATGTCCTGTGTCTCCAAACTAGAGTCTAGACTGTTTCCCCCGAGGATATAGAGTAAAAGCCCATTTATCCGGCACCCTCGGGACCTGACCAGCCGGATATTCGGCCAAAAACGCAACAACAAAAAAAATTATACATTTTTCCGGATAAATTCCGGTTAATCGAATGTGGACTTTTTTTTTTGGCGATGCCGGTTAAACGGAAGTCGCGGTTGATCGGGTGCCGGATAAACCGGCTAAGTTTTACTGTAATTGTAATAATAATAATAATAATAACAACAATCCTTGCATTTGATATAGCGGCTTTTCACGTCTTCTAGGCTGTGTCTCAATGCGCGCCGCGAGAATAGACTGTAAAGTGAACGGACGGTATATCTGTGGGCGAAACGCGGCAGCCGATTGTGCATCATTATTATCCTTCATGATAGTCCTCATCATAATGATTAGTAATCCTGGAATTCGATATGGCGCCTTGTAAACCGATCAGATTTATTCCTTTCAGAAGAAAACCCACAGGAACACGGAGTGGGGGAGGGGTGGGGGGGGGTGAGAGGCCCTTCAGCCTGTTGTCGCCGTTCTGTAAAGAATCATGGCTGACCCGTACCCCGAACTCCCCCAACTACTCCCACCCTCGCCCCGTAACTAACCCCCACCGGGGTTACCCTGACCTAACACAGCCATGTTACCAAATCCAGACTTGCCCAGCTCGACCCCTTCCACACAAAGTGTTTCCGCAGCCGCCGCCGCCGCCGTCGTCCTGTCACGACGGACGCCCTCAGTTCCTCTCTCCCTGTCACTTTCGCGCCAGCGGTCCGCGTTGTCGCTCGAGCGAATGGCCGACGCTTATGCGCAGGCGCCAAAGCCCCACCTGCACGCGGTGAGTGGGCGTGTCCCACCCCCCACTCCACCCTCCACCTCCTCCAACGGCGCATGCCCAGTCCCTTGTCTCCACCCCCACCCTTTCCAGCGGCGCATGCCCAGTCCCATGTTTCCACCAGCGCCTCCCTCCCACTCCAACAGCGCATGCCCAGACCCATCACACCGACTAACCGACCTCCCAACCGACGGTTGGATTCAAAACAGACAGAGGGCGAGCGGGAGCCTGAGTGCTGTTAGTTGTCAGCAGTCAGCAGAGGAGACACGGCGGTGGGGTGAGGACTTCGCTCTGCGCCTTCTACTTTTAAAAAAAAACAATTTATTTAGTCACATGCATATATAGTAGATATATGTGTGTTGAGAGAGAAAATAAATCTTTGCCTTGTGTGTAAAAAAACCACAAGGGTGCGGCGGAGTTGGGGGGCGGGGGAGAATGGAGGTGGGAAGAAAAACTGACAGGAATTTTTTTTAAAAAAAACACGGGAGAAATAAAACATACACATGGCGCCTTCTCCAACCCCTTGGATTCCTTTCTTTATGTTATTATGCTACAATAGTCGGACTGAAATGTGATGGGGAAGGTGGGGGGGGATTGTTGACTAATGGCTTCTCTCAAGGCCCCTTTTCTCTCTTTTTCTCTCTCACAGTTCGTCCCAGTTCTTAAGGGATTCCATGGTGTTTGGGTGGGCGGGCGACCGTGTTTTCTCACAGTCTGTGGACAGTTTTCTTTGGGTTTTCGTGTTGTGCGTGTGTGTGTGTATATATAAAAGGCGGTGGGGGGGGGGGGGGGAGGGCAGGGGGTTAAGAGGGTGTAAGAAATTCCCTCTGGTTGGAGTTGGATCCCTGGCTGTTCAGTGTAAGTAATAAATAATCATAATAATAATAATCCTTGCATTTGATATATAGTGCCTGATCACGTCTTCTAGACTTCAAGATCCTCAGGCTTGTAGTGTAATTAAATCCCTGCAATCCCCCCACCCCCTTCCTCTCTCATCTCCTCTCCCCCCACAAAACAGTACCTGTTGCCTTCCCTCCACCGGGTCTGGCCTCCTCCTTGACCGTATGTTTGTGGGCGAAAGTAAATATCTTACGTGGGTGAGGTGGCTTGTCTGTGACTGCAGCCCTCGTGGGTGTGTTTTTAATTGCAATTTGTTATAATAATAATGATGGTTGCATTTGATTTGCATCTTACCACGATTCCCGAGACCTCCACCTCAAGGCGCGCAGCAGAATATACTGTAAAGTGAACTGACTGTATATTTGTTGGGTGAGATGCACCGTATTATTATTTATTAGGTGTGCATTTGACACAAAATAACTGAATGAATTCTTTTCCTCCATAAAAGTGGAACACGAGCCCTGATCCGGGTTTGCTGCCGTTTAGTCACGCTTTTCGCCTACAAAACAAACACACAGGTCAGTTACTACACAGTAACAATAATAGTTACAATAATCTTCGCATTTGGTGTGTGTATATATATATGTATAGTGCCTTATCTCATATGAAGGACATCTCGGAAGCGCTCCACACGACTTGCTATCAATTGGAGTGGTTACGTATTAGTAGGCACATTGTGTACGGCAATGTCCTACAAACAGTAGTTAAATAAATGAACAGTTTTGCTTGGGTGATTTTTGGCTAGGAATACCAGGAGAAACTCTTCTTTCATTTCAATAATGGCATGGAATCTTTAACATCCACCTGAACAGGCGTACCTGAACGGACCTTGGTTTAATATCTTAAAACAATTGCTGTTATATAATGGAAAAGCTACGTGCATGAAACATTCTTTACTTTTTTGTAATATAACTAAGATTAAAGTTTTTGAATCTTTGCCTTCATTTAATTTTTTTTAAAAAGAGCTTTTGTTTGTTTAGGTGATAATGGCCACTAAGGATTATGTTGTGCTCCACACCGGAGAGAAGATGCCTCTGATTGGACTTGGGACTTGGAAAAGTGAACCTGGTCAGGTAAACCTATCACATGGTTTCATGGGTCTGCTAAGGAATGCTGCACTTTAGTTCACTTAAATCAGTACAGTATGATCAAACTTCCACTTTTCAAAAGGGGAAGCATTGTTAATTTCTTTGCTGCATTCTACATAAATTTTAAAACGGAAGAGCTTCACAAGCAACTAACCAAAACTCTGTGTGTTTGTGATCCATTGCTCTAGGCTGCTACACATGTTCCAAAGAAAAGAACATTTGTATATTCTAGTGCTGGCATCAGTACACATGTGGTTGAAAAACAGTATTGGTCAGTTGCATTTGGTATGCTGAGGTCAGCATTTTATGGAAAATATTCAGGCTTCTAACTGGCACATGATCCTCACAAGTTTCCTGTTTACAGCACTCTGCTGTTGCTAATCAGCTAGCCAGTTATTAACTACCATGACAAGCTACATTTTTGTATTTTAGTTGGGATGTCTTCCTGATATGAAAGGTGCTATACAAATGTATTTTTGTTGTTGTTGTTCATTTTTGTTTGCCCTAGGTGAAAGAAGCTCTTCATCATGCCTTGGAGATTGGTTATCGTCACATAGATTGTGCTGCAGTGTACAGTAATGAAGTTGAAATTGGACATGCCATTCATGAAAAAGTTGGTGTTGATAAGGTAGATTAGTTATGAGTTTAAAATGCCCATTGATGAGAATCACAAGTAAGGAGTGACATGTTACATCAATTGTTTTAGCACAAACATATAATGTTGGGATTAGCCATTCACCACTTTTACAGGAAGATTCCAGCAGGGAGAAAGATGATGACTTACTCATACACATTATATCTACTGTACAGCAACAACAACAACTTCAATTTAAATAGCGCCCTCCACGCTGGATGACGTCTCACAGCACTTCACAATAGCAGATCCCGGGACCGAGCCAGGAGTAGAAAGGTGACCAAAGGTGCGGTTGAAGAGAAGGGTCTTCAGCTGGGACATGAAACTGAGAAAGGAGGGAGTAAGGCAAAGGTAGTGAAGAAGGGAATTCCAGAGCCTCAGAGCATAGTGGCTGAAGGCACGGCCGCCGAGGGGAGCGGAGGATTCGGGGGGACATGGAGGAGGCCGGACCCAGTGGCGCAAAGGCAAAATGGAAAGAGAGAGGAGGACAGAGAGGGAGGGGGTGCAGAGGAGTGGAGGGATTTTAAAACAAGGGTGAAGATCTTGAAGTGAATCCTCTCGGAGATAGGGAGCCAGTGAAGTCTGGCAAGTACTGGGGTATTGGAGTGAAGATGGTGTGGGTGAACATGCGGGCGGCAGAGTTTTGGATGAGTTGGATTTTATGGATTGTTGTGGAGGGGAGTCTGGCGAGGAGGGCATTTGAATAATCCAGTCGTGAGGTGGACCAGGGTTTCAGCGGCTATTGGGGTGAGGAATTGCCAGAGACTCATTGTTTTTTGCAAAGTGTTTATGTAACTTGTAAATCAACCAACACCCACAATACTGCCTAGAGTATATTGTAGTTTTTAACTACAATACTTGTCTTTGTTGTTTGACAACTTCTCAGTTGTCTTCTTTGTTAGTTGAACTATATAAAAATATCAATTTAGTTCAACTAACAATACCAGTGCAGGTAACCTCTTGCTTAAATGACTATTGTGGCAATTTATACTTCAAGATTAATGACCCAGTGTGTCCCCTCCAACATCACTTTCTCTTGGCCTTTTTAGACTTTGTATTTAAACCGTGTTTGTGAAAAAAGATCAGAATATAGGAATGGCTTTATTTAAAATTATGTTAAAGGGGATGGAACCTCTACAGAAATATTTTTTGTTTGAAATTCACTTAACTTTGTTAGGAACTATAACATTGTGAAGGATTTTCCAGAACTGGAAAATCTATCGTCTCTATCATTGTTTATTTTACAATCTTCTTACATTTTAAATAGAGGCTCAGGACTTTCAACTGACTCAAACCATGGTTCCTTTCCCACTTGGTCCTGTGGAACTAGCCCACATCAGCTTTTCTCAACTTGATTTGTAACTTTAAGTTATATCTTTTGGTATGATTTGCTTGTATTAACAGACTTGTGTTTTTTAATGCATTATTAATCATTTGCCATAATCCAAGTAGTTATGGATTTGCTTCCACAATTAAAAAGTACACTGTCTACTGCTCCAAATTAACATACCTGCAATTTGTAAAGTTGGTGTATTTAAAATAAGACTGTGTACACTTTTTTCTTTTCATCGCTTTCACCGGCCCCAATCACGTTTTTCTCTTGTAGCCTGTAAGGCGAGAAGATCTTTTTGTGACCTCCAAGTTATGGAACACCAAACATCATGCTGAAGATGTGGAGCCTTCCTGTCAAAAATCCCTGAAGGATCTGAAGCTTACTTACCTAGATTTGTACCTAATTCATTGGCCACATGGATTTGAGTAAGTTGCCAATCACAAAATGCCAACCTTGGTCATACAAACAAATCTTAATATTTGAAGGACTCATTTTATACTTCTGTAAATACACCATAGGAACACGTGGTAGCTAATCCACATGAAATTGTTTAATTCATTAAAATCAATTGTTAAACAGTACTGGTTCATTTGCTCTCCTGCATAAAAATCATAGAGAAGACAGCAATAAGTTATTGTAAACAAGCAGCACTCTAAACCTAGAGAATAACAAAAAAATTGATTCAACCTGCTTTAGTACGTAAGATTATATAATCCTTGCTTTGATATATAAAAGGACACATTATCTTTACATGGAATATTACCTACAAAGCTGGTTTTGCATGTTTTGTTGATGGTTTGGCATAGACATTAGTTATTAAATCTTAGTTTGTTAAGAAGTAATTTCAATATGGCTTGTATGCACTGTACTATATTATAGATAATATAAATGTGTTGTGCTTGCAATTTAATTTTTGTTTTATAGACGAGGTGATATTGCCTTCCCCAAAAATCCTGATGATACAATGCGTTATGATAATGTTGATTACAAGGAAACATGGAAAGCTATGGAGAAACTAGTAGAAAAAGGTCTTGTGAAAGCCATCGGGCTTTCAAATTTTAACAGCCGACAGATTGATGACATTATCAACACAGCTACGATCAAACCTGCAGTATTGCAAGTAGGTGTTGTTCTTGAACCTCTCAAGAACAAAGCAGAATATTCTGGTCCCATATTTCATAGACCTAGCTGTGGAAGTTTCTTATAACTCTGAACCGTTCTTCTTTCAAGATTTATCCACACACAACCAATAGCCTGCATTTGCATTTCTTTTGTTTTGTCTGACTTGGCTCTTCCTGCCATATCATTTTGTAGTGGAATTCTATTACTTTATTCGAACTCTTGTGTGGTTGGGTTATGGACCTCATTTAAAAATCTAAAATGCATGGACCTGATTCATCATCACTTCATCATCATGTCAAAACACCATCCAATTTGAAGACACTTCCCAAACACTCGCTGTCATTTTACTGACATCTTTGTAGCACTGGTTAGGATTATTTAATTCCTCAGCTATCGTGTTATAACCAAACTCCACTATATACAAGGCAAGTCGGGACGATTAGAGCAGGGACCAAATTTCTATAATCTGTGAGTATTTCTCTGCATTCAAGTTGATGAGTACAAATTCCACCCTTTATTGGTATGCAGGTTTTATCCTTTTAAACTAATTTTGCTCCACATTGAGAACCATGTCAGAGTCTGGAAACTTTGTGTGAGAGAATTGTTCTTGTGTATTATCCAAGGTTGAATGTCATCCATACTTAGCCCAAAATGAACTGATTGCACACTGCCAGAAACATGGGTTAGTGGTGACTGCATACAGTCCTCTTGGTTCCCCTGATCGGATGTGGAAAAAACCAGATGAGCCTGTGTTGCTTGAGGAGGCCAGCATTCTATCTCTGGGAAAGAAATATGGGAAATCACCAGCTCAAATTGTTCTCAGGTAATAGGAACTTTAAACTTACTGTTGTATTTTATGCCAATTTAAAATATTCATTTCAGGATATTGAAATAGTGATTTGAATATGATTTTAAAAACTCCTTAAGCGAAAGGTTGTTTCAGATGGGATCCTTTATCACACTGGATACATTTACCATTTCAATTGAAGACATCAAATTCAAATCGAGAGCCAACGTAAAGAAAATAATACAAGTCTTATCTTCTACCAGACCTTACTAACACTTTTCGAAACACCCATTTACAAGACTTTGTGGGATGACAGAGTGATAATTACAGCACCAACTATGTTCAAGTCTGACTATTTGGATCCAGTTTTGGAGACTTAGGCATGGATTCGTTCATAAACTCAAACTAGCTAGGAATAATTGCTTTGCATCAGCAGATGACCTGTTGATGCAAACAAGGTTATCAAATGATTATTGTAGGAAGAAAATGGTAAAATGAACACTTTGCCTTAATTTGGTCAGAAATATACTTCTAGTTTTACAGCTAGTGATACTATTTGTTCTGACTTAAAGAAGGAAAGTGTTGGCTTCTTTCAGTTTGAACTGACCTGTTTTCTCTGTGTTGACCTTATTTAAGCTGTTTCTTTTACTCTATAGGTGGCAGGTGCAGCGTGGAGTGATTGCCATTCCCAAAAGTGTCAACCCAGGCCGACTTGCACAGAATCTCCAAGTAAATTGAAACTTTTCCTAATTTAATAGTAAAGTAGCAAATTCAAAAATAGTTCAATCACTTGATGGCTGTATGTGGGACATTACTGAGCGCGATTGGTGTTGTCATAAAATACAATGTATCCTGTGAGACGCTTTGAGCCGTCTTCAGTGACCGAATAAAGCGCTATATCAGATGCAAAGATTATTCTAACTTCAATAGCGATACTACAATGAACAAAATCTCCAATAGGTGATGAATTCAATCCATTTTGTTATTGAAATCTATTAATCTTGTGGTTATTGAAATGGTCCTCCAGGCTTAATGTTCTGCTATCTTAATTTGCAAAATAATTGAAATCGCCGATAGGAAAACAAAATCCCAGACTTCCAGGGTAATTACTGCTATCATTTGCTGAGCAATGTGCAAATACAAGAATGACAGAAGTGATACCAGTGTCAATGTAATGAAAATTTACCTTTGATTTTGAAGTGACATTAGGGGTTCTCTATGTATCTAAATATCACAAACTAAGTAAACATGTATTATAGTGAAGTGCTTTGTAATTGGATTCTACTGTATGTGTGCAATCCTCGCCTTGCAAGCGAGAGACCTGGGTTCGATTCCAGGCAAGTTGAAACCTTGGGCAAGTTTCCTGACACCCGATAATACTTTTTTTAAAAATACATAGATTGACATGACAAATTGGTCATGTCAATCTATGACTGTTTTGGGACACTGCTGTGTGCAATTAGCTGCTGTGTTTCACCCACAAAATATACTCAATTCACTTCACAGTATTTTTTGTTAAACGCTTTGAGATATCTAGAAGATATGAAAAGCAATATATCAAATACAAGGATTATTGTATGCTAATATGGCAGAATGTTTTCACAAATTATGTAAATGGAACTCTCTTCTAGGTGTTTGATTTCACTCTGACTGAAGATGAAATGAAAATAATTGGAAGTTTGAACAGAAACTGGCGATATATTGTTCCACTGATTACAGTAGGTTACAGTATTAAGATTTTTTTTAAATGACATTCCACTTCAAGTGCAGCAAAGTACAACTCTTGAATTTTAAAGAAAATATTCTGCTTGCTGGCAGACTTTAACCATACAATGTCTTGGTATCTATACTAATTATTTCTCATCTTCTTGCTATTATAGGTTGATGGCAAAGCTGTACCTAGAGATGCTGGCCATCCACTTTACCCCTTCAATGATGCCTATTAGCTGGATGACCATATGCCTCTTCAAACACTTAGTGGTGTACTGAATAATCCCATTTAAAGTCATTTGTAATGGATCACATTACACTATTTGTATGCTTTTGTTATTGATGTACCAGTATTCTGTGAAGCATTTGGAAACGTCCTCCCGACGTGGAAGGTGCCTTGGGATGTCCTGACGTGAAAAACTCACAAAAATTTAATTTTGTTATTGTCTAGAAGACGTCAAAAGCGCTATATCAAATGCAAGGATTATAATTGTTATAGTATACCTACTAACTCATTTGAAAGCAAGGGATGATTCTCCAATCTTCAGTAAATAATTGTTTTTGGTGAGTGAGCAAATCTCTGCTGCATTGTAATTTTAAGGACAATTAAGGACCACTGTCATCCCCCCTCCCCCCCCAAAGATTTGAAACAAAAATGGGGTGAAACTGATTTCCAATTACTTACACTTAGTCCTTTTTTTCCCCTCTCTCATCCAAACTTCACAGAGATAATGAATACTCATCACCCTTCGTGGAGTCCTGTAGCTCAGTGGTTAGAATACTCGCCCTACAACAACAAGGCGCTGGACAGTTATTGATTCAGACCCAGATTTGAGGCAGGGCGAAACCTCGTGCAAGTTTCCTTACTCCACACATGCCTAATAATAATCCCTCGGGGTGGGGGGTAAACTACACACAATAATAAATTAGTCATTTTCAATCCATGATTTTGTGGGACAAGTATTTTGTCCATACAAACACAGTCAATTCACTTTACAGTGAATTCTTTGAAGCGCTTTAAGACGCCTGGATGTGAAAAGCGCTACATCAAATTTAAGGATTATTATTGTCAAAATAATTTGCAGCTTTTCCTTGTACTGTACTAAGAAATGCATCTGTAGCAGAGCATGATACATTTTTCTTATGTTATGAACAACGGTTCAGTGGGTCCAGATACTTACAACACACATGTGAACTTCTTGCTCAGGTTCTAATAAAAATGGCCTTAATTTACTTACAAGGAGTCCCATACAGGCTTATTTGAAGACTGTGCCTATCCTGATTAATTGTGTCTGTCTTATCACTTGGTGAATTACGACATAATTCTCGTGATTCTAAAACTACCATCAATAAATTCCAGAACATGACATGTTCTGTTATTGAAATTGCCTTCTTGGTTCTTTTGGATTGCATTGCACTTTCTGTGAGTTTAAGAGTGCCACTGTAGATAACTTTGACCCAGGGACTTTGACCTGTGCAAAAATTGAAAAAACTAAAGCAAGAGTTTTCAAATGCTGAAAATTTGGCATCATCTTAAAACATTTCACCCCAAACACTTTGATTTAAAAACCTAATAGTTGCTGCAGTTTGAGATCCATTGGTGTTTGCTTGATTCAATTCAGACAGAAATATGTACAATCAAACCTCACTACAAATTCATAGAAACCAACACAGTAGTGTAGAGAAAGACTTCATTTATAATAAAGATTCAGTTATATGAGGTAAATTCAGATTCCATGGGGATTATAACAACAACAACTTGGATTTATATAGCGTCCTCCTTGCCGGACGACGTCTCAGCGTGTTAGGGAACTACCTCCAAGTGATTGCGATGTCCAACATAAGCTTGAGGTGACAAAACCTTTTAAGACAAACTTTGTTGCTTGGGCTGCGTGCATTCACTTAAGATTTGAAGCAATGAGTCCCTATTAATGGAGTTACTCCATTAATCTTATAGAAACCTATAAGATTATTAAGGGGCATGGCAGAATAGATAGTGGGAGACCGTTTCCCCTGGTTGAAGAAACTATAACCAGGGGTCACAGTTAAGATTAGTGGTCAGCCTTTCCTCACTGAGTTGAGGTAAAACTTCTTCACTCAGAGGGTAGTGAATTTATGGAATTGTCTACCCCAAAAGGCTGTGGATGCTCAGTCCTTGGAACATATTCAAGACTCAAATTGACAGATGTCTTATGGATAAACACATTAAGGGATATGGGGATAAGGCGGGTAGATGGGAGTTAGATTAGAAGATCAGCCATGATCTTATTGAATGGCGGGGCAGGCTCGAGGGGCTGGATGGCCTACTCCTGCTCCTTCTATTCACTGCTATTTCTGGCAGTTATCAACCAGGTGTTTGCTGATGTTCCGCAGCTGGATGGTTCCTCTCAGTGCCTTTGAAGCACTTGTGTTACCCACAGAGAAAACGTTTCCTCGTTTCAGAGCATAAAGTTAAGGAGATGGTCTTGGTATTCTGACAATCACTCACTCATTGATATAACCATGTCACGTAGCTCACTGGCTGGAGCACTCGCCTCACAAGCGAGAGAGTTGTGGGTTCAGTTCCCAGCGGTGCAACTTTCCTTACTCCACACGCCTCTCTTTACCCAGCAGGAGGCAGGAGCACTGTTTGTTTAGTTGATTGGCAATTCATTTTTCTTGGGGGGTGGGGGGGAGGTGATAATTGCTTCAAAAAATTAATAAGCTGGTCGTTTCAATCCACAACCATTTGCAGGACACCCCACCCTCCCCCACCACCACCAAGGCGCTTTGACGTTAGAAAAGGGGAGTTTCATCGGAAATTAAATCGATGGGTCAAGCTTTACACGTACTGTACGACTTTTTTTGGGGAGGGATGGAACGCCGAAAAAAGGATGATTTGCTCTGCCCGCAGAGTTACCCGAGGATTGTTGGACAGCTTGTTTTTTCTTTTCTTGGTACAGCTCCCAGTAGCACCCAATGGCATCGGCGATTACCCTGTTCGCTTTGGAGCTGCGCTCTCTGTTGGGATCGTCCTCGCTGAAGACTGCCATCGCCTCCCCGAGAAGCCAAAAGGCCTTCGCCAAGCGTTCCACGGTCAACAGGCGAGAGGGCGGCGTCTCCGCAACGGCGCGATCCTCCCCCTCCTTCTCCTCCTCGGCTCGCTGTTCCTCCAGCTGCAGCAGATCCTCGTTGGACAATTCCTCTTCGTGGGACGCCAGCAACTCCACCACGCCGGCCTCCTCCACCTCGTCAAAGCCGACCTCCTTGGCCAAGCTGACGATCTCGCGTAGAACTCCGGGCACCACGTCGACACACGCCCCGAGGTCTTTGACGCACTCGGGCCAGATCTTCCGCCACACGCCGTTCATACAGTCCGGCGTGACTTCGGCCCACGAATCGGCGATGTGGTCGATCGCCCGGAGGATGTTGTACTCGCACCAACACTCCCTGATGGCCGGCTTGCCCTCGCCGTCCATCTCCCCGACGAGCTGCGAGAAGGTGCGGCGCAAATAGCAGGCCTTGAACGTGGCGATCACGCCCTGGTCCATGGGCTGGAGCAGCGAGGGCGTGTCGGGCGACATGAAGACGACCGTGACGTTCTCCGACAAGTCGTCCAGGTTGACGGGGTGACCCGGGGCGTTGCCCAGCACCAGCAGCACCCTGAAGTCGAGCTTTTCCTTGGCGCAATACTCCCTCAGGGCGGGGACGGCGTACAGCGTGAACCACTCTTGGAAGAGGGTGACGGTGATCCAGGCCCTCCTGTTGGACCTCCAGACGACGCGCAGGTGCTCTTTGGAGTAGCCCTCCAAAGCCCTCGGCGTCTCCGAGTGGTACACCAGCAAGGGCTTGAACTTGTAGTCGCCGGCCGCGTTGCCTCCCAGCAGGAGGGTCAGGTGGTCCTTGGCGGCCTGGGCGTCCCGGGGCCCCGGGGTCCTGAAGGGCAGGCGCTTCCAGTAGAGCCCCGTCTGGTTGACGTTGAAGACCTGCTTGGGCGAGTAGCCGCCTTCCCCGATCACCTTCCTCAGGTAGGCGGGGAACCTGCCGTCGGCCTCGCCCGCCACCCTGATGTCGTGGAGGTTGGAGCGGCGCCTGAAGCGCCTGAACCAGCCGCGGCTGGCCCCGAAACCCTCCGGCCACGAGCCCCCGCCCTCGCCCCGGGTCAGCTCCAGGTACAGGCTCTTGGCTTTCTCTTGGATGAGCCTCATGCAGACCGGCAGGTTGCATTGGTTCTGATCCTCGATCCAGACGGTCAGGAGCCTCTCCATGGTTTCCATGTGGCAGCCCCGGCTGCGCCTGGCCTTGGGGCTCCTCGCCCCGACTCGGATCTTCTGGGTGTTTTTCCGGATGGTCCTGACGGTGGTGGGGGACAGGCCGAGCTCCCTGCCGATATCGACGGCCCGCTCGCCGGCTTTGAAACGGTTTAAAACGTCTAATTTGGTTTCCAGGCTGATAGTTTTCCTGGTTTTTTTGCTCCCGCCGCCGGGCTCGCCGCTCTCACTACCGGGGCGTTCGGCGCTCATGTTTAGCGAACGTAACGGGGGGAGGGGGGGGGGGGGGAGAAAGGGGGAAAAAAAATAATAATAAAATAGTAATTATGACCGACCTCTCTCTCTCTCTCTCTTTAAAATGGCGACGTTAAGACTGAGGACCGGGACCCTGCGTAAGAATACTGGAAGTTCCGCGCCTACGCTCCCACCGCCGCCGCCACCACCAAAGTAGTCCGCTTCCACCCGCTGCCGAACGACGTAACGGCGAACGTCGCGACGTTACGAACGGACGCGCCGTGATACGTCGCCCCCCCCCGCCCCACCTCCCCTCCTATTTCCGCACCGGCGACGTAACAAGGAATCGACGTCGGTCGGATCGACGTTACGCGGGGACGGACTTTAGGGGGAAGGAGCGGAAAGAAAAATAAAATCACGGCTCAGGTCCCTTTAAATTATTAACAGAAGTGTTCTGACGAAGGGCTGCAGACCCGAAACGTTGACTCTTTTTCCTCCCTCTCTCCATGGATGCTGCCTGACCTGCTGAGTTTCCCCGGCAACTTGTGTTTGTGTTTCAGGTTTCCCAGCGTCTGTAGTATTTTGTGTTTTGTCCCTTTAAATTATCGTTTCCCGCCAGTTTGGTTGCCCCTGGTGATGGGGGGGGGGGTGAAAGGTGAACGGGAAGTGACGCGCGGTGAGGTAAATAAAAGGCGGGAAGAGGGAGCGATTTTCGTCCGCAGCCATATTTTTTTAAAAACCGAGCGGTTGTGCGGCAGTTGGGAGTGAGAGACGTGGGCGAGAGAACAGACAAGAGAGCGTGTGAGGGGGGTGGGGGAAGAAAAAGAGCTCAGTTATCTCATTCCGTTTCTCCCATTTTTTTTTGGAAAAGAGAATAAGGCAACCGCCGGTCAATCCCAACCGCTTTACTGAGAGAGGCCCTGAGAGCTGCAGCTCCTCCACACACACACACACACAATCATCATAACCCGGTCACACAGAGACAGGCAGGCACACACAGGGAGAGAGAGAGAGAGAGAGGAAATGGCGGATAAGGAACCCAGCGCCTCGACGTCCACTCGCAACGACAAGGACAGCGTGGAGGGGTGAGTGGCGACGACCAGTGGGCTGGGGGGGTTAGCCTCACTCTCCCATCCCCCTCTCCTCCATCCCCCTCTCCTTCTCTCCTCCATCCCCCTCTCCTTCTCTCCTCCATCCCCCTCTCCTTCTCTCCTCCATCCCCCTCTCCTTCTCTCCTCCATCCCCCTCTCCTTCTCTCCTCCATCCCCCTCTCCTTCTCTCCTCCATCCCCCTCTCCTTCACTCCTCCATCCCCCTCTCCTTCTCTCCTCCATCCCCCTCTCCTTCACTCCTCCATCCCCCTCTCCTCCATCCCCCTCTCCTCCATCCCCCTCTCCTTCACTCCTCCATCCCCCTCTCCTTCACTCCTCCAGCCCCCTCTCCTTCACTCCTCCATCCCCCTCTCCTCCATCCCCCTCTCCTTCACTCCTCCATCCCCCTCTCCTTCACTCCTCCATCCCCCTCTCCTTCACTCCTCCATCCCCCTCTCCTTCACTCCTCCATCCCCCTCTCCTTCACTCCTCCATCCCCCTCTCCTTCACTCCTCCATCCCCCTCTCCTTCACTCCTCCATCCCCCTCTCCCTCTCTCCTCCATCCCCCTCTCCCCCTCTCCTCCATCCCCCTCTCCCCCTCTCCTCCATCCCCCTCTCCTTCACTCCTCCATCCCCCTCTCCTTCACTCCTCCAGCCCCCTCTCCTTCACTCCTCCATCCCCCTCTCCTCCATCCCCCTCTCCTTCACTCCTCCATCCCCCTCTCCTTCTCTCCTCCATCCCCCTCTCCTTCACTCCTCCATCCCCCTCTCCTTCACTCCTCCATCCCCCTCTCCTTCACTCCTCCATCCCCCTCTCCTTCTCTCCTCCATCCCCTTCTCGCCTCTCCCCCCCCCCCCCAGTTCTTGTCCCTTTCTCTTCCCTTCTCCCCCTCTCTTTTTCTGTTTGAACCCCTTGTCTCTCGCCCTCATGGCTACTGCTTGGGGACGGTGGCTAATGGCTATTAGTGTGTGTGTGACATGTGGAGGGGGTGGGGGGGGGGGAAGGAGGTAAAGACTTCTTTCTTTCCCTTTGTGTGTGTGTGTGTTGTCGGGGTTACCAGCCTGTTCCATTGGTGTGTTGTAATATTTTTCCTCCCTCCCCGTCGTTGTTGTTTGGGTTGCTTTGCTGCAATGTGAAATATTTCCCTTCTCTTTCTCTCCCCCCCCCCCCCCCCACTGCCCCCTCTCCCATGTTATAGCAAACGATCAAAACATACACACGAGACAGGTTATTTATCTACTCAAAAAATATTCGCGTGTTCCCCCCCCCCCTTGTATCGCATTGTTTTGTCGGTGGTACTGTACAGATGTGTGTGTGTAACTGTACCTACCGAGGTTACATTGTCGTCTCGTAGGGTGTGTGTGGGGGTTGGGGGGGGGGGGGGGGGGATTTCACTATCGGTGGCTTTTTTGTCCCACTGATAAACCGGATCGATAACATTCCTTCAATCTCGAGTGCCACTGGTGGGAATGGTTTAAATCGCCAGGAGAATGGCGTTTGAAATATAATGAATGGGTGACGATGCCTGATGTGCAGGAGTACTTAACTTTTTTTTGTGTGGGTGGGGGTTGTGGGGGGGGGGGAGAGGGGGCTGCGTTATTAACTCCAGGGAGGTTAGGGTTTAATTTGATGCAGCCTCCTTTACTCCACCTTTCTGGGATTGGAGCTGTGGGAACAATAGAGGAAGCAAGTACTTGGTGCACGTGTGGAGAGCTAAAGTTTCAGCCAGTGAATGGATGGTTTTGTGCCTCTGATTTAGAGGATTGAGTTTAAATGGAGGTTTTTCTTTGCACGTCGAAGATAGTGATCTTTGTCATCCCAGCTAGTGAAGTTCCTGCGAATACAGCTTTTGTAGCTTTAAAAGTTTAAAGCTTTACTTTGCAGACGACTTAGATGTCGTGAAAAGCGCCATATCAAATGCAAGGATTATTGGATATAGTTTAAATTAAAGTAGCTTGAATATTAATAACTAAATAATGAATTCAATAAGTCACTCAATCTGACTGTATGTGGGACATTGCTTTATGGAATTGATAGCTGCCTTTCACCCACAAAATATACAGTTGATTCACTTTACAATGTATTCTATGAAGACCTTGAGACTTGATAAGGCGCTATGCAAATGCAAGGATTATTAGTATAACTAGGTTTCTTTCCAACCATTTCTTCCGGCTGGAATGCCATTTAGCATTCTGGAGCCAGCAGTGTAAAAAATATTTTACTTGCAAAGCACATGTTCAGAAGCATGCATAACTAATCCAAAATGCTACCTTCTGGTTACCAATTTGAGTTAACTTTCCTTGGAACAGAACCATCTTTAAACAAGTCATCTCCATTTGAGTTGTAGATTCAATAATGCTGGTCTTACCTCAAAATTCATTTTAATGCACTGACCTATACTTTTTACAAAAAAATTGAAGATAGTTTGAAGAAACACATTTTCAGATATTTCTGGTCTCAGTTTAAACTTTCTGTAATGCCTTAATTGTCAATATTATAATATTTGCATTTGATTCAAGCTCTACTCACATCAGGAGGAGGCTCAATTAACAGAATTTATTATAAAGTGACTATTTTACAAGCAATTGTGGCAAGGAATTGAATGAAGACCCTTTCTTTTAATAAAAAAGTTTGATTGTCATGTTAATATTTCTTCCCTAAATGGGGAGCAATTACTACAACTATAGATAAGTGCTTTCAATGTTGTGTGTAACAATCTGGTTTGAAGAGAGATTGTCCAGTTATATTCACACTTGATACTACCTCACGCCCAAACAGTGTATATAACAACAAAATTATATTTATAGGGTGCGTTTAACGTCGGGAAGACATCCTAACGCGCTGAATAATCGGGGGGTCAGGAGCCAAGCATGGTGGGGTGGCAGGATCACGATGATGGAGGGCAGCTAAAGGCACAGTTGAAAAGAAAGGTCTACAGTTTGGCCTTGAAGTAGGCAAGGGAGGGAGCAAGGTGATGGGATTGTGAGGGTGGGGGCAGAGAGGCTGAAAGCCCGGCCGCCGATGGTCGTGTGGCAGACATGCAACAGGCCGGAGCCTGCTGAACGGAGTGAGTGTGCGGTTATAAAGGGAGTCAGAGATGTAGGTGGGGGCCTCGAAAGTGAGGAGAAGATTTTGGAATCTTTCCTCTGAGAGATGGGGAGCCAGTGGGAGTGATGGGATCATCGAGCCAGGTGGAGGAGAATACGAACTGCAGAGTTTTGGATGATCTGCAACTTGTGTTGGGGAGGCTGACAAGGAGGGAATTTTCATAGTTGAACCTTCAGGTGACAAATGCATGTATGAGGGTTGTTTGGCAGCCTGAGGGATGATGCATATGCATGGGAAATGCTGCTTCTGTGTTCTTAAGCTTCCTGCAGTCCTTTGGAGGCTAATCATTGCTTCATTGTATTTGTGACTGGAACCTTGGATTGTACTTGTGAATACCATCTGCTAGGTTTCCTGCAATAAAAACCCTTGAGCAAGGGCCTTGCATTTGATCTCTCCTAATTTATATGGCACCTTTAAAGGCGATTGTTCCCTCCGTATTGTCCTACACTGATTTGCAGAACTTTAAATGAAACTAGAGCATTTTATGGCCATTCTTGGTGTGCAGGAATGGAGCATGTTGCATGGATTGAGGTTGAATGTGGTGGAGAGGGAACACACGAATGTTAACAAAACATTCCGGCATTTAGTCATGGGTTATTTTCAGCTAATTTCACATAAGTCTCAGCTTTGGACTAGCTAGCGTACCTCTTGGAGGATGTGTACAGGTGATCTGGTGTGTTGATCACTTATGAGGGAATGCAGATGGTTCCATTGAAGCTCAAATCCTGTTATAAAACTTAGTTGTACTTGTGCATGAGGTGTGGCTGTTTTTTGCCTTTGAACTGGAGGATACCATTAACACTTCATTTCTATTCTAGGACTAACTGTGTAGAAGCAATGAAGCTACTTGGAACTGGAAAGAGGCACTTAGTAATGCAGGATTTTCTAGCAGCTGTCAATGCCTTTCAGGATGCATGCAGATTGTTGTAAGTATGTTTTGATTAAGTCTGATAATAATAAAGACTATTGATTACCATAATTTCATATTGTGTTTGTTTACAGAAATGTGTTCATCTCTTACTTTCTGTCCTCCCAGGAGCACAAAGCATGGAGAGATGGCAGATGAGTGTGGAGAAGCCTACTTCTGTTATGGAAAAGCCCTTCTGGAGTTGGCAAGGTTAGTCTAGGAATAAGATCAATGTTGTCAAAAGATATTTGTCTTCAACTAAAATTTATTACTGCAGCTTGGTGACCAATTTGTAAACTTGTAGCTTAACTGAGTGTTATCTCATGGTTCATCATTGCATTTCTTACAAATGATTGCAAGAGAAATTACACTCCCACCTCATCTTGCAGAATGGAGAGTGGGGTTCTTGGTAATGCCTTGGAAGGAGTTCCAGAAGCAGATGATGACGATGATGATGACGATGATGATGATGAAGGAGATAGTGCTGACAAAGAGACGTCAGCAGCACCTGCAAAGGACTCCAAAATAGAAAGTGCAGAACCTATGAATGGTGAGTATCCAGATTATCCAACAATCTCAGCAATTATTTAGGGGAGGGTGATGTGGTTGATCAACACTTTGCACATTGCTCCTACAGATTTGCTTGCCTTAGTGTATAGTGGCTGTGTCAAGCAGTTTTGCTGTAAGATATTTGTAATAGGGTTAGTGTTGTGTGTAACTTGCTATCGTTGACCGCCACAAGGACTATTTAGGAGATACGGTAAACTTCCACCATTGATCTTCATACTCGGATAAATGGATCTACACTGGTGTTTAAAAAGGGAAAGGTGCTATAACCATTCCAGAATTTTTTGCTTGAGTAACTTAAGTCAGTTTTTAAGACACTTGCTTCAAACATGCATGGAAATTGCAAGTATCATCTTATGACTAGAACTATTTCTAAATGTGGACACACGGTATTGTAATTTATGCTTTATGGGCAGAAGTAAGATAAGCACGGAGAAACGTCTCTTCAAGCAGTTGGCTGGGTCCAGCGTGAATTGTAGGGTGAGAAATTAACGGGCTTGTGTGGACTAGATACTGTTGATTTTACTGTGAATGTGCATGTCTTGCAGGCAGTGACATCAGTGACTGGCTGGGAATTGAGTCGTCTCCTTTTTTTAAGCGCAGGAAGTTGTTTCTCCTGTGTTTGCTGATATGCAGCCTGTGTACAGGAAAGCCAGTGTTCGGTGGTTAATTGGGTGTGAGCCCAACAGTGATTAGGATAGAGAATGGAATATTGTGTAATCCTCTCAAATCTACTTCTGTTGTAGCTTTTGCCCACATTGATTACGTGGCAAATATGAAATGGATGTATACGTTGGTGAACCTTCTGCCTGTTTAAAATGGGATTGATGTTGCATCCTTTGTTCTGCTCACTTGAAAAACAAGTATGTGCTTCGTTGGTCCTTCCTCTGCTCGGTGAACACATTCTAGGAAGGGTTTGCTGTTGAAAGATTAACTGAACTGACTTGTCCATCCATCTTAATGTAGTGGTGGACAGACTTGTGTTTCTCAGTAACTGTTGTATTTGAGCCATTGATTGGAGTCAGGTGTGCCACTGCTGTGACCTTGTGAAATTCTACACATTGAGAGCCACACTTCAGCAGCCGATAGCATTCCTGCACAAATGTCTGCCCTGAGCAATCTGACCAGAGGTCTTGGTTGTAAAATACCTGTAATCATGGTACATCCAGGGTGTGTGGGTCTGTTTGCCAATAGAGTTTATCAAGCAATTAAGTGGGATATACTTATCTGGGTTGACTGAACTGTTGCATCAGTGTTGCTAATGACCATTTCTATTCTAATCCGTTCTGACTTTTCAGTTAACGTCTAACTTGAGCAGGGTTGATAAGCAGGAATTGGTGCATGCCTGGGTCACCTAAAGGGGGGACGAAACGGGGGATGGGGGGAGGTGTAGAAACTGGGATTGGTAAAGTTGGTAGTTTCTCTAACTTTATGTATTGGTCCTAACTTCCTTCAGTCTTGTTTTACAACCTACTTGTCTGCTCTTCACTGGATAAAGTCTTTCCTATCCCTCATTGCCTTGGACAGATACTTTCTTTTCTTTTCCACTCAACTTGTCCAGATAAAAATCTCATCCTAGACTATTGATAGTGATTGGCCGAACTGAATATTTTATTTTACGCATTCTTTTTCCTTAATGTGTGTAGAAAAAGAGAGGGATGAATTGAGGGAACAGGTGTATGCAGCACTAGCGGAAGAAAGCAAGCCAGCAGAAAGTGAGGTTGAGTCTAAAGCAGACAGTGATCCAGTTGGAATGGAAGGAAAAGTTGATCCTATGGAAACAAGCAACACTGATAACGATGGAGAAGTCAAGAGCCCTACAATCAAGGAGAGCCCAGACCGGAATGAAGTGAAGCCCAAAGCAGAAGAGACCATTGACCAAAATGATGCCGGACAAACAAAGGGAAAAGGAGATGGCCTTCGAGAGGAGGAGAAAGACTCTAGCAAGGAAGTAAAGAAAGTACTTTCGCTGGAAGAAGACGTTGATCCTAAAGAACCGGTTGCAGCAAGCAAAGAGGCTACAGTAGATGTACCTATGGAGAAGGATAGCGATGAGGAACAAAAAGATTTCACTAAGGAAGCAAAGCCTGATGATAAAGCTGGAAAACAAGCAACAATAGAAGACCACCCTATAGAGAAGGGTGAAGGTGAGAAGGATGAGGTCAAGGGAGAAACCGTACAGATTGAGGCTGGGAAGGAGGCAACTGTAGAGGGCCAACCTGCAGAGGAGAAGCAAGCTGAGGATGCCACCAAGGCAGATGTAGTTCAGAATGCAGAAAGCAACAAGACAGCAGAAGAGGACGATCCTATGGAGGAGACCAGGGATGTCAAGCCAGTGGAAGCTGCCAAGGAAGAAGATGTCCAGATTAGTGCTGCTAAATTGACAAGCGGAGAAGATCATCCTCTGGAGAAAGGTGATGCCATCACAGACCAAGACCCTCCCACAGATAGGACAACTCCAGCAATGGTGGATGCAAGCATCGCTGGTAATGGTGAGACAGAAGGAAAAGCCATTTCTGATGGGGAGAAGCCTGGCGAAGATGAGGGAAAAACTGCCATCCCTGCGAAGATCGGGGAATCGGATGAAAAATCTGTGGCGGATGAGAAAGATGAAGGAGAGAAAGCGAATGAGAATATTGTCAAGGAGAAAGTTCCTAAAGAGACTCCAAAAACAATTGAAGACACAGTTGAGAAGTCTGGTACTGATGATCAACAGGAGGAACAAACCAATTCTGAAGAACCAATGGAAGAGGGTGAAGGTATTAAAATAAGGATAAGTGTTCAGATTTACAAAGCTAACCAGTTTAAACTAAATGACTTAAAAGGAAGATCATGAAACGTATGCAATTGTTTGACTTGCTTTGAGTCAAAACTATTGACCAGTATCCAAAATTCAACACAACTGGTTTTTGAATGCTTAGTAAATCTGCCCACTTAGCTGTACTTTGAAGAGCACAAAAGGGAATGGAAACAGCTGTTACTCACTGGGGATAAACTGCCTTCGATGTTTATGACTACAGAAGGCAGTCTTTTTAGAATAAAAAAAACAATGCATGGATCTTGACATTATTCTAGGTATATAAAAGCAGGGTTGAAAATCTTTGCAAATTTTATCTTCCAATGTTTGCTTTGTTGGTGACTGTGATAAATCCTGCTAGATGAATATCCTGTAGCTTCCTCTTCTAGAATGCCCCAAATATTATGCTTTGCATTATCCTCACAAACCATTGATCTGGGTTGATTCTTTGCGTGTTGACCACTCCAGAGGTTGACTAATAGGACGGTTTTAGTATGATCCTATCTGCTGGAAACTCCACAATACCAATAGCTTTACAGATGTTCTCTTAATTTTGATCTTGTGCAAAGTGCTTGAGGCAAAACTGACCAACTTTTATAAAAATATATATATATATAAAATTGGTTATTTTTTTGCATCACAAAAATACATTGAAATTTGCAAATGGATAATCGGGCTTTATAAGATCATAAGATGTGGATTTGAGTCCATCGCAAACTTGGATGCGTTAAGTGACAATAATGTGCCATTCAGTACCTTGAACCTGACTTGCAAAGTTGCCTATAACTCACTCCAGAATATTTCTTAACTTCTAGAATGTGGCATATTTACCCAAGCGAACCTCTCAAAACTAAATTATGATGGAAAAAGATTTTCAGTCCTGTGACTATTAACCAGATTGTACAATTTTTAAATTTTTTTTTTTACAATTGAAGGTTTTAATACTAAATTTAAAGTTGTACCCAATGTTTTTACAGATGCTTCCTGTGGTACTGAAGGAAGTGAAGATGAGAAAGAAGAGGCTCCCGCGGAGAAGGTGAACTTAATGCTCTCAATTATCCTGGCATTTGATATAGGACCTTATCGTGTCTTCGAGATGCCTCGAACCGCTTCACACGATACATCGTAAAGTGAAATCAACTGTATATTTTGTGCGCAAAACGCGGCAGACAATTGCGCACAGCAGTGTCCCACAAACAGTCGTGGACTGAGTGACCAACTTACTATGATTTTCTATTTAATGTTTTATTACCCCCAGAAAAGCGATCCGCATGAATAAATGCTAAGCGTCTTCTAACGCGTCTTGATATCACAGGGTTTTATTTCCTGTCGGGTTTAACGCAGACAATTTTCTTTACAGGATGCTGAGAGCGAGGAGGTTGATAATTTGCAACTGGCCTGGGAAATGCTTGAATTGGCAAAAGTAATTTTCAAAAGGTAAGATCACAATCCTGAATTGTAGAAAGTTGCTGATCTATGTTGTCCCTTCTAATCTGGAAAACCAACCCAATGCAAGCAGTTTATTTATAGTTAGTCATCTTTTGATAAGAGACCCAGCACCACTCAATTGTCATGCTTGTTTTTGATATGGTGCTTTTCACTTCTTCTAGACATCTCAAAACTCTTCACGTAATATACTGTAAAGAGAATTGACTGTATATTTTATTGAGAAGGATGGAATTTGTTGTTTTTGGCTGCATTTCATTGATGGCCTCACCTAATGAATGATCTTTGATTATGTGGGTTCAGTCGCGTTCTAAAATATTATAAATAAATGTCCCTTCGGTTATCTCTCAAGTGGAATTGGGCAAGGATCCTTGCATGATCTTCACTGGATATTAATAAATGTAAGAACCTATTCAGGGTTGGTTTCTCTCTTCCCCATTTTTAAGTCTCTTGTTGTATTATTAATTTGTGTTGCCATCAGTCAAGGAATTCTAACCAAATTCAATTGGGCTCAATCTTTCAGGCAAGAAACTAAAGAAGCCCAACTTTACGCAGCTCAGGCGTATCTGAAACTGGGAGAAGTCGGTATAGAATCTGGTGAGTTGGTTGTATTGGAAAATGTCTTCTAATAGTTGCCGTGGTTAACTTTCCTAGATTAGTTGATTTTAATTGCATTTGAGCTTGACTTTGATTTAACCCAGTATGTGAAGCGCATTGAGACGTCTAGAAGATGTGAAAAGCGCTATATCAAATGCAAAAATTATTATTAAAGAAAAATATCATCTGATTTCAGAAAACTACATTCAGTCCATTGAGGATTTTAACGAATGCCTGAACATTCAAGAGAAACATCTTGCACCACACAGCCGGCTCCTGGCTGAGACTCATTATCAGCTCGGATTGGCTTATAGCTTTAACAATCAATACGATATGTCTGTGAAGAACTTCAAGGAGTCTTTCTCTGTAATAGAGAAGAGACTAGGTGAGTTGTGTAAGCTTTTATGGTGGATTGTGTAAATCTCTAGCGTAATGTCTTTGTGCACAGCTTGACCAAAGTAAAAGGTTCACTCTAGTTATCTCGCAGCGGCTACCTGATCGTGTAGCTCAGTGGTTAGAGCACTCGCCTTACAAGTGAGAGACCTGTGTTAGATTTCAGGCAGATCAGGGTGAAGCTTTGGGCAAGTTTTCTTGCTCCACACACACGTCTAATAATAAGCCTCCAAAGAACTCACAATAATAAAAATTGCTCATTTCAATCCATGACTGTTTGTGGGGGACGCTGCTGCGCGCGATTGGCTGCCGCGTTTCGCTCACAATATATACAATACAATCAGTTCAATTTACAGTATATTCTGTGAAGCGCTTTGAGACGTCGATAAGATTTGAAAAGCACTATATCAAATGCAAGGATTATTATTATGTGCAAGAATTTTGAAAAGCAGTTATTGTAATTCCATATCCCCAGCCATGCTAACAGAGAGGATCGAGAAAATGGAAGAGAAGGGAAAATCACCTGCCAAAGACACGGATGCGGTTAATGAAGACAAGCGAGAGATCGAGGAGCTTAAAGAGCTGCTGCCAGAGATCAAGGCAAAGATTGAAGATGCAGAAGAATCCAAAAGTGACGGCAAAGCCACGAAGGAAGCTCTTAAGGCAACCCTGGTCAGTAGATAGAAACTGGGTTTGGGTGGGTGAGAGGCGGGGGGGGGTGTGTGTATCAATTCACTTTACAGTATATTCTGTGAAGCACTTTGAAACATCTGTCTAGAAGATGTGAAAGGTGCTATATCAAATTCAAGGATTATTATTATTAGTATTATATTCATGGTGATGTTTAGGGTGGAGTGCAGGTGACTGATATCAAATCATTCAAGAGTAGATGTGACTGTTGTTTTGTGAGTAACACCTTTTTCCTTCATCTTCAGTGTGGAGCACGGGCCTCTTTGGGTTTTGGATCAGGAAGTGACTTGAGCAGTGCACCTGCAGTCGCGGTAAGTCATTACGAATACAGTGACTTTATTTACAATGAGCTTTAGATGTGGTTTAATCATTGCATTTGATATTAGCGCTTTTCATATCTTATCGACGTCTCAAAGCGCTTCATAGAATGTACTGTAAAGTGAATTGACTGTATATTTTGGGGTGAAACGCGGCAGCCAATTGCGCACAGCAGCGTCCCCCACAAACAGTCGTGGATTGAAATGATCAATTTTTATTATTCGGGTCCTGACCTGACTGTTCAGCGCTTTGGGATGACCTCCCGACGTGAAAGGCACTTTATAAGTGCATTGTTGTTGTTGTTGTAGTTGATTCGCATTTTGAAGGTGTGATAAGGCGCTATTTCAAATGCAAGAATTATTATTTATTATTTTTTGGGAAAAGTTAATCCGTTGAATTAAAATGTAGCTGCAAATTCATACAATAAGGAATTGACTGGGTGGGTCAGAGATGGATAGTTCAGCTCTTTCATAACTCCTCAAACCTGTCGTTTCAGATACCGGTCAGAAAAGCAACTGACGAAGCCTCCACCTCTAGCTCGTCGACGTCTGCTTCAAATTGTGTATCTAACATCTCTCATTTAGTACGGAAAAAGGTGAGTCACATGGTATCGTAGTTAACCTTGCGGATTAACTGGCTGGAGTGGCTTTATTCTGAAGCTGAACTGTTCGAGTGTGAAGTTTGCTGATAGTTTGGGCAAGTGAGCACACTCCAGTATGGAGAGGGGCTGTGACAGAAGGCAGTCAGGATTAAGGAGCATACGGCTAGTGTTCACAATTGGATTAAAGGCTTTGGAAACCTGCGGGTACAATAACTGCTTTCTGTAGCTCGGTGGTTAAGAGCACTCGCCTTACAAGCGTGAGACCTGTGTTTCATGCAGGTCAGGGCGAAACCTTAGGCAAGTTTCCTTCACACACACGTCTGATAATAATTCCTCCCCAAAAAAGAATGCAGTAATAAAAATTGGTCATGTGTGAAAGGCGCTGTGTAAATGCTTGTTTATTGATAAATCTTTCTGCCTGGCTTCTGCGAGGTCGATATTTGCCTTTAGTAATTCCGAGGCAGTTGTTCAATACAGGAAAACTCGGTGCTTGACAATAGGTAATGGATTAAACCTTTTGAATTAACTTGTTGGGGCGGAGAAGAGAGAGAGAGAGAGAGAAAGTGTGTGATTTGGTAAGTTGGTGATGTATGCAGCATGCTGGTAAATAAATGAGTGTCAAAAGTTATGTAAACGTTCAAAGTACACATTGCAGAGGAAGCCGGAGGAGGACGGCGAGATGGTCAACAACGAGCCCAAGAAACCCAAACAGGAAGAATCTGCCGTCAATGGTGGATGTGGTGACGCGGCTCACAATCGGAACGGGATGTCTGTGGAAATGGCGGTAAGTGCTGTGTCAGGCCTGACGCCGGCCGATTAGTCATTTGCTTTTACATGACGGCCACTGAAAACCAGTGATTTTTCATGGTTGGGGTGGGTGGGGGGGGTTGGGGATTGAGAGAATTGTACAAGAATCTGATATGGCTCACTTTAAAACTCATCTGTGTGACAGTAGGAAATGCTAATGACAATCCTGTTTGTTACTGAGCCACAGAATAGATTCTAAGGCTGATGCAAGTTTCTCATTCCATAACAGTCACGTGTGTGTATGTGTATATATTATTTTTTAAATGATTGTACAATGAAGCCCCACATACCTGGTGTTTCGAGGTTATATTTTAGATAATTCCATCGTTACCATAAGGTAAGATGTACAGGCTGACATCCTGTGGACCGTTGCCGCGCGAGCGTAGGGAAGAGTTCTTGCCTGATGTCCCAACACTTTTAGAGTAAAATGTCATTAATCTCTGGCTTTCTTCCTCCCTTTTGTAGGCAGACGATACAGTAACACCCAACAAGCCTGAGACGACAGCTCCGAGCGCTAGTTAATAGAAGTTGCAGGAACGGTTGATGATGCTACACACACTCTCTCACACACCCACATTTTTTTGTACATAATGTATTTTTTGACGGGCTTTTTTGAACTTTTTGTAAGACATTGTGGAAAAATTCAATAAAGGATGTTATTTGCAAACCAGCCATCTGCACTTTTTTTATTTCCAACAAAAATTTATGGGGTTTGAGTTGGAGTGAGTCACGAGAACAGCTGTCCCGAGTCGTTCAGCGATCAACTCTAATCTGTGTGTGTGTGTCTCTCTCTCTCTCTCTCTCATCTTACGCTGGAGTCAGGGAGATCACTATCGGCGTCGGCAGGTGGGAGGTCAGTGTGACCCGTGGGAGGGAGAGGAAGATGGTGGTGGGAGGGAAGCCAGTTTTCAGTAGGAAGGAGTGCGTGGCCTGTACTCTGTAAATTGAACAGAAGATAAGACTTCAATCCTTTTTTAAAAAAAGTAATCTTTGCTTTTGCTTACACTCTTGTGGTTACTCAGTAAGAACGGTTAACGAATACGAACTTACTAGAGGTGGGTATTTATAGTGTGAAGCGTTGTGGGGATCGATAGCAGCCAGTGACTGGATATCTGCGTCCCGACTGTTCACCACTCGGAGATAGATTTCAGCCGCGCCAACCTACATCAGGCAGAAAACAACAGGAAACAGTCAGGTTCAGTCAGGCTCTTGCTTACTGTGGCTTCTAAACTGTTTGCCAACTTGTGAACAATTTTACATGTACATATGCAATATTAACTTTAAATAACAGTAATTAATAACATGGTAATAGTGCTTCATAGAATACAGCGTAATAATTGAATCAACTGTTTTTTTGTGGGCCAAACACAGCCACCGATTGCACCTAGCAATGTCCCACATACAGTCAGATCGAATGACCAAATTATTATTAACTATTGAATTCATTGTTATGTTATTAATACTTTAAACTATTTTAATTTAAACTACCTCCAATAATAATTATCCTTGCATTTGATAGAGCGCCTTTTCACGTCTTCTGGACGTCTCGTAAAGCGTTTCACTGAATATACCTTAAAGTGAATTGACTATTTGTGGGTGGGCGAATGCATAACTTTCTACCAAAAAACCCCCACACCCAAGTTGCATTTGTACAGCGTTTTTCACGTCAGGAGCCAGGGGAGGAGAGGGAGTTGGACCACTGTAGTTTTAAATGTGTCGCGTTGTCTTGTGTGATTTTTAAACACACCTGAGGAATTCCGTTGAGTTCGGCAGTTGTCAGTGATGGGTTCAATGGCAGCAAACGCACGGGCACCTTCCACTTCCCGCTGATCACTCGATTGTGAACGTCAAAGAGGTCGATTTTTGACCAGCCCCTGGTCACCAGGCGTATGATTTCCTGACCGTAAACGTCAAAGCCCCCGGAGGCTTGTAGCTCCATTATCAGTGAGATGGAGGGAGAGGGACTTATTCTGATCCAAACAAAAAATATATATTCATTTTTTTAAAAAAAACTTGACAGCAGAAACTTGCATTTTACATTCTAATCGATGTAGTGGGACACTGCTGTGTGCGCAATTGACTGCCGCGTATCGCCCACGTATATATACACAGACAATTCACTTTACACTCTATTCTGTGAAGCGCTTTGAGACGTCCAGAAGATGTGAAAAGCCGCTGTATCAACATGCACGTATTTATTAATCGGCATATTATTCATCCACCCATTCACTGAGCTCAGCTCTAGCCTCAGCAGCCCCACTTGTTTATCAAACGCCACGAGATAGGAACTCACCGGGGCACCGGCTGCTTGGCTGACAAGGTTCCGACATTGCCCCCGAGTCCCTCGGGCCTGCGGTGGGATCCGCCTCTGGCCCGGCAGGGCACGGCCGGCAGGGAACACGGCTTCCCCATCTCCCGCCCCTCGTTATACAGCCCGCAGACCAGGCGCATCAGGCCGCAGGAAGCATCGAGCCCCAGAACAAAGTCATAGAAGAGGGCAAAGCCCGCCCTGCGATCGACGACGACGACGACAACAACAACAAGGTCAACGACACGACGCTTGCGCAACACCTGTCACGTCAGGAGGACGCCCCCACGGCGCTGGACAGTCCCAGCTTCAGCCCCGAGCTGGCGACACGGGTCCATTGACGAGTGATTCTACGCGCCAATGTTCGGTGGCACAAAGATCGTTACTTACCCAGGATCAAACGGTGAAGGGCCTAAAACATCCGGGGGATCCAGCAAATGTTTGGCGATTATCGGAGTCTGGGGTCTGATATATTCCTAAACCATAGTGGGTGGTGGGGGCGGGGGGGGGGGGGGGGGGGGGAGAGGAGGAAAAAAAAACACCCTCTAAATTTGGCAATGTCTTAATTATTCATTCGTTCGTTTCATTTTTTTTTACATCTTTAATTAACAATAAATATTCCTTTAATTCGACATGATAACGATGCTTGCTTTCGACAAGGTGCTTTTCACGTCTTATCGACGTCTCAAAGCGCTCCACGGAATTTACTGTAAAGTGAATTGACTGTATATATTTGTGGGCGAAACGCGGCAGCCAATTGCGCACAGCAGCGTCCCCCACACACAAACAGCCGTGGGTTGAAATGACCAATTTTTATAATTTTTTTCTGGAGGGATTATTATCAGGCGTATGTGTGTACGTGTGTGTGTGTGTGTGTGTGGAGTAAGGAAACTTGCCCAAGGTTTTGCCCTGACCTGCCTGGATTCGAACACAGGTCTCTCACACTTGTAAGGCGAGCGCTCTAACCCACTGATCTACAGGAGCTCCACATGTCACATCAAAACGTCCCAAAGTGCTTCACGGGATTTTCCTGTCGAGTGTGGTGACTATACATGTAGGTGTACGCAGCAGGCACCAATAATACTAGTAATAATAATAATAATAATAATCCTTGCATTCGATTGTAACGTCTTCGAGACATCTCCAAAGCGCTTCACAGAATATACAGTAAGAGGGAATTGACCTCACAGTATATCACATGAGCTGCGCTTACCATGTGTGGAGGAGAGGGTGGGGGAGGGGGAGGGGGTGGGGGAGGGAGAGCGAGGATGGGAGGAGGTGACTTTATCCCACCGAGCATTCGCACTCTGTTCGATTCGTTCCTCAGTATCTCGATCTCTCCCTGCAACGCTGCCAGCTGTCTCAGGTGCTCTCTCTGCATCTCCTGAATTGTCTTTTCCTTCTCCATCCCTGAAGCAAACATAGAAGAAAGATATAGATATATATATATATATAGCTCCTGTAGCTCAGTGGGTTAGAGCGCTCGCCTTACAAACGTGACAGCTGTGTTTCGAATCCAGGCAAGGTCAGGGGCGAAACCTTGGGCAAATTTCCTTACTCCACACACACACACACACACACACACACACACACACACACACACGCGCCTAATAATAATGCCTCAAAAAAACCCCACAATAATAAAATTGGTCATTTTCAATCCACGACTGTTTGTGTGGGGGACGCTGCTGTGCGCAATCGGCTGCCGCGTTTCGCCCACAAACATATACAGTCAATTCACTTTACAGTATATTCTGTGAAGCGCTTCGAGACGTCTAGAAGACGCGAGAAGCGCTATATCAAAATGCAAGGATTATTGAATCCTCCCCCACCCCTCGACCCACTCTGCTCTTTAAATGAGTTCCAATATCCCGACATCAACACCCGGCTGCCTGTTTCCAGTCGTTAATTACTCGCCGTCGAGTGTTTCCCCCTCCAACTGAGCTTTGGGACACTTCAATCTGTGTTCTCCTCCGGTGCTGTTCGTGTCTGTGATTCAGGAAGTCCGATCCACTCGCCCGACCACACAGGAAAACGAATGGTGGGTGAGGTTTGCCCCCGTCGAATTTACGCACCAGAGTTTACTGACAACAGACCAGCAATCTTGTCAACATTGTGCCTTTATTGGAATGTTTCCTCGATGAGGAAAGTCACAATCAACATCAGCGGGGTCAACAATTTGTTTCGCTTTTGCGCGCAACCAATTTACAGGCTTCACACCGATCGTCACTGCGATCGACATGTTTGAATGTGGAGGACGCCTCAAAGCGCTTGCAAGCCAAGGTGAGTATTTCTGTGATA